>OU342746.1:66424932-66842775 GCA_910589775.1 Avena eriantha | reverse complement strand
GTTTTGGCCGTTCGTTTCAACGTCTCGCCCAAAATTTGACATGTTTTCAGCGTAAGCCACACACGTGAGACGCTAGTCGTGTTTCCAAGATGTCGGGCCGTTTTCCATGATGTCTTGGATTTTTTTTCCCGGTGTCCACATTTTGGTCGTTCGGGTCCAACGCGTCGCCAAGATTAGGCATGTTTTCGCTGTAACCATCACACGGGAGACGCTAGTCCCGTATTCTACGATGTCGTGGATTTTTCCTGGTTTCCATGTTTGGCTGGTCAATTCACGTCTCGCCCAGATTTGGCATGTTTTCAGCGTAACCGACACACGGGAGACGCTAGTCGTGTTTTCCACGATATCTGGCCGTTTTCTCCACGATGTCGTGGATTAATTCTCGGTGTCCACATTTTGGTCGGCCGGTCCCAACATCTCGCCCAGATTGACATGTTTTCGGTGTAACCGTCACATGGGAGACGCTAGTCGTGGTTTTCACGATGTCGTGGATTTTTTCCCGGTATCCACGTTTTGGCCGTTCAGTCCTGCGTCTCGCCCAGATTTGGCTTGTTTTCGGTGTTACCATCACACGGGAGACGCTACTCGTGTTTT
The DNA here is from genome assembly GCA_910589775.1 of Avena eriantha. Taxonomy (NCBI): domain Eukaryota; kingdom Viridiplantae; phylum Streptophyta; class Magnoliopsida; order Poales; family Poaceae; genus Avena; species Avena eriantha. The sequence continues at coordinate 66,842,181 of OU342746.1, read as the reverse complement.
TCACGATGTCATGGATTTTTTTCCAGAAGTTCATGTTTTGGTCGTTCGGTCCAATGTCTAGCCCAGATTTGGCATGTTTCGGTGTAACCGTCACACGGGAGATGCTAGTTGTGGTTTCCACGATGTCGTGGATTTTTTTCCGGTTTCCACGTTTTGACGGTTCGGTTCAACGTCTCGCCCAAATTTGGCATGTTTTCAGCGTAAGCCACACACATGAGAGGCTAGTCGTGTTTTCCACGATGTCGAGCCGTTTTCCATGATGTCGTGGATTTTCCCCGGTGTCCACATTTTGGTCGTTTGGTCCAACGTCTCGCCAAGATTAGGCCTGTTTTCGGTGTAACCGTCATACGGGAGACGCTAGTCATGTTTTCCACGATGTCGTGGATTTTTCCCGGTGTCCACGTTTTGGCCGTTCGGTTCAACGTCTCGCCCAGATTTGGCATGTTTTCAGCGTAACCGACACACGGGAGATGCTAGTCGTGTTTTCCACGATGTCTGGCCGTTTTCCACGATGTCGTGGATTAATTCCCGGTGTCCATATTTTGGTCATTCAGTCCAACGTCTCGCCCAGATTTGGCATGTTTTCGGTGTAACCGTCACATGGGAGACGCTAGTCGTGTTTTTCACGATGTCGTGAAATTTTTTCCTAGTATCCACTTTTTGGCCGTTCAGTCCACCGTCTCGCCCAGATTTGGCTTGTTTTCGGTGTTACCCGTCACACGGGAGACGCTAGTCGTGTTTTCCACGATATCATGGATTTTTCCCGATATTCATGTTTTGGCCGTTCGGTCCAACGTCTAGCCTAGATTGGGCATGTTTTTGGTGTAACCAACACATGGGAGATGCTAGTCGTGTTTTCCACGATGTTGTGGATTTTTTTCTCGGTTTCCACGTTTTGGCCGTTCGGTTCAACGTCTCGCCCAAAATTGGCATGTTTTCAGCGTAAGCCACACACGTGAGACGCTAGTCGTGTTTTCCACGATGTCGGGCCGTTTGTATGATGTCGTGGATTTTTCTCGGTGTCCATATTTTGGTCGTTCGGCCCAACGTCTCGCCAAGATTAGGCATGTTTTCGGTGTAACCGTCACACGGGAGACCCTAGTCGTGGTTTTCACGATGTCATCGATTTTTTCTCGGTGTCCACGTTTGGGCCGTTCGGTCCAGCGTCTCGCCCGGATTTGGCTTGTTTTCGGTGTTACCGTCACTCGGGAGACGCTAGTCGTGTTTTGCATGATGTCGTGGATTTTTTCCCGGTTTCCACGTTTTGGGCCGTTTGGTTCATCGCATCGCCCTGATTTGGCATGTTTTAAGTGTAACCAACACACGTGACACGCTAGTCGTGTTTTCCACGATGTCGGACGGTTTTCCATGATGTCGTAGATTGTTTCCCGGTTTCCACGTTTTGGTCGTTCGTTCAATGTCTCGTCCATATTTGGCTTGTTTTCAGCGTAACCGACACATGGGATACGCTAGTCGTGTTTTCCACGATGTCGGGCCGTTTTCCACAACGTCGTGGATTTTTATCCGGTGTCCATGTTTTGGCCGTTCGGTCCAATGTCTCGTCCAGATTTGGCCTGTTTTTGGTGAACCGTCAGATGAGGGATGCTAGTCGTGTTTTCCACGATGTCGTGGATTTTTCGCCGGTTTCCATGTTTTGGCTGTTCTGTCCATTGTATCGCCCTGATTTGTCATGTTTTCGGTGTAACCATCACACGGGAGACGCTAGTCATGTTTTCCATGATGTCGTGGATTTTTTCCCGGTTTCCACGTTTTGGCCTTTCGGTTCAACGTCGAGCCCAGATTTGGCCTATTTTCAGAATGACCGACACACGGGAGACGCTAGTCATGTTTTCCACGATCTCGGGCCATTTTCCATGATGTCGTGCATTTTTGCCCGGTGTCCATGTTTTGGCCGTTCGATCCAACGTGTCGCACAGATTTGGCATGTTTTCAGTGTAACCGTCACATGGGAAACGCTAGTCGTGTTTTCCACGATGTCATGGATTTTTTCCCGATGTGCATGTTTTGGCCGTTCGGTCCAACGTCTAGCCCAGATTTGGCATGTTTTCGGTGTAACCGTCACACAGGAGACGCTAGTCGTGTTTTCCACGATGTCGTGGATTTTCCCCTGTTCCCACGTTTTGGTTGTTCGGTTCAACGTCTCGCCCAGATTTGGCTTGTTTTCAGCGTAACCAACACACGGGAGAGGCTAGTCGTGTTTTCCACGATGTCATGCCGTTTTCCACGATGTCGTGGATTAATTCCCGGTGTCCACATTTGGTCGTTCGGACCAACGTCTCGCCCAGATTTGTCATGTTTTCAGTGTAACCATCACATGGGAGACTCTAGTCGTGTATTTCACGATGTCGTGAATTTTTTACCGGTGTCCATGTTTTGGCCGTTCAGTCTAGCGTCTCGCCCAGATTTGGCTTGTTTTCGGTGTTACCATCACGCGGGAGACGCTAGTCATGTTTTCCACGATGTCATGGATTTTTTCCCTGATGTTCATGTTTTGGCCGTTCGGTCCATCGTCTAGCCTAGATTTGGCATGTTTTCGGTGTAACCGTCACATGGGAGATGCTAGCGTGTTTTCCAAGATGTCGTGGATTTTTTCCCGATTTCCACGTTTTGGCCGTTCGTTTCAACGTCTCGGCCCAATTTGCAATGTTTTCAGCGTAAGCCACACACGTGAGACGCTAGTCGTGGTTTCTAAAATGTCGGGCCGTTTTCCATGATGTCGTGGATTTTTTCCCGTGTGTCCACATTTTGGTCGTTCGGTCCAACGTCTCGCCAAGATTAGGCATGTTTTCGGTGTAACCGTCACACGGGAGACGCTAGTCGCGTATTCTACGATGTCGTGGATTTTTCCCGGTTTCCATGTTCTGGCGGGTCGGTTCAACGTCTCGCCCAGATTTGGCATGTTTTCAGCCTAACCGACACACGGGAGACGCTAGTCGTGTTTTCCACGATATCTGGCCGTTTTCCACGATGTCGTGGATTAATTCCTGGTGTCCACATTTTGGTCGTTCGGTCCAACATCTCGCCCAGATTTGACATGTTTTCGGTGTAACCGTCACATGGGAGACGCTAGTCGGGTTTTTCACGATGTCGTGGATTTTTTCCTGGTGTCCTTGTTTTGGCCGTTCAGTCCTGCGTCTCTCCCAGATTTGACTTGTTTTCGGTGTTACCATCACACGGGAGACGCTACTCGTGTTTTCCACGATGTCATGGATTTTTTTCCAGAAGTTCATGTTTTGGCCGTTCGGTCCAACGTCTAGCCCAGATTTGGCATGTTTTCGGTGTAACCGTCACACAGGAGATGCTAGTCGTGTTTTCCACGATGTCGTGGATTTTTTTCCCGGTTTCCACGTTTTGACCGTTCGGTTCAACGTCTCGCCCAAATTTGGCATGTTTTCAGCGTAAGCCACACACGTGAGACGCTAGTCCTGTTTTCCACGATGTCGGGCCGTTATCCATGATGTTGTGGATTTTCCCCGGTGTCCACATTTTGGTCGTTCGGTCCAATGTCTCGCCAAGATTAGGCCTGTTTTCGGTGTAACCGTCACACGGGAGACGCTAGTCGCGTATTCTACGATATCGTGGATTTTTCCCGGTTTTCATGTTTTGGCTGGTCGGTTCAACGTCTCGCCTAGATTTGGCATGTTTTCAGCGTAACCGACACACGGGAGACGCTAGTCGTGTTTTCCACGATATCTGGCCGTTTTCCACGATGTCATGGATTAATTCCCGGTGTCCACATTTTGGTCGTTCGGTCCAACATCTCGCCCAGATTTGACATGTTTTCGGTGTAACCGTCACATGGGAGACGCTAGTCGTGTTTTTCACGATGTCGTGGATTTTTTCCCGGTGTCCACGTTTTGGCCGTTCAGTCCTGCGTCTCGCCCAGATTTGGCTTGTTTTCGGTGTTACCATCACACGGGAGACGCTACTCGTGTTTTTCACGATGTCATGGATTTTTTTCCAGAAGTTCATGTTTTGGCCGTTCGGTCCAATGTCTAGCCCAGATTTGGCATGTTCTCGGTGTAACCGTCACACGGGAGATGCTAGTTGTGGTTTCCACAATGTCGTGGATTTTTTTTCCCGGTTTCCACGTTTTGACCGTTTGGTTCAACGTCTCGCCCAAATTTGGCATGTTTTCAGCGTAAGCCACACACATGAGAGGCTAGTCGTGTTTTCCACGATGTCGGGCCGTTTTCCATGATGTCGTGGATTTTCCCCGGTGTCCACATTTTGGTCGTTTGGTCCAACGTCTCACCAAGATTAGGCCTCTTTTCGGTGTAACGGTCACACGGGAGACGCTAGTCGTGTTTTCCACGATGTCGTGGATTTTTCCCGGTGTCCACGTTTTGGCCGTTCGGTTCAACGCCTCGCCCAGATTTGGCATGTTTTCAGCGTAACCGACACACGGGAGATGCTAGTCGTGTTTTCCACGATGTCTGGCCGTTTTCCACGATGTCGTGGATTAATTCCGGTGTCCATATTTTGGTCATTCAGTCCAACGTCTCGCCCAGATTTGGCATGTTTTCGGTGTAACCGTCACACGGGAGATGCTAGTCGTGTTTTCCACGATGTTGTTCTTTTTTTCCCGCATTCCATGTTTCGGCCGTTCGGTTCAACGGCTCGCCCAAAATTGGCATGTTTTCAGCGTAAGCCACACACGTGAGACGCTAGTCGTGTTTTCCACGATGTCGGGCCATTTTCTATAATGTCGTGGATTTTTTCCCGGTGTCCATATTTTGGTCGTTCGGCCCAACGTCTCGCCAAGATTAGGCATGTTTTCGGTGTAACCGTCACACGGGAGACCCTAGTCGTGGTTTTCACGATGTCATCGATTTTTTCTCGGTGTCCACGTTTGGGCCGTTCGGTCCAGCGTCTCGCCCGGATTTGGCTTGTTTTCGGTGTTACCGTCACTCGGGAGACGCTAGTCGTGTTTTGCATGATGTCGTGGATTTTTTCCCGGTTTCCACGTTTTGGCCGTTTGGTTCATCGCATCGCCCTGATTTGGCATGTTTTAAGTGTAACCAACACACGTGACACGCTAGTCGTGTTTTCCACGATGTCGGACGGTTTTCCATGATGTCGTAGATTGTTTCCCGGTTTCCACGTTTTGGTCGTTCGTTCAATGTCTCGTCCATATTTGGCTTGTTTTCAGCGTAACCGACACATGGGATACGCTAGTCGTGTTTTCCACGATGTCGGGCCGTTTTCCACAACGTCGTGGATTTTTATCCGGTGTCCATGTTTTGGCCGTTCGGTCCAATGTCTCGTCCAGATTTGGCCTGTTTTTGGTGAACCGTCAGATGAGGGATGCTAGTCGTGTTTTCCACGATGTCGTGGATTTTTCGCCGGTTTCCATGTTTTGGCTGTTCTGTCCATTGTATCGCCCTGATTTGTCATGTTTTCGGTGTAACCATCACACGGGAGACGCTAGTCATGTTTTCCATGATGTCGTGGATTTTTTCCCGGTTTCCACGTTTTGGCCTTTCGGTTCAACGTCGAGCCCAGATTTGGTCTATTTTCAGCGTGACCGACACACGGGAGACGCTAGTCATGTTTTCCACGATCTCGGGCCATTTTCCATGATGTCGTGCATTTTTGCCTGGTGTCCATGTTTTGGCCGTTCGATCCAACGTGTCGCACAGATTTGGCATGTTTTCAGTGTAACCGTCACATGGGAAATGCTAGTCGTGTTTTCCACGATGTCATGGATTTTTTTCCCGATGTGCATGTTTTGGCTGTTCGGTCCAACGTCTAGCCCAGATTTGGCATGTTTTCGGTGTAACCGTCACACAGGAGACGCTAGTCGTGTTTTCCACGATGTCGTGGATTTTTCCCTGTTTCTACGTTTTGGTTGTTCGGTTCAACGTCTCGCCCAGAGTTGGCTTGTTTTCAGCGTAACGAACACATGGGAGAGGCTAGTCGTGTTTTCCACGATGTCATGCCGTTTTCCACGATGTTGTGGATTAATTTCCGTTGTCCACATTTTGGTCCTTCGGACCAACGTCTCGCCCAGATTTGTCATGTTTTCAGTGTAACCATCACATGGGAGACGCTAATCGTGATTTCACGATGTCGTGAATTTTTTACCGGTGTCCACGTTTTGGCCGTTCAGTCTAGCATCTCGCCCAGATTTGGCTTGTTTTCGTTGTTACCATCACACGGGAGACGCTAGTCGTGTTTTCGACGATGTCATGGATTTTTTCCCCGATGTTCATGTTTTGGCCGTTCGGTCCAACGTCTAGCCTAGATTTGGCATGTTTTCGGTGTAACCGTCACATGGGAGATGCTAGTCGTGTTTTCCAAGATGTTGTGGATTTTTTCCCGGTTTCCACGTTTTGGCCGTTCGTTTCAACGTCTCAGCCAAATTTGCAATGTTTTCAGCGTAAGCCACACACGTGAGACGCTATTCGTGTTTTCCAAGATGTCGGGCCGTTTTCCATGATGTCGTGGATTTTTTCCCGGTGTCCACATTTTGGTCGTTCGGTCCAACGCATCGCCAAGATTAGGCATGTTTTCGCTGTAACCATCACACGGGAGACGCTAGTCCCGTATTCTACGATGTCGTGGATTTTTCCTGGTTTCCATGTTTTGGCTAGTCAGTTCAACGTCTCGCCCAGATTTGGCATGTTTTCAGCGTAACCGACACACGGGAGACGCTAGTCGTGTTTTCCACGATATCTGGCCGTTTTCCACGATGTCGTGGATTAATTCTCGGTGTCCACATTTTGGTCGGCCGGTCCAACATCTCGCCCAGATTTGACATGTTTTCGGTGTAACCGTCACATGGGAGACGCTAGTCGTGTTTTTCACGATGTCGTGGATTTTTTCCCGGTATCCACGTTTTGGCCGTTCAGTCCTGCGTCTCGCCCAGATTTGGCTTGTTTTCGGTGTTACCATCACACGGGAGACGCTACTCGTGTTTTTCACGATGTCATGGATTTTTTCCAGAAGTTCATGTTTTGGTCGTTCGGTCCAATGTCTAGCCCAGATTTGGCATGTTTCGGTGTAACCGTCACACGGGAGATGCTAGTTGTGGTTTCCACGATGTCGTGGATTTTTTTCCGGTTTCCACGTTTTGACGGTTCGGTTCAACGTCTCGCCCAAATTTGGCATGTTTTCAGCGTAAGCCACACACATGAGAGGCTAGTCGTGTTTTCCACGATGTCGAGCCGTTTTCCATGATGTCGTGGATTTTCCCCGGTGTCCACATTTTGGTCGTTTGGTCCAACGTCTCGCCAAGATTAGGCCTGTTTTCGGTGTAACCGTCACACGGGAGACGCTAGTCATGTTTTCCACGATGTCGTGGATTTTTCCCGGTGTCCACGTTTTGGCCGTTCGGTTCAACGTCTCGCCCAGATTTGGCATGTTTTCAGCGTAACCGACACACGGGAGATGCTAGTCGTGTTTTCCACGATGTCTGGCCGTTTTCCACGATGTCGTGGATTAATTCCCGGTGTCCATATTTTGGTCATTCAGTCCAACGTCTCGCCCAGATTTGGCATGTTTTCGGTGTAACCGTCACATGGGAGACGCTAGTCGTGTTTTTCACGATCTCGTGAAATTTTTTCCTAGTATCCACGTTTTGGCCGTTCAGTCCACCGTCTCGCCCAGATTTGGCTTGTTTTCGGTGTTACCGTCACACGGGAGACGCTAGTCGTGTTTTCCACGATATCATGGATTTTTCCCGATATTCATGTTTTGGCCGTTCGGTCCAACGTCTAGCCTAGATTGGGCATGTTTTCGGTGTAACCAACACATGGGAGATGCTAGTCGTGTTTTCCACGATGTTGTGGATTTTTTTCTCGGTTTCCACGTTTTGGCCGTTCGGTTCAACGTCTTGCCCAAAATTGGCATGTTTTCAGCGTAAGCCACACACGTGAGACGCTAGTCGTGTTTTCAACGATGTCGGGCCGTTTGTATGATGTCGTGGATTTTTTCCCGGTGTCCACATTTTTGTCGTTCGGCCCAACGTCTCCCCAAGATTAGGCATGTTTTCGGTGTAACCGTCACACGGGAGACCCTAGTCGTGGTTTTCACGATGTCATCGATTTTTTCTCGGTGTCCACGTTTGGGCCGTTCGGTCCAGCGTCTCGCCCGGATTTGGCTTGTTTTTGGTGTTACCATCACTCGGGAGACGCAAGTCGTGTTTTCCACGATGTCGTGGATTTTTTCGCGGTTTCCACATTTTGGCCGTTCGGTTCATCGTATCGCCCTGATTTGGCATGTTTTAAGTGTAACCAACACACGTGACACGCTAGTCGTGTTTTCCACGATGTCGGACGGTTTTCCATGATGTCGTAGATTGTTTCCCGGTTTCCACGTTTTGGTCGTTCGGTTCAATGTCTCGTCCATATTAGGCTTGTTTTCAGCGTAACCGACACATGGGATACGCTAGTCGTGTTTTCCACGATGTCGGGGCCGTTTTCCACAACGTCGTGGATTTTTATCCGGTGTCCATGTTTTGGCCGTTCGGTCCAATGTCTCGTCCAGATTTGGCCTGTTTTTGGTGAACCGTCAGATGAGGGATGCTAGTCGTGTTTTCCACGATGTCGTGGATTTTTGGCCGGTTTCCATGTTTTGGCTGTTCTGTCCATTGTATCGCCCTGATTTGTCATGTTTTCGGTGTAACCATCACACGGGAGACGCTAGTCATGTTTTCCATGATGTCGTGGATTTTTTCCCGGTTTCCACGTTTTGGCCTTTCGGTTCAACGTCGAGCCCAGATTTGGTCTATTTTCAGCGTGACCGACACACGGGAGACGCTAGTCATGTTTTCCACGATCTCGGGCCATTTTCCATGATGTCGTGCATTTTTGCCTGGTGTCCATGTTTTGGCCGTTCGATCCAACGTGTCGCACAGATTTGGCATGTTTTCAGTGTAACCGTCACATGGGAAATGCTAGTCGTGTTTTCCACGATGTCATGGATTTTTTTCCCGATGTGCATGTTTTGGCTGTTCGGTCCAACGTCTAGCCCAGATTTGGCATGTTTTCGGTGTAACCGTCACACAGGAGACGCTAGTCGTGTTTTCCACGATGTCGTGGATTTTTCCCTGTTTCTACGTTTTGGTTGTTCGGTTCAACGTCTCGCCCAGAGTTGGCTTGTTTTCAGCCTAACGAACACATGGGAGAGGCTAGTCGTGTTTTCCACGATGTCATGCCGTTTTCCACGATGTTGTGGATTAATTTCCGTTGTCCACATTTTGGTCCTTCGGACCAACGTCTCGCCCAGATTTGTCATGTTTTCAGTGTAACCATCACATGGGAGACGCTAATCGTGATTTCACGATGTCGTGAATTTTTTACCGGTGTCCACGTTTTGGCCGTTCAGTCTAGCATCTCGCCCAGATTTGGCTTGTTTTCGTTGTTACCATCACACGGGAGACGCTAGTCGTGTTTTCGACGATGTCATGGATTTTTTCCCCGATGTTCATGTTTTGGCCGTTCGGTCCAACGTCTAGCCTAGATTTGGCATGTTTTCGGTGTAACCGTCACATGGGAGATGCTAGTCGTGTTTTCCAAGATGTTGTGGATTTTTTCCCGGTTTCCACGTTTTGGCCGTTCGTTTCAACGTCTCAGCCAAATTTGCAATGTTTTCAGCGTAAGCCACACACGTGAGGCGCTATTCGTGTTTTCCAAGATGTCGGGCCGTTTTCCATGATGTCGTGGATTTTTTCCCGGTGTCCACATTTTGGTCGTTCGGTCCAACGCATCGCCAAGATTAGGCATGTTTTCGCTGTAACCATCACACGGGAGACGCTAGTCCCGTATTCTACGATGTCGTGGATTTTTCCTGGTTTCCATGTTTTGGCTGGTCAGTTCAACGTCTCGCCCAGATTTGGCATGTTTTCAGCGTAACCGACACACGGGAGACGCTAGTCGTGTTTTCCACGATATCTGGCCGTTTTCCACGATGTCGTGGATTAATTCTCGGTGTCCACATTTTGGTCGGCCGGTCCAACATCTCGCCCAGATTTGACATGTTTTCGGTGTAACCGTCACATGGGAGACGCTAGTCGTGTTTTTCACGATGTCGTGGATTTTTTCCCGGTATCCACGTTTTGGCCGTTCAGTCCTGCGTCTCGCCCAGATTTGGCTTGTTTTCGGTGTTACCATCACACGGGAGACGCTACTCGTGTTTTTCACGATGTCATGGATTTTTTTCCAGAAGTTCATGTTTTGGTCGTTCGGTCCAATGTCTAGCCCAGATTTGGCATGTTTCGGTGTAACCGTCACACGGGAGATGCTAGTTGTGGTTTCCACGATGTCGTGGATTTTTTTCCGGTTTCCACGTTTTGACGGTTCGGTTCAACGTCTCGCCCAAATTTGGCATGTTTTCAGCGTAAGCCACACACATGAGAGGCTAGTCGTGTTTTCCACGATGTCGAGCCGTTTTCCATGATGTCGTGGATTTTCCCCGGTGTCCACATTTTGGTCGTTTGGTCCAACGTCTCGCCAAGATTAGGCCTGTTTTCGGTGTAACCGTCACACGGGAGACGCTAGTCATGTTTTCCACGATGTCGTGGATTTTTCCCGGTGTCCACGTTTTGGCCGTTCGGTTCAACGTCTCGCCCAGATTTGGCATGTTTTCAGCGTAACCGACACACGGGAGATGCTAGTCGTGTTTTCCACGATGTCTGGCCGTTTTCCACGATGTCGTGGATTAATTCCCGGTGTCCATATTTTGGTCATTCAGTCCAACGTCTCGCCCAGATTTGGCATGTTTTCGGTGTAACCGTCACATGGGAGACGCTAGTCGTGTTTTTCACGATGTCGTGAAATTTTTTCCTAGTATCCACGTTTTGGCCGTTCAGTCCACCGTCTCGCCCAGATTTGGCTTGTTTTCGGTGTTACCGTCACACGGGAGACGCTAGTCGTGTTTTCCACGATATCATGGATTTTTCCCGATATTCATGTTTTGGCCGTTCGGTCCAACGTCTAGCCTAGATTGGGCATGTTTTCGGTGTAACCAACACATGGGAGATGCTAGTCGTGTTTTCCACGATGTTGTGGATTTTTTTCTCGGTTTCCACGTTTTGGCCGTTCGGTTCAACGTCTTGCCCAAAATTGGCATGTTTTCAGCGTAAGCCACACACGTGAGACGCTAGTCGTGTTTTCAACGATGTCGGGCCGTTTGTATGATGTCGTGGATTTTTTCCCGGTGTCCACATTTTTGTCGTTCGGCCCAACGTCTCCCCAAGATTAGGCATGTTTTCGGTGTAACCGTCACACGGGAGACCCTAGTCGTGGTTTTCACGATGTCATCGATTTTTTCTCGGTGTCCACGTTTGGGCCGTTCGGTCCAGCGTCTCGCCCGGATTTGGCTTGTTTTTGGTGTTACCATCACTCGGGAGACGCAAGTCGTGTTTTCCACGATGTCGTGGATTTTTTCGCGGTTTCCACATTTTGGCCGTTCGGTTCATCGTATCGCCCTGATTTGGCATGTTTTAAGTGTAACCAACACACGTGACACGCTAGTCGTGTTTTCCACGATGTCGGACGGTTTTCCATGATGTCGTAGATTGTTTCCCGGTTTCCACGTTTTGGTCGTTCGGTTCAATGTCTCGTCCATATTAGGCTTGTTTTCAGCGTAACCGACACATGGGATACGCTAGTCGTGTTTTCCACGATGTCGGGCTGTTTTCCACAACGTCGTGGATTTTTATCCGGTGTCCATGTTTTGGCCGTTCGGTCCAATGTCTCGTCCAGATTTGGCCTGTTTTTGGTGTAACCGTCAGACAAGGGATGCTAGTCGTGTTTTCCACGATGTCGTGGATTTTTGGCCGGTTTCCATGTTTTGGCTGTTCTGTCCATTATATCGCCCTGATTTGTCATGTTTTCGGTGTAACCATCACACAGGAGACGCTAGTCATGTTTTCCATGATGTCGTGGATTTTTTCCCGGTTTCCACGTTTTGGCCTTTCGGTTCGACGTCGAGCCCAGATTTGGCCTATTTTCAGCGTGACCGACACACGGGAGACGTTGGTCATGTTTTCCACGATCTTGGGCCATTTTCCATGATGTCGTACATTTTTGCCTGGTGTCCATGTTTTGGCCGTTCGATCCAACGTGTCGCACAGATTTGGCATGTTTTCAGTCTAACCGTCACACGGGAAATGCTAGTCGTGTTTTCCACGATGTCATGGATTTTTTTCCCGATGTGCATGTTTTGGCCGTTCGGTCCAACGTCTAGCCCAGATTTGGCATGTTTTCGGTGTAACCGTCACACAGGAGACGCTAGTCGTGTTTTCCAAGATGTCGTGGATTTTTCCCTGTTTCCACGTTTTGGTTGTTCGGTTCAACGTCTCGCCCAGATTTGGCTTGTTTTCAGCGTAACCGACACACGGGAGAGGCTAGTCGTGTTTTCCACGATGTCATGCCGTTTTCCACGATGTCGTGGATTAATTCCCGGTGTCCACATTTTGGTCGTTCGGACCAACGTCTCGCCCAGATTTGTCATGTTTTCAGTGTAACCATCACATGGGAGACGCTAGTCGTGTATTTCACAATGTCGTGAATTTTTTACCAGTGTCCACGTTTTGGCCGTTCAGTCTAGCGTCTCGCCCAGATTTGGCTTGTTTTCGGTGTTACCATCACACGGGAGACGCTAGTCGTGTTTTCCACGATGTCATGGATTTTTCCCCCGATATTCATGTTTTGGCCGTTCGGTCCAACGTCTAGCCCAGATTTGGCATGTTTTCGGTGTAACCGTCACATGGGAGATGCTAGTCGTGTTTTTCAAGATGTCGTGGATTTTTCCCGGATTTCCACGTTTTGGCCGTTCGTTTCAACGTCTCGGCCAAATTTGCAATGTTTTCAGCGTAAGCCACACACGTGAGACGCTAGTCGTGTTTCCCAAGATGTCGGGCCGTTTTCCATGATGTCGTGGATTTTTTCCCGATGTCCACATTTTGGTCGTTCGGTTCAACGTCTCGCCAAGATTAGGCCTGTTTTCGATGTAACCGTCACACGGGAGACGCTAGTCGTGTTTTCCACGATGTCGTGGATTTTTTCCCGGTTTCCACGTTTTGGCCGTTCGGTTCAACGTCGAGCCCAGATTTGGCCTATTTTTAGCATAACCGTCACATGGGAGACGCTAGTCATGTTTTCCACGATCTCGGGCCGTTTTCCATGGTGTCGTGGATTTTTGCCCGGTGTCCACGTTTTGGCCGTTCGATCCAACGTGTCGCACAGATTTGGCCTGTTTTTAGTGTAACCGTCACACGGGAGACGCTAGTCGTGTTTTCCACGATGTCATGGATTTTTTTCCTGATGTCCATTTTTTGGCCGTTCGGTCCAACGTCTAGCCCAGATTTGGCATGTTCTCGATGTAACCGTCACACGGGAGACGCTAGTCGTGTTTTCCACGATGTCATGGATTTTTTCTCGGTTTCCAGGTTTTGGCCATTCGGTTCAACTTCTCTTCTAGATTTGGCATGTTTTCAGTGTAAGCCACACACGTAAGACGCTAGTCGTGTTTATCACAATGTCGTGCCGTTTTCCCTGATATCGTGGATTTTTGCCCGGTGTCCACGTTTTGGCCATTCGTTCCAACGTCTCGCCCAGATTTGTTCTCTTTTCGGTGTAACCGTCAAACGGAAGATGCTAGTCGTGTTTTCCACGATGTCGTGGATTTTTTCCCAGTGTCCACGTTTTGGCCGTTTGGTCCAACGTCTCGCCCAGTTTTGGCATGGTTTCCGTGTAACCGTCACACGGAAGACACTAGTCGTGTTTTCCACGATGTCGTGGATTTTTCTCGGTTTCCCTGTTTTGGTCGTTCGGTTCAATGTCTCGACCAGATTTGGCATGTTTTCAGCGTAACCGACATACGGGACACGCTAGTCGTGTTTTAAATGATGTCAGGCCATTTTCCACAATGTCGTGGATTTTTGCCCTGTGTCCCTGTTATGGCCGTTCCATCCAACGTCTCGCCCAGATTTGTCTTGGTTTCTATGTAAGCCAGACACGTGAGACGCTGGTCGTGTTTTCCACGATGTCGTGCCATTTTCCACGATGTCGTGGATTTTTGCCCGGTGTCCATGTTTTGGTCGTTTGTTCCAACGTCTCGCCTAGATTTGTTCTGTTTTCAGTGTAACCTTCATACGGGAGACGCTAGTCGTGTTTTCCACGATGTCGTGGATTTTTTCCCTGTGTCCATGTTTTGGCCGTTCGGTCCAACGTCTCGCCCAGTTTTGGCATGTTTTCAGCGTAACCGACACACGGGAGACGCTAGTTGACATGGGTATACCCTACCGGTACTCGAGCTTGGTATATACGGCCTGAATACATAAAGGCCCATGGTGTCGCCAAGGCCCAAATGAAGAACTCGAGTAACCTACAGACTCTCGATTGCTTGAAGGACAAGAAAAAGCTAGAGATAGAAAGTTCAAAGGGGAAAACCCTAACCTGTAACCGACTCGACCTACTACCCGAGACCTAGCCTATCTATATAAAGGCTAGGAGGGGGCGGCGAGGAGAACACACACAACCTTAGTTTCCACAACCCTCGCCAGATTACATCTGCGCACCATTGTAATCTTCGATTCCTTTGATAATTCCACGAGTAGACAAGCAGGAGTATGGACCTTTACAAGGCCTGAACCTAGGTAAATCTTCGAGTCCCCTATGTGCTTGTTTGCTAGCCGATAGATGTCTCCAGCGCTCCCTCCTTCTCCAAAACCCAAGTCCATTACAATGGGCATTGATGAGTTAAACCCTCGTCAATTGGTGCCGTCCGTGGGGATTGGGAGTGCTGATGTTGCGGCTGCTTCGGCCCCATTAACCGCGCCTTCTACAACTCCACAATAGTGGAGATTCGCCAGCTCTTCGGCGCGTTCGACTTCACCGTCCACACGCCGGCCACTCGCCCGGCTTTCGAGTCCGTGGGCGACGGAATCAGCCTGGCAATAGGGATCTTCCGCTTCCAAGTTGGTCAGATGGGCACGCTTCGCATGCCTGACCAGCCGACGGTGTCGTCGATTGCCCCAACATCATGGTTCCCCCCATCGATCGGCACCCTCAGCGAGCTCAACGCCCCGGCATCAGTTGAGAACACAGTCAGCGATAGCAGTCGCGACTCCGATCTGAGCGATCTAGCAACTGAAGATGGAGCCTATGGTTCCAGATTTGAGAGTTGTGGAAGCAACAGCTTCCCCAATCACTTCCTATGCACCGTCATCAACGCAGGTGACACCTCCGCCAACCCCGACAACACGGGCAATCGCGGTAACGAAACCGACCCGCCTCTCGGTGGCAATGGCGGCAACAGTGGCAACGGTGGCAATCGCACCCCCGTCAACAATGGAGGAGCAATCGAACCTCCAACCATAACCAACGAGCAAACCGGCGAACGCGTCGTGGTCAGGTTCAATGAGCTTGAATGGGCTCGCTGTCGTGAGGCCCTACGAGGCAACCCTTTACCCCCCGGTTCCTCGCAAGAACTTCTGATGGGCTACCATTGGCTCCTGAAGGCAATTTAAGCGTCAAGCACAAACAATCGCGCAACTCGAAGCACGCAAAAGGGCGGCAGATGAGTCAAGTCTTCGACGTGCTGGGCTCTCCTCCCACGGAGGATCCTCCTCAAAGGGCAACAAGTACCTCGCAAACAAGAGGCGATCTCGGATGGCCCATCTCACTGAGCAAGAACGCATAGAGGCTACAAAGGTCCTCGACTTCACCTCCATGACGGTCGACACACGGGGCAATGTGGTCCCAAAGATGCCACAAGATGCAGTTACAGCGGCCACCATGTACCTCCTCAATAACCAGCCGCCAGCTGGAGATCCCCGAGCTGCCATGCACCGATCTACGATCGCATGCTTGGGACTAATCGAGGCCGCCCTCGACAAGGAGCTAACACCGGAGCCGAAGAAAGGCAAAGCGCTAGCAAAGCGCTACTCCTCGCCCTTATCCAGTGATGACAGTCACGACCTGTCTCGACGTCGCCACTCACGGCGACACGACCATGACTACAATGCGCGTGATGACATCACGCAGCGCAAGATCGACAAATCAAGGGCGCGACGTGGTCGGTCGACTGACTCGGAAGAGGAAGATGTGGAGCTCTGCGGCACCAGATGCTTTAGCAGGTCCATCAGGCAAAAGCGAATGCCCAAGGGGTTCAAACTCCCATCGGAGAACCCGAAGTTTGATGGCCTACAGGACCCGAAGATCTAGCTGGAGGACCACATCTCCTCCGTCAAGCTCCATGGCGGCAGTCGAAGCATGGCCATGCAATGCTTACAGCTATAGCTGCAAGGCGCCGCCCGAGCATGGCTCAACAACCTCCCACACGGATCCATTCGTAGTTGGGATGAGTTGGTTTATAGCTTCGTGCGCAACTTCAAGGGCACGTACAAGCGGCCTGCATCAATCAAAGAGCTGAGATGCTGCCAGCAAAGATCGGGCGAATCGCTACGCTCCAACATCCAAAGGTGGTCCATCATCAAGAACTCCACAGAGAACATCTTGGAGGATCGCACGATTGACGCATTCAACGGCGGCGTCCGCCGCATAGAGCTCAGGGAGGAGTTGGGTCGCTCAAAGCCCAAGACCATCGACCACCTTGTGGAAATCGCAAATCGGTGGGCCGATAGAGAGGATTCGGTGAAAAATCGCATTCACTCCAACAACGAAGCAGAACTCGAGCGCAGATGCGACCGCCGAGGCAAACGCATGCGCATCTACGATGATCGCGACGATGTCAACATGGTCACAGCTGGCTACGCCGACAGACGCGATGCAAACCGCAACAGCGGCTACCGCAGCGGTGGATACCGCGACTCCGGGAAAACCACGCAAGTGTGGCAACGCCGCAATCGTGATGAGGCACCCGCGACATCCTTTGAAGACAAACTGTCCGGGCCATGCACGGTGCACTTCTACATCGACAAGCATGATGGAAAGAAGAAGTCCAGCCACCTCCTCAAGGATTGCCGTGAGTTCCTCAAACTACATGAGGGATTGGTTCCTCAAACTACGCGGTCGAAAGAGGCTATGGAGCAGCTCCAGGCGCCGTTGCACATGGAGCTCCACCACCACCACCTGGACCACCCCCAAATGCAGCTGCGCCGGACCAGCACCACAGAGGCGAGCCATACCCACGGGCCATGGGTACCATGATGATCCAAAAGGGATGCCCCTCGAATCGGGTGTAGAAGGCCATCACTCGCCAAGTCAACTTGGCCACACACTCGCCACCATCTACCACTGAGTACCTCAGCGGAAGCGAGTCCTGCATCACCTTCGACAAATGCGATCATCCGCCTCAAGTACCCCGTCCATGCCATTGCCCCCTCGTACTCGAGGCGCAAATCGGAGGCTTCGACATGAGCCGCGACTTCCTGGACGGCGGAAGTGGCATCAACCTTATATTCACGAGTACCTTGCGAGCAATGAGGATCCCTCTGACCTGCCTAGAGGCCTCGGACACAACATTCCACGGCATCGTCCCAGGAAAAGGCGTATATCCCCTGGGAAAAATCAACCTCGACGTCATCTTTGGCATGCCGAAAAACTTTCGGCGCGAGCACATCGACTTTGAGGTCGTCGACTGGCCCTCACAGTACCACTGCATCCTCGGACGTGTCGCGTTCGCTAGGTTCATTGCAGTACCACACTATGCCTACCTGCAGATGAAAATGCCAGGTCCCAATGGCGTCATCATAGTCAACGGAAGCTTCGAGAGGTCCGACAGGGAATTCAACAGAATTTCCCAGTCTTTCAACATGCAGGAAGAACTCGCGAGATTAAAGGAGTCGACAGACAACAGTCTGCCTCCCCTAAGCCGGCCAAGCTCGCCTGATCTATCTTTCGACTCATCAGTGCACACACAAAAACTCATCGCCAACAACTTGAGTCCCGCATAGGAACTCGCGCTCATCGAATTCCTCCATGAGCACTGGGAAATTTTCGCCTGGTGTCCTGCGGACATGCCATGAGTTCCTAGGGAATTCGCCGAGCACACACTCAACGTCAACCCAGACGCAAGGCCAGTCAAGCAAACAATCCGGCGATTATCTGAGCCACGGACAAAGGCAGTTGGAATGGAGATCAACAGACTCCTCGACGCCAATTTCATACGCGAGATCAAAGAGCACTTGGCTCGCCAACACGGTGCTAGTACCAAAAAAGGACACAGATATCCTGCAGATGTGCATGGACTTCACCTCTCTGAATAAGCACTGTCCAAAGGATCACTTCCCGCTACCGCGAATCGACCATATCATTGACTCCACCGCGGGATGCGAGCGCCTCTACTTCCTCGACGCCTACTCAGGCTATAATCAGATTCAAATGAAGGAGGAAGATCAAGAAAAAACAGCGTTTACAACGCCCTTCGATGTGTTCTGCTACAACACAATGCCCTTCGGGCTAAAAAATGCAGGACCCACCTACCAGCGATGCATGCAGGCTTGCCTCAAGGACCAACTTGGTCGCAACATTCAAGTCTATGTCGACGACATAGTAATCAAGACCAAGGAGGAAGCCTCCCTAATCGACGATTTGCACGAAACCTTCGCCAACTTCGACTGTTACCGGATCAAGCTCAATCCGGAAAATGCGCCTTTCGCGTCCCATCTGGGCAACTACTCGGGTATCTCATCTCCACGAGAGGAATCGAGGCAAACCCGAAGAAAATAAAAGCCATACTGGCCATGGAGAAGCCGGAAAACATAAGAGGCGTCCAGCAGCTGGCTGGGCGAATCGCGCCCTCAGTCGGTTCACCAGTCGGATGGGTGAAAAGGCACTGCCCTTCTACCAACTCCTCCGCAAAGCTGAAAAGTTAGAATGGACCAACGAAGCTCAGGAAGCATTCGAAGACCTCAAGCGCATGATATCCACCTCGCTAGTACTAGTGACCCCACGAGAAAGGGAACTGTTGTTGCTATATATCTCCGCCACCAACCAGGTGGCAGAATAGTGCTCGTCATCGAGCGAGCCGAGGATAACAAGGTCCACAGGGAACAGCGCCCAGTATACTACCTCAGCGAGGTCCTCACGCCAACAAAACATCGGTACCCGCACTACCAGAAGCTGGCGTATGACGTCTTCGTGACCGCCCGACGACTGCGCCATTACTTCCAGGAACACCCAATCGTGGTGGTCAACAACGCCCCGTTGGGGCATATCCTCAATAACCACGACGCCATGGGACGAGTCGCGCTTTGGAGAATAGAATTGTCTCCACGAGACATTACATACGAAAAGCGCGATGCAATCAAGTCGCAAGTTCTTACTGACTTCCTCGTGCACTGGATGGAGAACCAGCTCCCTGACAAACCAGATATGTCCTACCTCTGGACAATGCACTTCGATGGATCCAAGCAGAAGGACGGAGCAGGTGCAGGTGTCATACTGACATCACCTCAAGGGGACAAGCTGAAGTACATCTTGCGAATGCAGTTCACCGCCTCCAACAACGAAGCTGAATACGAGGCCCTGCTATACGGGATGAGGATGGCAAAAGCCTACGGCGCCAAAAGGCTCATTATATACGGCGACTCCAACTTGGTCGTCAACCAAACAATGCATGAGTGCGACGCACTGAACGACGACATGATCGCCTACCGCAACCTCTACGACACACTCGAAGGGGACTTCGACGGCTGCGAGCTGCGGCACGTAGGCCGCGAAAGCAATGAAGAGGCAGACACACTCGCCAACATAGGCTCTACCTGCGCCCCCATACCACCTGGGGTATTTCTCGAGCGCATCTGCGAACGCTCCATCAAGCCAAAGGCAGCAGAGAAGAAAACAAGCGCAGCAACGGACTCGGGGGCTACGCCACCCAATGAGCCAATGGCACTCGACGACATGGAGCTGGATACCGGACTCAAAGGACCAATGAGCATCATGATGATCGAATCATCCTGGACTCAGCCGTACATCACGTACCTCCTCAGCAAAAGGCTACCGGACGATCCGACTGATGCACGGCACATCACGCGGCGATCCAAGGCATTTGCTATTATCAACGGCGAACTATACAAGCGCAGCATCACAGGAGTACTCCAGCGATGCGTCTCCACGGCTCATGGAAGAGCTGTTCTCCTCGACATCCATGAGGGAACCTGCGGACACCACGCTGGCAGTCGCGCCCTCGTGGCCAAAGCTCTACAGGCTGGGTTCTACTGGCCTACAACTATGCGCGACACCAAGGACATCGTCCAGAAATGCAATGCGTGTCAATGATTCGCGGACAAGTCGCACGCACCCAACGCAGAGCTTCGGCCAATCCCATTGACCTGGCCCTTCGCGCAATAAGGACTCGACATGGTCGGCCAGCTCCCCAAGTCCTCACGAGGAGGTTACGTCTACCTCCTGGTGGCAGTCGACAAGTTCACCAAGTGTATAGAGGCCATGCCAGTGACCAATCAATCAGGGCACAGTGCAATCAAGTTTTTCGAGTCCATCGTCTTCCGCTTCGGAGTGCCACACAGCATCATCATAGACAATGGAACAAACTTCACATCCAAGGAGTTCCAAGAATTCTGTGAGAATCTAGGAATCAACATCAGCTACGCCTCGGTAGCACATCCACAGACCAACGGTCAGGTCGAAAAGGCGAACGGGCTCGTCTGCGGCGGCATCAAGAAGCGACTCCTCCGGCCACTCGAACAAGCCGCGGGCTGCTGGCCAGACGAACTGCAATCAGTACTTTGGAGCCTACGCACAACTCCAAATAGTGCTACGGGCTACACCCCGTTCTTTATGGTGCACGGGGCTGAAGCGGTGCTGCCCGCCGAGGTACGGTACAAGGCGTCGCGCGTGGTTTGCTTACAGCGAGCAGGAGTCATCTCTTGCACTCGAAGACTCCATCGACCTCCTTGACGAGGCAAGGAAAATCGCCGCGGAAAGATCAACGATCTACCAGCAGAACCTGCGCAACTACCACAGTAGGAGGCTACGCCCCAGATCCTTCGTTGAAGGCAACCTGGTCCTGCGACTAAAGAAGCAAGGACATCTCAAGCTCGAGTCCCCCTGGGAGGGACCATACGTGATTACAGAAGTAATCCCAGGTGGTGCCTATCGCCTTCAAGATTTAGAGACAGGAGATGCATACTCCAACCCCTGGAACGTCGCGCAGCTGCGATGCTTCTACCCTTAGTCGTTTTTACTTTTACATTGCAAATAAGGCACTCAGCCAAGGCTACTTAGCCACACATTGTACTTCATACTGTCTCACGAATAAATAAAGCTAAGTGCCCCAAAACTCTGTGTTCTCCTTTATTTTTCCGCAACTTATCCACTCGGGGGCTACGCCACCATACACACATCTGTTCTACGAACTAAAACGTGATATCCTGAGTAGCTGGCACATCAATCAAAACCCTTGACACACATCAACCCAGTTGCAACGCACCTGACAGGTTAACAAGGGACTGAGATAAGAGCATGGCCAGGCCAACGAAAAGGAGTCGCATAGTGCAACGCACTCACACACTAACAAGCTCTTCATACATAATCGATAGACAATTATACACAATGTATTTACAAACTTTACAACATTGGTACACTTATGTGCAGGATACAAACTAAGCTACTACTGCAACAAAAGAACGTTGGTCTGCTCCTCGAAGAAGTCGATGATCTCCTCTGCTGGGCGATCCACTTCATGATAGTACGACACCATATTCCAAGCAGAACCAGCTGGTGGCGCAGGTGGCCCAGCCGCAACGTCTACGTCAGGCCTATGCAGTCGCACCAGCGACAGAGCGGCCTTGGCACCAGCCACCAATTGTTGCCTTACACACTCGTGAACCGCAGCCAGGTCTTGGAACTTGGCAAGGAGGGCCAGCAGGCTCGATGGAGCAACATCCAGCGGAAACATCGTCCGATAAATGTTCTTCAAGCATGAATGCGACTTCTTTAGAAAGTGCAGCACTCGCGACACATGATCCTGCAGGGTCGCCAGCGCAATCGCATGATCATGATGCACCCAGAAGTACCCACTCTCCTGAAGTTGCTCTTGGGTCAGATCATGCATACGAATAGAAATCCTATCCTTCTCATCCTGCAGATGGGGCGCGCTGACAACTATACAAAACAACAACGGAAGCATAAGGACAGCACACCACTGCGAGTGACTACAAGGAAAAGATAAGAGTAAGCAAACTAACACTTAAATTGGTCGCTCAGCTGCGTCATCTCCCCCAGCAGATACTGTTCTCGGGCGGTGGCCTTCTCTGCCTCTGACTTCCATACATCCGCGTTACCGCGGAGCACGGGTAATTCACGCTCCAACTGCTTCATGCGATCACGTAGTTGCGAAAGCAGCGACAGCTCATCCACCCTGGAGCGCTGTGGTGCCAAAGTATCATCAAGGGGCGGCGAATCCTGAGGTTCCCTCAAAGGATCACTTGATGTACCCTACCACAAGCCAAGCAGGAAGCAATAAGAAGACCAAATTGACACACATACAAAAGATTCAAGTGCATTCAAGATTGGCAAAAGTATCAGCAGATACACTCGCCAAAGGCATGTTCTTGACAAAAGACATAAACTAATCAACTATTACAAAGCTACTGAGGAGCGATTGGCTTCTTGGACTTAGACGGCTTCGGGGGCCTCATCGAGTCCGCGGCGGTATCAGATGCCACTGACTTTCCGCCAGCCCCTAATGCCGCAGCCTTTGCCACCTTCTTGGCTCGCTGCAGCTCCCTAGAGTACTTTGCAACTGTGTTAATCAGCTGCGTGATATGGGGTGCCCCGATCTTCTCAGCAAGCTCTTGTCGATGGTGATGGTGGATGATAGATAACTAGTGCGTAGCTATGATCTCTCCCGCTCGATCCTTGATGCCAATGCAACAGCTCTCGAACCTTGTAGGATATTCACAACACCACACTCTTGCGCACGCAGCCGTGACCACGAACGGTAGTATGCAATCTACTAATTCCCAATGGAACAACAGATCACACTCAATTATAGTTGGTAGATTCGAACACAGGATAATTCCAGAGGTTCTATGAAAGAAACAACTCCAAAATATTTTAACGTGGTCTGAAAAACTAACTTGTGACGGCTACGGAGGTTTATATGAGGGCTGGGGCGTCCTCCCCTCTAAAACGGCCTAAAAACAGCCATAACTTGGCCCAAACTGACTCGGTTCGACTCAAACTGATACATACCAACCCATATATGGGTTCGGCCTTATTGGCACGCAGTCCAAACGTCGTGGAACACCTCAAACATGTAATTCTTGGTGCGCCATCTCTCTCTCTTGCTCATACGTGATTTCCTCATTGCATCCTAGTGCGCCTGCCTCCCGCTCCTCCCTCGCGCACTTTTTGATATTGGAAATCAGCGCTTGTCCTTCTTGCTGCAACTCTCCTCCTCCTCGCGCAACACTTGTGTTATCAATAAACCTGATCATACAAAGATGCATAGACTTAGATAGTATAAAGTTCTCATTAAGTAAAACATCAGGTTCAATTAAGAATGAATTCACCTGATAGTCATTATTGATTTGACTCAGTATTTCCTTCCAGTTCAGGCATTCAGAATCATCATAATCCCCGTAGATATCCTCATCATCCTCCCTTTCTTCATGAAAAGCCGTCCTCGGCTTTAGGTAAGCTGAAAGTGGGAGAAACAAAAAGAACAACGTGTACGCAACGTATATGTATATATAACATGTTGTATTATTGTGTTCACATAAAAAGTATGTCAAGTATACATCAAGCAACTTAAATTGCAGGTATAAATGAAGTACAAAGAATCATGATCATGGTAGAAAACAACTAAATAGATAGTCATGTTCTTCAATATTAAATTCAGTTTTCTCAAAGAAGATCTATGATCAAATTTGTGAACAAGATCAAACCAATTTAATATGTCTGAAAACCAAATTGAATCATGCCATGCTTCAACTGCGCTACTCTGATTATTATGAACATGATCATGTTGTCCAGTATGTAAAATGCAACTCAATTTGCAAATATAAGTGAAGTATAAAGCATTAGCACAACTAGACAACGGATTTTGGGATAAACACAATGAATATGAAAACTGGGGTTCTATTCTAGCAAGATTACAACGATCCAACATAGGTAAAATTACTTGTGTTGGCTGCAATATATCAACTAGACCTGACTTTAGTTTCATATTATCACAAATTTTAGCATATATCTCACAACACAAAATCGTCGACACACAACATGTATGGCTGAAAACAGCATGTTTCAGTTTAGCGATTCGATCACAAGTAATGCATATGTGATCCACAAGAAAATTTTCATGCATGCTATATTCACCAATCAGATTGAAAGTGAAACAAGGAGAATATGTGCTAGAATTCAGAAATGAAATTTCAGAAATCTTATCCATAGCACAACTCATACTCATAGGTTCATTTAGCATGATGGAATACACAATATCAGCAGGTGGTATTCGAGCAAGTATTTCCTTATGTGTTATCAGTACCACATGATCAAAATTTGAATTTGGTAAACTATCACATGGTGCTGAAACAGTAGTGCAAGGCAAATCAGAAGGAGGCTTCAGTAAAGGAATAGACTCACAATATGTCGCACATGTTGGCTGAAGCTCCAAATCAGTACCAATGTCATTAACAAACTTCTCAGCTATAGTAGGTACTACGACATCCTCCTCAAGTAACAATACCAGATCGTGTGATGCAGGTTGTAAAATAGGCGGCTCCCTTTCTTCAAAAGCAACCTGCATAGCACAAGAAACAATACCAGGAGTAGAGATGATTACATTAGTAGAAATATCCTCACATGTATTAGCATCTACTGCACTGATGTTTTCTTTTTCTCTCATACTCTTAGAATGGATGCTCTCAACCTCACGTTTAGTGGAATCACACAGCTCACTTTTGATAACACTCTCACTCAGCTTGGCTATGTGGCTCTCATTCTCACATGGGTTGTAATGCACACCGTGTTCAAGATGACAAATAATAGAATTGTCACCGTTCATCATGACCTTGTACTTAGCAGACAAACTGAACTCTTTTGTCCTCTCCTTGCGAAGAAGATGATACTCATGAAATTTGTCTACTGAGATCCTGAGCATAACACACCTCTTCATGTTCCATTTGAAAGAAATCCTTCCAACAACAGGACATATTTGAGCGTCAAACCTTCTACTCCAAGGTTCTCCCAATAGTATGTGACAAGAATCAAATGGTATAGGAGATACATCACAGCGCACAATCTCAGTATGCTCTTTAAAAGTCATAGGAACATCAGCGGTGTGTGAAATCAGCAATGTGCCATATGATGAATGCAAGAGATATGGCACCGCACGGGCACATGTGGGTAGCTGCAACTTTTGTACAACTTCAACGCTGATCAAATTAATAGTAGAGTTACTATCAATGGTAATGGAAGCACATCGCTCACCAATCATCACACTATGGTGGAAAAGACCATCACCATCAAAAATACCGCGTTCTTCCTTCCAAAAAGTTCCACTACAACGCCAATTTTCGATGAATTTGTAACTATACGTCTCCACATTATTTGTAACATCACCTGCCTCCATTTTCTGCATCACATCAACACTACTAGAAGACATGATTAGTACGTTAGTGCACAAATCAAAATCAGTATGGTGGAAACTCTCACAACTCACTCACAACTAATAAGAAAGGAGATCTTACCGTTCCAAAGTGAATAGAGATGATCTACCAAACGAAATCACAAACTGATGCACTGATGTCATGAAGTGAATATCAAAGGTATAGAGAACGATCACAGGGCACACAGGGTATTTATGGTGGAGCTGTAGGTATGGTATCCTAACTACACCGCAAACAAGTCCCAGTGCTGATCGTATGACAAAGACCCACGGAAACACACACGGTGGAGATAAATGGGGCAATTGCAACTATGAAAATGAGCTCAAAAATTAAGGTATGTCAGAGGAATGCTCGTGTTGCAATGCAGAAGGAGAGACGCTAGCAATGTCTCAACGAAACGGGCACAAGATTGCTAACTGAGCAGCCCGTAGAGCACTAAGCACGCTAGCCTCGTAGGATAGTTATAGACACAAAGAAAGGCTTACTAAGGCTCACAAGGATAGGTACGCTATGTGGACTCAGTAAAAAAATAAACAAAAAAAGAAAAAAAATTGACCTGAGAATTGGTCTCTGCCACGGCAGAAAAACGGCCTAAAATCCTGCCGCGGCAGGATGCCGGCAGATTTTTTTTTCCTCTCGTACTAGCACAGACTGGTCTGTGGTAAGGCGACGGTTCGATTTTTTTTTTTTGGAATTTTTTTTTGGGGTCACGCTAGAGCACGGACTTGTCTGCGGTCAGGCGTGAGGCAGCGAGCCGAATTTTTTTTTCCTCGCCAAGTAGTACACAACTAGGACTCTTTACTTGGATCGGATCTGACTTGATGGTAGCGGAAAAAGATGGTGGAAAACAACTAGAACACTAGAAAACAAATCTACGAAGAACAGATCTAGATCTAATCTAATAGAGGAACGCGATCAGCAACTATTACTCGAATACGATGTAATCTAGGCTATTGCAACTCTTTTTGTGGGGCTTTTTCTGTATAGGATGAAAAACACTCTCTAATCTATGGATGGATTGTGGATTGCTTACCGAGGCAACGAGGAAATCTGATACCAAGATGATAAGATGATACCAAGATGATATGGGGTGGCCCGATCTTCTCAGCAAGCTCTTGTCGATGGTGATGGTGGATGATAGATAACTAGTGCGTAGCTATGATCTCTCCCGCTCGATCCCTGATGCCAATGCAACAGCTCTCGAACCTTGTAGGATATTCACAACACCACACTCTTGCGCACGCAGCTGTGACCACGAACGGTAGTATGCAATCTACTAATTCCCAATGGAACAACCGATCACACTCAATTATAGTTGGTAGATTCGAACACAGGGTAATTCCAGAGGTTCTATGAAAGAAACAACTCCAAAATATTTTAACGTGGTCTGAAAAACTAACTTGTGACGGCTACGGAGGTTTATATGAGGGCTGGGGCGTCCTCCCCTCTAAACGGGCCTAAAAACAGCCATAACTTGGCCCAAACTGACTCGGTTCGACTCAAACTGATACATACCGACCCATATATGGGTTCGGCCTTATTGGCACGCAGTCCAAACGTCGTGGAACACCTCAAACATGTAATTCTTGGTGCGCCATCTCTCTCTCTTGCTCATACGTGATTTCCTCATTGCATCCTAGTGCGCCTGCCTCCCGCTCCTCCCTCGCGCACTTGTTGATATTGGAAATCAGCGCTTGTCCTTCTTGCTGCTAATCTCCTCCTCCTCGCGCAACACTTGTGTTATCAATAAACCTGATCATACAAAGATGCATAGACTTAGGTAGTATAAAGTTCTCATTAAGTAAAACATCAGGTTCAATTAAGAATGAATTCACCTGATAGTCATTATTGATTTGACTCAGTATTTCCTTCCAGTTCAGGCAGTCAGAATCATCATAATCCCCGTAGATATCCTCATCACTACGGCCCATATTTGCCACAGGCAGTCGCGAAGGGAGCAAAGACTACCTGTTGGCCGTCCGCGCTAACGGGCATCGCCCTCAAAACCGCTGCAGGATCCACTTTGACTCCGTGGGCCTGCACCATGGCAAGTGACATTGATGCGCCAGTCGCACTGTGCGAGTTCTTGAAGCTTGCAGGAACACCCCCAGCGAGAGACTCCACCAGCTCGTTCATATTCTCGATTAGCTCAGCCTTGGGCATCAACTCCTCTTGGAGGCCACTGAGCACGCCCTTGGCCTTGGAGAGCATATCTTGAACGGCGGCGCTGCGGTCCTCGACTGCTGAAAGCGCACCCGCCAAGGCATCGTCATGGCGGAGGGCCTGAGGATCAAAGCTCAAATCGCCAGCATATGTACATAAATCCACACATGGACACGAAAATCAGCGCCAACGGCAAAAATCGAACAGAGAACGATAATGATATTCAAGCAAAGTACCTGAGAGGGCCTTGGCAATCGAGAAAAGTTGTTCTTCGAAAAACTTCTCCCTGGCTACGATGGAGGCACGCAGATCCTCTTCGCGCCTTTGTGCCTCGTCACGCGCCGCGATTGCCTCATCGCGGCCCTTCACAGCCGCAGCGAGTGTCTTCTCCATGGTGGAGGCGTTGCGCAGAAGGGCATTATGTTCAGCTACAAAACAAAAGGGATTGACTATCAGTCGACTACATAAAAGCGATGCAGAAGAAGGAGAAGTAAAGAGCACTTACTTTCTACCACGCGATGGCGCGTCTCCAGCATTGCATGCTAGCGGCCCATCGCAAGCACCTGCTCCGCCAAGTAGTGGCTTCCTTCATAAGAAGCTATCGCGAAAGGAAAAACAAAAAAGGATCAGCAGAAGCCATAGATAACATCGACTACGACATCAAAAGAAGAAATCCTGCACTTACATGATCCTCCAATGACTCCGAAGTCGATTGGTGTGCAGTCATCCGGGCAACCATCCGATGCTCCCCATCATGCGGAGAGCTAGAAGAGTTGTGCGCGGAGTGGGCCGCCAATGGAGGAGAAGGAGCATGCTCGACCTCTTCCTTGGCCCTTGAGGTTGCGACTCCTGATTCTTTCAAAAACTGGATGTCGCCAGAAGACGACGACGCCTGGTGGCTGCAAGACAAAACCAACATCAAGGAAAGGCAAATACAGAGAAGAATCAAAAAGGGCAACTAGAAAACTTACCAATCAAACTTATCAAAGTCAAAGGTTGGCTCCCCTGACTCTGATGAGGACTCCTTTGGTAGTCGCATCTTCTTGCAAGAAGATGGCGCCACGACACTCACAGGAATAGCAGGGATCGGCGACTCCGCACCAACGCCTGCACCCTCCGGAGTCGAAGGAGACGATGCATCGGAATCCTTGCTACGCGAACACTTGCGAGTATCCGGACTACCCGACTCGGGGGCTTCCTCCTCCACATCGGATGGAACGGTCGACTTCGAGTCGTCCTCTTCCAAGGCTTCACGAGGGATAACCCCCTCAGGAAGAGGGGGCATACAGGGCGACAACGCCCAATCCTGCATACAGACCACAATTTAGCACAAAGTTAAGAAACAACAAAGAAGCAATCAACAAACTAAGCTACTATGTAGCACAACTATACCTCAGGAGGAGGGTTAGCAGCATCGAACGGAGGAACAACTGGTTCACTGGGGAGCACGTCCTTGACGGTGTACCTGGTAACCGGTCAAACCCTTTTATCTACCTCACTCGCGGACATGCCATAGGTAGACACGCGAGTGACATCGTCAGCGCCAGCCCACTGAAACATGGGGTGGACTCTGGCCTGCAGGGGCTGGACACGACGGCACAGCCACGTGCGAATGAGGGTGCAACCTCCCTCCTCTTTGCCTATGCGACTCTCGAGGTCGCAAACGCGCTCGTACAGCACATCTGTCTCCGCGGATTCGCCAGGCATGACAACATTCTTCCAGGAGCGCCTCCTCTGGCACGACGTCACGGGGTCGAAGGGTGCGAGTCCAAAGTGTTCTCCGTCAGCTTTTTGGTCGCGAACATAGAACCACTTGTCCCTCCACCCTTGGATGGACATCATCAGCTTGATGTTGAAGTATGTGGTGGATGGATCGACATGGATTCCGCAGCCGCCTACATCGTAGACTACGGAGACAGATGCCGATTGGCGTTTCAATTTGAAGAGGCCGAAATGCGGTTTCCGAGCTAGCACTCGCAGAGGGTGATGTAGCAAGCTACGTGGAGGATGGAATTTGGGGATAGCTGATGGAGCTGGAGCCCGTAAAAACAAAGAAGGCCCCTGAAGAAAGGATGCAGGGGCAAAGAGAGGCCGCGAATGATGAACGCTAGGAACATCACTCAAAACCGGCAGGAGGAGAGGGGATTACCTCGCCGCTGGGGACGCGCACGTCGGCGACTGCGGTGGACAACACTCTGTCTTGGCGAAGAAGACAAAGATCTGAGGACTTGATGACAGATGGACGCCACGCGCCATTCGTGAAGCGGGTGCCCGTGCCCTTCTTCTTCCTGCCGGCGGCGGTACTGGTGCCCGTAGCAGCGGAGCCGCCTTTCTTATTCACTGCAGCAGCGGTAGCAGCGGAGTCGGCCGCAGCACCTCCTTTCTTCTTCCCCATTACGCGGCGGCGATGTGACCGGGGGAAGTAGCTGGGAAATGTGCGGAGCTGGTCCAGTGCCGCGGAGGGAAAGGAGCGCAGAGAAAGCAGAGGAGCAGCGGCAATGGCGATGAAGGCAATGGATGAGCGCAGATGTGAATTTTACCATCGCAGCGTCACTACTTAACCCCTAGAAGATGCAATCCAACGGCTCAAAAAAACCTACTAGACGCATGGCGTTCATCGTGCTCGACACGTGGAGGAGCTGAAACGCAAACCGTCCCCCCACTACTCCCATTATGCGCGGAAAACGAGGAGGCGCGGTTAAAATAAAATTTACGCACACCTAGTCAAATCAGAGTTAGGGAGTGGGACCCACTGCTCATCACGTCCCGTCAAACTCGCTCATGCGAGTAACTAAGGTCATGAAATCGTCAGCACTGACGTCATCAACAACTATGCAGCAGAAGACTTCGATTACTTTAGTCCTTGCTCGAGTCTTCGACTCCACCAAGCACTCGGGGGCTACTCCCATAGGGAGCGCTGGTCGCGCACTCTACGATTTTTTCTTCTTCTTTTACAGGAACATGAACAATCAAAACAAAACCCAATCACTCGAACCATGGTTCGATTATGGACATGGGTTACTCCCATAGGGAGCGCCGGCGGCAAATTCGACTAAAACAAGCAAATAAAAGACGACAACAGTCGCAAAAGTTCTTTAGTTCCTGCCTGAGTCTTCGACTCAACCAGGCACTCGGGGGCTACTCCCATAGGGAGCGCTGGTCGCGCACCCTATGATTATTTGTACAAAGTACTGTGTGTTGATAACATCCACACTCGAAGTTTATGGCGACACCGCCTCATAATTTTCCCTACGACTGCGTCTCCTGGGTCACTCGAGTCGTCTCCGAGACGATAAAATTCGGATGCCGCGCTTACAACATGAAGATAAGACCTGAATAAGGCCTGGCAACGCATTAAGCTGCGCACTACCAGAAATATATCCGTGCCTGCAGGTAGGGTGAACATGCCTTGGCAGACGTGTCAAGTGCTGACACCCATATACTGGAATTCGACTCCTGTAAGACCTCCGCGGCTTGAGTCGAATTACACCAGCACTTTTCCGGATTCGAGTCCAGGGACTCGAGTTCGAGTAGATGGCGTTATTTTACCCTAAGGTAGTTAACTGATACCGATACATCGGTTAAAATCAGGCACGCACATCAACAATCCCTATGACATAAACAGAGCAGTACTCAGTCATGTACTCGAAAGGCTTCATAAAGTCTCCAGTCGAATCTACGATTCCACTGGACACTCGGGGGCTACTGACATGGGTATACCCTACAGGTACTCGAGCTTGGTATATACGGCCTGAATACATAAAGGCCCACGGTGTCACCAAGGCCCAAATGAAGAACTCGAGTAACCTATGGACTCTCGATTGCTTGAAGGACAAGAAGAAGCTAGAGATAGAAAGTTCAAAGGGGAAAACCCTAACCTGTAACCGACTCGACCTGCTACCTGAGACCTAGCCTATCTATATAAAGGCTAGGAGGGGGCGGCGAGGAGAACACACCCAACCTTAGTTTCCACAACCCTCGCCAGATTGCATCTGCGCACCATTGCAATCTTCGATTCCTTTGATAATTCCACGAGAAGACAAGCAGGAGTAGGGACCTCTATGAGGCCTGAACCTGGGTAAATCTTCGAGTCCCCTATGTGCTTGTTTGCTAGCCGATAGATGTCTCCAGCGCTCCCTCCTTCTCCAAAACTCAAGTCCATAACAATGGGCATTGATGAGTTAAACCCTCGTCACTAGTCGTGTTTTCCACGATGTCAGGCCATTTTCCACGATGTCTTGGATTAATTTCCGGTGTCCACATTTTAGTCGTTCAGTCCAACGTCTCGCCCATATTTGGCATGTTTTCGGTGTAACCGTCACATGGGAGACGCTAGTCGTGTTTTTCACGATGTCGTGGATTTTTTCCCGGTGTCCACGTTTTGGCCGTTCAGTCTAGCGTCTCGCCCAGATTTGGCTTGTTTTCGATGTTACCGTCACACGGGAGACGCTAGTCGTGTTTTCCACGATGTCATGGATTTTTTCCCGATGTTCATGTTTTGGTCGTTCGGTCCAACGTCTAGCCCAGATTTGGCATGTTTTCAGTGTAACCGTCACATGGTAGATGTTAGTCATGTTTTCCACGATGTCGTGGATTTTTTCCCGGTTTTCACGTTTTGGCCGTTCGGTTCAACGTCTCGCCCAGATTTGGATCAATAGCTAACACTTCACAGTCGATGAATATCATGTAAAACACAAGTCATTATTACACGAATAATCCAGAGTATACTTATTACAACTTGCATAGCTTATATCTAGCTCAAATAAAACAGCGGAAACTAAGTAAAACTTGAGTCCATCAACGCCTCAGGCTAGTTACGTGAAGACCTGCGATCCCTACGCACCTTTCAGTCTTTGGATTCTGCACATAAGACGTGCAGCCAACAAGTTGGGTCAATACTTTGAATGTATTGGCAAATTACACCAAGGAAAGAATAAGACTATCTCTACATGCAAGGCTAAGTGTAGGCTTTGGGGTTCTTTGCATAAGGCCAATTTTCGCTAAGTAAGAAGAAAAGAGGAAGAGTTTACCCTACTATGTAAACATTGTTTAAGTAATATAGGGTCGAGTAAAACACGAGGATATTACTGACCAAGTGTCCAATCAACCTAGCACTTGGATATTACGCACCAAGTCCCCAAAATCCCACCCAATAGCGATATAACTCACGCCTTGGGGTTTATAAAACATTAAGTTTGGAAAAGAGAGAGGAAGATCTTTCAGAGTCTCCTTCCTTCAGATGCTCAAAGTGTTCTTTTCCATGAACTCGGCTGATCGATCAGATTGCAATACTCTCGAGCTGTTGTGCACTTTCCCCACAATCCACGATCAAGTCCTTTTACAGACAAGACCATGGCGAAGCCTTCCCTTAGTAGCCCCTCTACCAGCTGGATCCAACCGTGCCAAGAACCTCCAAATGTTGGTACCCTGGTGAGGTTTCCCACTAAGTACTAAGCCAAGACAGAGCCCATATGTATTGTGGTTGCACTAGAAGCTTCTGAATTCTGAAACATGGCAGACTTCTTTGATTCCTGGGCAGCCGTCCTCCACCAAATATCCACTCGTTGACCCGACAACCATTCCGCCCAGAGGAAAACTTAGTTTTATTTTGAAGGGGGTTTTGAGAAGAAAAGTTCGCTCGAGAGAGCTTTCATACTTAGAAAATTTTCAGTCTTTCGTACCCCCCAACGATACTTATATATAGCATAGCAAGTAATACTTAGTAAAAATAGGGGAACCTAATAGGACGGAAATTCCTAAGTGTAAAGCTACTCATGGCATACTACAAAACTGCACTTGCAAAAATAGTAATAAGAAAATCTGCTAAAGACCTACACATGCATACTACTAGATTTGAAGAGTAAAAACATGCATAGTCAAAAACTGGGACATAATATATACAAGTGGTGTAACTTTTCTTGATCCGAGCAGAACTCTACACAACAGTACCCGTCAGCGCACTCCGAGCAATCTAACAAAAACACAAACATAGATCCAATCACAATTTGCACAAAACAATGTCACGAAGGTGAATATGTATGCATGCATCATGGTAATATGCAAGGATGGATTCAATTTCGACCAAGGGTTTTATTCTGGGGTGCTGTTGAGTTGGGGATGTCATTAGAATCGATTCCCCACAGATTTTAAGTGTTTTGGGTTAATACCTAAATAAACAAGCTCATAAATAGATATACACCTCCAATCTACCTCGAAACAGATCTGAACACTCTAAGCAAGTTATAACAATTTTCCACAGAAGGTCTCGTAGTTACAAAGCCAACGCAACAAGAATCAACTAAAATGGATCTACGGATATTTTTCTAGAATTAAAATACTCTAAGCTAAGCTTTAAATCCTACTGTAAGATTACTGCAGTAAACCAGCAATATTATTGTAGATCTGTGTTCTACTCAATTTTGCGAATCCAACGGTATATTATACGCATTTTTTGGCCAAGTATTCGAATTACTATGAATTTTACAATATTGAAATATTTTCTGCCTATTTAAAAGTATTTACAGGTGGGCGGCCACGTAAGCGACAAGTGGCCCCGCGGTATTGGCCCAGCTAAGAACGCGGTGCTGACGCGGTGAGCTGATGCGTGTGCGTGCCAGGTGGCGTGACGCGGTTGGTCGATACCGATCTGCTAGGACAGGCTAATCTATACCGTCGGATCGTGATCTAATGGGCGAGGACGGAGGGAACTCACCCGCGGCGGTGAGGACGTGTCAACGACGATGAACGGCGGCGACGCGTTGGTCGGCGATGCTCGGCGGCGTCCTGGCAAGCTCCCAGCTATGCGAAGCTAACGACGACGTGGCCCTCCTCCTTGCGGTCCCTCTGGTACAGACGGCGTCGGGCTTCCCTTCCTCGGTTCGCGGTGGCGCTTCGCCGACGTCCTCTGTCTCCGGCAGAACTTCGGCGTGCAATTCCCGTCGCTTGACTGCGCTGTAGAGAGGGAAAAGACAGGTGGGAGACGCAGAGGTTAGAGGCGGTTCCGATTTTGGAAGAAAAGGAGGGAGAGGAGCTCGATTTCGACGAGGGAGCAACCTCCCGAAGGCTACCGAGGCGGAACTCCAGCGGCGAGATCAATCTTGGCGCAGGCGGCTCTAGGGTTCGCAATTTTTTGGGAAAAGGCCGGGGCTCGATGGGGAGGCTTATATGGGGGATTTTGCGTGCGGGAGGGGTCGAACTAGACTCAGAATCAACGGATTCTGTTAGGATCACGTCTGCCAGGAGGAGTTGGGGATGAACACGGAGAGGTCGGGGATGACAGGTGGGGCCGCGGCGTCAGTGAGAGGCGAGAGGAGCGGGCTGAGCGGTTGGTGGCGCTTGCTGGGCCGGCCTGTGCGGCTACTGCTACTGCGCTTTGCCTGGCGCGCGGTAGACAGGGGTGGGCCGGTTAGGCTAGATCTCTTTTTTTTACTCTTTTTATTTTTTCTGTTTCTCTATTTGTTTCATAACTTTTGCAAACGGACTCCGAATTAAGTGAGGTTGGTCTCTAAAAATTTGTAAAAAGAAGAAGATTAGTATGGGGTTATCAAATAACACTTTTGCAAGGGTTTAGGAGGATTGATTTTGTTTAACCCCTTTCTTTGTCTTTATATGACTATGGGGTTTAGGGAAAAAATATTTGATGCAGCTTCTTATTGTGTGATGCCATGATGCAAGGATATGATGCATGCTTCTAGTAACATCTGAAATCGTGAAACTTGCGATGTTACAAACCTACCCCCCTTAAGAAGAATATCGTCTCCGAGATTCAGGTTGGTTAGTAAATAGGTGTGGGTGTTCTTTGTTCAGGTCTTCTTCACGTTCCAACGTGGCCTCTTCCTCGGAATGGTGATTCCATTGAACTTTGCAAAACCTGATAGTCTTGGTACGAGTAATCCTCTCAGCTGTTTCCAGAATCTTGGTGGGTTTTTCCTCATAGGGGATATCGTTTTCCAGTTGAACCTCATCCAAGGGAACCGTATCTTTTAGCGGTGTTTCAGCCATTTGCGGGTGACACTTCTTTAGTTGTGACACATGGAATACATCATGAACAGTTAAAACTTCGGGCAATTCCAACTGATAGGCAACCTCCCCTCTACGACCCAAAATCTTGTAGGGCCCTATGAATCGGGGTGCTAACTTACCCTTGATTCCAAATCTCTTAACTCCTCGTAGTGGTGAAACTCAGAGATATGCACGGTCTCCCACTTCATAAGTTACATCCCTGCGCTTGGAATCAGCATAACTCTTTTTCCTGGATTGGGCTACTTTTAACCTGTCTTGAATCTGTCTTACTGTTTCTTCGGCATCCTTGATCAGTTTAGGTCCAAACAAACTACGTTCTCCAACTCCATTCCATAGCAGCGGAGTTCTACACTTTCTGCCATATAGAACTTCAAATGGAGCCATCTTGATACTAGTTTGGTAACTGTTATTGTATGAGAATTCCGCATATGGAAAATTATCATCCCAACAAGATCCATAGTCTAGTGCACAGGCTCTTAACATGTCTTCCAAGATCTGATTAACTCTTTCCGTTTGTCCATCTGTTTGCGGGTGGAAAGCAGTACTAAACTCCAGTCGTGTCCCTAGAGACTCGTGTAGCTGTCACCAAAACTTCGAGGTGAATTGGGTACCTCTATCAGAGACAATCACCTTTGGCACACCATGAAGACTTACGATCCTTGACATATAAATCTTGGCAAGTTTAGCACTTGTATAGGTGGTCTTTACGGGAATAAAATGGGCCACCTTTGTGAAGTGATCGACCACTACACAGATGGAGTCATACCTAGAACGAGTCCGGGGTAGTCCTGTGATAAAATCCATGCCTACCTTGTTCCCACTTCCAATCGGGCACAGGTAATGGCTGTAGCAGCCCTGCTGGTTTTTAACGTTCGGCCTTGACTCTATTGCACACGTCACACAAGGAGATGTATTCAGCAAGTTCTCTTTTCAAGTTATTCCACCAGAACCTATCCTTCACATCCATGTACATCTTTGTATTACCAGGATGAATTGAGTACGGCGAATCGTGAGCTTCCTAAAGAATTAACTTCCTGATATCGAGATCATCGGGAATGCACAAACGCTTCTCATACCAAAGTGTGCCTTGTTCATCCGTATGAAACCCTTTTGCTTTACCCTTGCTTATATTAGCTTTTATCTCTTCCAACTCTTTGTCCCTGTTCTGGGCCTCTTTGATTTGGTCCAGAAGCATTGGCACTATTTCCATAGTCGCTAAGTACCCCTCTGAAACTATTTCCAACATGAGATCCTTGAACTGCTCACACAAATCCTTTGGAAGTTCTCCTACGGTAAGTCCATTTACATAGACCTCCGGCTTAAGGCG
This sequence comes from Avena eriantha, assembly GCA_910589775.1. Taxonomy (NCBI): domain Eukaryota; kingdom Viridiplantae; phylum Streptophyta; class Magnoliopsida; order Poales; family Poaceae; genus Avena; species Avena eriantha. The sequence goes on along the minus strand of OU342746.1, from coordinate 66,805,102 downwards.
TCAGCCAACACATTGGTCTTTCCGGGATGGTATTGCAGGTCCAAGTCATAGTCCTTGATGAGCTCAAGCCATCTCCTTTGCCTCATATTTAACTCCTTTTGAGTGAAGATATACTTAAGACTCTTGTGATCCGTGAACACATCACAATGTTTGCCCATGAGGTAATGTCTCCATACCTTGAGCGCATGCACAACTGATGCTAGTTCCAAATCGTGTGTGGGGTAGTTATTCTCATGGTTCTTAAGTTGTCGAGAGGCGTAAGACACTACTTTTTCATCTTGCATTAGTACACTACCAAGTCCTTGTCGGGAAGCGTCGCAATAGACTTGGAAATCTTTTTGGACGTCAGGGAGACACAAAACGGGTGTTGTTACTAGGCGCTTCTTTAATTCTTGAAAGCTTGCTTCACATGCCTCGGTCCATTGGAACTTCTTTTCCTTCTTCAACAATTCTGTCATAGGCTTTGCTATCTTGGAAAAGTTTTCAATGAACCTTCGGTAATATCCTGCAAGGCCCAAGAAACTCCTGATATCACCCACATTCTTAGGGGACTCCCATTCTGTCACGGAAGCTATCTTACTTGGGTCCACGGCAACTCCTTTAGCTGACACAATGTGACCAAGGAATCCCACTTCTTTTAACCAGAGCTCACATTTGCTAAACTTGGCATACAACTTGTGTTCCCTTAACTTTTCCATAATTAGGCGCAGATGCCTCTCATGTTCCTTCTCTTCCTTGGAATATATGAGTATGTCATCAATGAATACCACAATAAACTTATCCAAGTACTCCATGAACACCTTGTTCATCATAGTCATGAAGTATGCTGGGGCATTGGTTAAGCCAAAAGACATCACGGTGTACTCATACAATCCGTATATTGTGGTGAAGGCGGTCTTGGGTACATCCTGTTCCCAGATCTTTAATTGGAAATAACCTGATCGGATATCAATCTTAGAGAACACACTAGCTCCCTTTAATTGATCAAACAGGTCGTTGATATTGGGTAGAGGGTACTTGTTCTTGATTGTTACTTCATTCAACACCCGGTAGTCCACGACTAGTCTCTTGGTTTTATCCTTCTTCTCCACGAATAAGACAGGCGCTCCCCAAGACGACGCACTTGGTTGAATGAAGCCTTTGTCCAATTACTCCCTAAGTTGTTTCTTAAGTTCCTTCAACTCATCAACATCCATCTTGTACGGTCTCTTTGCTATCGGTCCAATGCCAGGCATCAAGTCAATGAGAAACTCGATGTCTCGGTCAGGAGGCATTCCTGGCAATTCTTCCGGAAACACATCTGGATACTCCTTCACAATTGGCACATCCTCCAAGCTAACCCCCTTAAGAGAGTTCACCATACTTCCTTTGAGTGCAAAGGCCAATTTAAAGCGGATTCTCTTCTTATCCGGAGTTGTGAGGGCGATAGTCCTTTTGGCACAATCTATGACTCCCTCATATTCGGTCATCCAATTCATGCCCAAAATTATGTCTAAACCTTGTGACTCCAGAACGACTAGGCTTGTGAGAAAGATGTGTGCCCGAATCCTTAGTTCTAACCCACGGCATCCAGAGTTTGCCACTATTTCTCCTCCAGGAGAACTTGCCCTTAGGGGAGTACTAATAGTCTCCGTAGGTATCTTGCCTCTATCCACAAATATCCTTGATATGAATGAATGCGATGCACCAGTATCAAAAAGAACAACTTCGGGGGTGGAGTTAAGCTTGAACTTACCAATCACGGAGTCAGGTGCCTCACGAGCATCCTCCACGGAGACATAATTCACCGTAGCTTTGACGAATGTATTCGGCTACTTCCCATTTCCATTACCATTGCCATTGCCATTGCCATGGTTGTGTCCGTTGCCGTTCCCATTCTTCATCTTTTCGGGGCAAGTAGTTGCATAATGCCCTGTCTTGTTACACTTGAAGCATGTCACCTCACTTATATCCTTCCCATTGCCATTTCCATTGCGGTGTTTGTGGCCATTGTGGTTATGTCCTCCATGTCGATGAACATTGTGGTTGTGGCCGTTGTGGTTGTGGGTTGGTGGTGACGAAGTGTGTTGCTTCTGATATGGGGCTGAGTTGTGCTTGTGTGAGGTGGACTTTCTCTTGCGGTTCTCTATACTCCTTTGCTTTGCTTCAACCACAACTGCCCTGTCCAGAAGTTCCTGATAGTTATCAAACTTCAGAGCCACAAGCTGAATGGATATCTCATCATTAAGTCCCCTTAGGAACTCCTCCTGTCTCTTGGCATCAATGGAAACATCATCAGGTGCATAACGTGCCAGCTTGCTGAAAAGGTCCCCATACTCGGAGATAGAGCGGTGCAGTTGCTTCAAGTCACGGAACTCACATCTCTTTAGTGATATGACACCAGCAGCTACGTGATGAGTATGAAAGGCCGCCTCAAACTGGTTCCAGGTGATAGCTTCAATATCAGGGTGGGTGACTTGGTAATTATCCCACCATTCAGCAGTTGGTCCTTCAAGTTGGTGCGCAGAAAAGCGCACCCTATCAGCTCCAACAACTTGGACGGTGTCTAACTTCTTGTTGGTGGTGCGGAGCCAATCATCTGCCACAATTGGCTCAGAACTACTTGAGAAAATAGGAGGGTTCAACCTCAAGAACCGAGTCAGGCGATCCTGTTGGGGCGATGGAGGTGGTGGAGGCGGCGGAGGCGGCGGGTTGTTGTTGTTGTTTTGCATGTTTTGAGTGAGGAGTTGGATCAGCTGATTCTAGGAGTTCAGAAGGTGTGCCATCTCTAGGGGCTTGTTGTTGTTGTTGTTCCCATGTCTCGCCATCTGTTGGGTTTGGGAAACAAGTTAAGAAATAGATAGAAAGCCTAAGGGAAAAAACTCCTACCCTTATGTAAACACGAGAAAAGCACACGAGAAACACAAGGCACACAAAGCACATAGTTTAAAACAACTCAAGTTTAACTAAACCAAAATAGTTTGGTACTCATTACAATCGCGAACAACGTTTGACTATAGAAATAAAGGTGGTCCAACTATCTACTCTACTCATCATCCACTTCCTCATCCTCAATAGTGAAGCCTTCCTTCTCCAGCAGTGACTTGTATAACTCCATGTCCTTCGTCGTGGCTTCAAGCTTCTCCTGAAGTTCCTTCACCTCCTGCGGCTCCGGTGTAGCGGCTTCGAGCCTCTCTTGAAGTTCCTTCACCTCTTGCAGCTCCTAGGTAGCAGCTTCGAGCTTCTCTTGAAGTTCCTTCTTCTCCTTCTGCAGCTTCTCGATCAAGCTTGACCCCATAGTCAGGGGCGTGATCTTCTCCTCCAAGCTTCTCTTGGCTGCTCGCAGGTCCTTCAACATGGTGGCAAAGTTCTTGAACTCCATCTCGTTTTTTGCGAGCACAAGACTTTGTTCCCTAATCCTCTTGTTCTTATCCTGCACCCTCTTCTCTTGATTAGTGAACTTCTTGTCTTGGGCGATGAGCTTCCCTCCTAGGGACTTGATCTTCTCTTCCAGCTCGGTGATCTTCTCGTCCTTCTCCTTTACTAGGGCGCATAGCACGTCATTCCTCATGATCTCAAGGCATATCCCCTTCTCAAGATCGTTGATGTGGGACTCCAAGTCTTGATATTGGATCCTTCGACGCTTGCATGTCTTCCTTTCCTCCAGGGTTAACTCGATTGGAACTCCCTTCTCATCACGTCTTCGAAAGAGTTTGATGTAGTGGCCTTTAACCTCTTCATGGTGGCGTCCACAAAGGCGTCCAATGAGCTCCTGCATGCTGATGCTATGTCCTTTCTCCTTGGAGTCACTGGTGATGTTGAGTACAATGGCCTCCGTCTTGGGTTCAGACTCGCTGCGCCCCGGTTGGATGACTTCAATCGCCTAGCATCCTTGCTTGTGCATCTTCCTCAACTCGCTCCCCTTGATTGACGGCATGGGCAACTCCAACGTCTTGATGATGTCCAGAAGGCATTCCCCAAAGCGCAGGCACTTGATGTCTTCAGCGGTGTCGTAGTAGAAGGCCGTCATCTTTAGGTTAGGAGAATGAAAATTAGGCACAAAGTGATAAGGAAGAGAATTACTAGAAGAGCATAAATAGCTTAGAAGAATATGGAAAGCAAAACACACAATGGTAAAGGTGGTTTCCAATCCTAGGGGTCACGTCCTACAGGCAACTTTGTGCTCTGATACTATCTGTTGTGACCTTGGATCGTTAAGGATCTTAAGCCCCTGTGATTAACATGCTAGTCCCTAGATCAATAGCTAGCACTTCACAGTCGATGAATATCATGTAAAACACAAGTCATTATTACACGAATAATCCAGAGTATACTTATTACAACTTGCATAACTTATATCTAGCTCAAATAAAACAGCGGAAACTAATTAAAACTTGAGTCCATCAACGCCTCAGGCTAGTTACGTGAAGACCTGCGATCCCTACGCACCTTCCAGTCTTCGGATTTTGCACATAAGACGTACAGCCAACAAGTTGGGTCAATACTTTGAATGTATTGGCAAATTACACCAAGGAAAGAATAAGACTATCTCTACATGCAAGGCTAAGTGTAGGCTTTGGGGTACTTTGCATAAGGCCAATTTTTGCTAAGTAAGAAGAAAAGAGGAAGAGTTTACCCTACTTTGTAAACATTGTTTAAGTAATATAGGGTCGAGTGAAACAGGAGGATATTACTCACCAAGTGTCCAATCAACCTACACTTGGATATTACGCACCAAGTCCCCAAAATCCCACCCAATAGCGATATTACTCACGCCTTGGGGTTTATAAAACTTTAAATTTGGAAAAGAGAGAGGAAGATCTTTCAGAGGCTCCATCCTCCAGATGCTCAAAGTGTTCTTTTCTGTGAACTCAGCTGATCGATCAGATTGCAATACTCTCGAGAGGTTGTGCACTTTCCCCACAATCCATGATCAATTCCTTTTACAGACAAGACCATGGCGAAGCCTTCCCTTAGTAGCCCCTCTACCAGCTGGATCCAACCGTGCCAAGAACCTCCAAATGTTGGTACCTCGGTGAGGTTTCCCACTAAGTACTAAGCCAAGACAGAGCCCATATGTATTGTGGTTGCACTGGAAGCTTCTGAATTCTGAAACATGGCAGACTTCTTTGATTCCTGGGGGGGCGTCCTCCACCAAATATCCACTCGTTGACCCAACAACCATTCCGCCCAGAGGAAAACTTAGTTTTATTTTGAAGGGGGTTTTGAGAAGAAAATTTCGCTCGAGAGAGCTTTCATACTTAGAAAATTTTCAGTCTTTCGAACCCCCCAACGATACTTTATATATAGCATAGCAAGTAATACTTAGTAAAAATAGGGGAACCTAATAGGACGGAAATTCCTAAGTGTAAAGCTACTCATGGCATACTACAAAACCGCACTTGCAAAAATAGTAATAAGAAAATCTACTAAAGACCTACACATGCATACTACTAGATTTGAAGAGTAAAAACATGCATAGTCAAAAACTGGGACATAATATGTACAAGTGGTGTAACTTGCCTTGATCCGAGCAGCACTCTACAGAACAGTACTCCTCAGCGCACTCTGACCAATCTAACGAAAACACAAACATAGATCCAATCACAATTTGCACAAAACAATGTCACGAAAGTGAATATGTATGCATGCATCATGGTAATATGCAAGGATGGATTCAATTTCGACCAAGGGTTTTATTCTGGGGTGTTTTTGAGTTGGGAATGTCATTAGAATCGATTCCCCATAGATTTTAAGTGTTTTGGGTTAATACCTAAATAAACAAGCTCATAAATAGATCTACACCTCCAATCTACCTCGAAACAGATCTGAACACTCTAAGCAAGTTATAGCAATTTTCCACAGAAGGCCTCGTAGTTACAAAGCCAACGCAACAAGAATCAACTAAAATGGATCTACGGATATTTTTCTAGAATTAAAATACTCTAATCTAAGCTTTAAATCCTACTCTACGATTACTGCAGTAAACCAGCAATATTATTGTAGATCTGTGTTCTCCTCAATTTTGGGAATCCAACGGTATATTATACGCATTTTTTAGCCAAGTATTCGAATTACTATGAATTTTACAAGATTGAAATATTTTCTGCCTATTTAAAAGTATTTACAGGTGGGCGGCCACGTAAGCGACAAGTGGCCGCGCGCTATTGGCCCAGCTAAGCACCTGGTGCTGACGCGGTGAGCTGACGCGTGTGCGTGCCAGGCGGCGTGACGTGGTTGGTCGATATCGATTCGCTAGGACAGGCTAATCTACACCGTCGGATCGTGATCTAACGGGCGGGGACGGAGGGAACTCACCCGCGGCGGTGAGGACGTGTCGACGACGATGCTCGGCGGCGTCCTGGCAAGCTCCGAGCTATGCGAAGCTAACGACGACGTGGCCCTCCTCCTTGCGGTCCCTCTAGTACAAATGGCGTCGGGCTTCCCTTCCTCGGTTCGCGGTGGCGCTTGGCCGATGTCCTCTGTCTCCGGCAGAACTTCGGCGTGCAATTCCCGTCGCTTGACTGCGCTGTAGAGAGGGAAAAGACAGGTGGGAGACGCAGAGGTTAGAGGCGGTTCCGATTTTGGAAGAAAAGGAGGGAGAGGAGCTCGATTTCAATGAGGGAGCAACCTCCCGAAGGCTACCGAGGCGGAACTCCGGCGGCGAGATCGATCTTGGCGCAGGCGGCTCTAGGGTTCGCGATTTTTTTGGGAAAAGGGACGGGGCTCGATGGGGAGGCTTATATGGGGGATTTTGCGTGTGGGAGGGGTCGAACTAGACTCAGAATCAACGGATTCTGTTAGGATCGTGTCGGCCAGGAGGAGTTGGGGATGAACACGGAGAGGTCGGGGATGACAGGTGGGGTCGTGGCGTCAGTGAGAGGCCAGAGGAGTGGGCTGAGCGGCTGGCAGCGCTTGCTGGGCCGGCCTGTGCGGCTGCTGCTGCTGCGCTTTGCCTGGTGCGCGGTAGATAGGGGTGGGCCAGCTCGGCTGGCCCGGTTAGGCTAGATCTCTTTTTTTACTCTTTTTGTTTTTTTTCTATTTCTGTATTTGTTTCGTAACTTTTGCAAACGGACTCCGAATTAAGTGAGTTTGGTCTGTAAAAATTTTTAAAAAGAAGAAGATTAGTATGGGGTTATCAAATAACACTTTTGTAAGGGTTTAGGAGGATTGATTTTGTTTAACCCCTTTCTTTGTCTTTATATGACTATGGGATTTAGGGAAAAAATATTTGATGCAGCTTCTTATTGTGTGATGCCATGATGCAAGGATATGATGCATGCTTCTAGCAACATCTGAAATCGTGAAACTTGGGATGTTACAAGAGATGATAGTCGTGTTTTCCACGATGTCGTGGATTTTTGGCCGGTTTCCATGTTTTGGTTGTTCTGTTCATTGTATCGCCTAGATTTGTCCTGTTTTTGGTATAACCATCACACGGGAGACGCTATTCATGTTTTCCACGATGTCGTGGATTTTTTCCCGGTTTCCACGTTTTGGCCGTTCAGTTCAACGTCGAGCCCAGATTTGGCCTATTTTCAGCGCAACCGACACACGGGAGACGCTAGTCATGTTTTCCACGATCTCTGGCCATTTTCCATTATGTCGTAAATTTTTGCCCGGTGTCCACGTTTTGGCCGTTTGATCCAACGTGTCGCCCAGATTTGGCCTATTTTCAGTGTAACCGTTACACGGGAGACGCTAGTCGTGTTTTCTAGGATGTCATGGATTTTTTCCCGATGTCCATGTTTTGGCTGTTCGGTCCAACGTCTAGCCCAGATTTGGCATGTCTTTGGTGTAACTGTCACACGGGAGATGCTAGTCGTGGTTTCCACGATGTCGTGGATTTTTTCCCGGTTTCCACGTTTTGGCTGTTCGGTTCAACGTCTGGCCTAGATTTGACATGTTTTCAGCGTAAGCCACACACGTGAGACGCTAGTCGTGTTTTCCACAATGTCGGGCCGTTTTCCATCATGTCGTGGATTTTTGCCCGGTGTCCATGTTTTGGCCGTTCGTTCCAACGTCTCGCCCAGATTTGTTCTGTTTTCGGTGTAACCGTCAAACGGGAGATGCTAGTCATGTTTTCCACGATGTCATTGATTTTTTTTCCCGATGTCCACGTTTTGGCCGTTTGGTCCAACATCTCGCCCAATTATGGCATGTTTTTGGTCTAACCGTCACACAGGAGACGCTAGTCGTGTTTTCCACGATGTAGTGGATTTGTCCTGATTTCCACGTTTTGACCGTCCGGTTCTACGACTTGCCAAGATTTGGCATGTTTTCAACATAACCGACACATAGGAGACGCTAGTCGTGTTTTCCATAATATCTGGCCGTTTTCCACGATGTCCTGTATTAATTCCCGGTGTCCACATTTTGGTTGTTCATTCGAACGTCTCGCCTAGATTTGGCATGTTTTCGGTGTAACCGTCACATGGGAGACGCTAGTCGTGTTTTTCACGATGTCTTGGATTTTTTCCCGGTGTCCACATTTTGGCCGTTCAGTCCAGCGTCTCGCCCAGATTTGGCTTGTTTTCAGTGTTACCGTCACACGGGAGACGCTAGTCGTGTTTTCCACGATGTCGTGGATTTTTTCCCGATGTTCATGTTTTGGCCGTTTGGTCCAACGTCTAGCCCAAATTTGGCATGTTTTCGGTGTAACCGTCACATGTGAGATGCTAGTCATGTTTTCCACGATGTCATGGATTTTTTTTCCGGTTTCCATGTTTTGGCCGTTCGGTTCAACGTCTTGCCCAAATTTGGCATGTTTTCAGCGTAAGCCACACGCGTGAGACGCTAGTCGTGTTTTCCACGATGTCGGGCCGTTTTCCATCATGTCGTGGATTTTTGCCCGGTGTCCACGTTTGAGCCGTTCGTTCCAACGTCTCGCCCAGGTTTTTTCTGTTTTCGGTGTAACCATGAAACGGGAGACACTAGTCGTGTTTTCCACGATCTCGTGGATTTTTTCCCGGTGTCCATGTTTTGGTCGTTCGGTCCAACGTCTCGCCCAGTTTTGGCCTGTTTTCGGTGTAACCGTCACACGGGAGACGCTAGTTGTGTTTTCCACAATGTCGTGGATTTTTCACGGTTTCCACGTTTTGGTCGTTTGGTTCAACGTCTCGCCCTGATTTGGCATGGTTTCAGCGTAACCTTCAGACGGGAGACGCTAGTCGTGTTTTCCATGATGTCTGGCCGTTTCCACAATATCGTGTATTTTCCACGATGTTGTGGATTTTTTCCCGGTTTCCACATTTTGGTCGTTCGGTTTAATGTCTCGCCCAGATTTGGCCTATTTTCAGCGTAACCGACACACGTGAGACGCTAGTCGTGTTTTCCTTGATGTCAGGACGTTTTCCACGATGTCGTGGATTTTGCCCGGTGTCTCTATTTTGACCATTCAGTCCAACGTCTCGCCTTGATTTGGCGTGTTTTCGATGTAACCATCACTCGGGAGACGCTAGTCGTGTTTTCCACGATGTCGAGGATTTTTTCCCGGTTTCCACATTTTGGTCGTTCGGTTCATTGTATCGCCCAGATTTGGCATGTTTTCAGTATAACGAACACATGTGACACGCTAGTCATGTTTTCCACAATGTCGGGCGGTTTTCCACGATGTCGTAGATTTTTTCCCGGTTTTCACGTTTTGGCCATTCAGTTCAATTTCTCGCTCAAATTTGGCTTATTTTCAGCGTAACCGACACATGGGAGACGCTAGTCGTGTTTTTCACGATGTCTTGGATTTTTCCAGGTGTCCATGTTTTGGCCGTTCGGTCCAATGTCTCGCCCAGATTTTGCTTGTTTTTGGTGTAAACGTCACAAAAGAGACGCTAGTCGTGTTTTCCACGATGTCGTGGATTTTTGGCTGGTTTCCATGTTTTGGTTGTTTGGTCCATTGTATCGCCCAGATTTGGCATGTTTTCGGTGTAACCATCACACGGGAGACGCTAGTCATGTTTTCCAGAATGTCGTGGATTTTTTCCCGGTTTCCACGTTTTGGTCGTTCGGTTCAACGTCGAGCCCAGATTTGGCCTATTTTCAGCGTAACCGACACACGGGAGACGCTAGTCATGTTTTCCATGATCTCTGGCAGTTTTTAATGATGTCGTGGATTTTTGCCCGGTGTCCACGTTTGGGCCGTTCGATCCAACGTCTCACCCAGATTTGGCCTGTTTTCAGTGTAACCATCACACGGGAGACGCTAGTCGTGTTTTCCATGATGTCGTGGATTTTTCCCGATGTCCATGTTTTGGCCGTTCGGTCCAACGTCTAGCCCAGATTTGGCATGTTTTCAATGTAACCGTCAAACGAGAGACGCTAGTCATGTTTTCCACGATGTCATGGATTTTTTCCCGGTTTCCACGTTTTGGCTGTTCGGTTCAACGTCTCGTCTAGATTTGTCATGTTTTCAGCGTAAGCCACACAAGTGAGACGCTAGTCGTGGTTTCCACGATGTCGACCCGTTTTCCATGATGTCGTGGATTTTTGCCTGGTGTCAACGTTTTGGCCGTTCGTTCCAACGTCTCGCCCAGATTTGTTCAGTTTTTGGTGTAACCGTCAAACAAGAGATGCTAGTCGTGTTTTCCACGATGTCGTGGATTTTTTCCCGGTGCCCACGTTTTAGACATTCTGTCCAATGTCTCGCCTAGTTTTGGCCTATTTTCGGTGTAACCGTCACATGGGAGACGCTAGTCGTGTTTACCACGATGTCATGGATTTTTCCTGGTTTTCACGTTTTGGTCGTTCGGTTCAACGTCTCGCCCAGATTTGGCATGTTTTCGACGTAACCGACACACCGGAGATGCTAGTCGTGTTTTCCACAATGTCAGGCTGTTTTCGACAATGTCATGGATTTTTGCCCAGTGTCCCTGTTTTGACCGTTTGGTCTAACGTCTCGCGCAGATTTGGCATGTTTTCATTGTAAGCCACACACGTGAGACGCTAGTCGTGTTTTCCACGATGTCAGGCCGTTTTCCATGATGTCGTGGATTTTTGCCCGGTGTCCATGTTTTAGTTGTTCGTTCCAACGTCTCGCCCAGATTTGTTCTGTTTTTGGTGTAACCGTCACCCGGGAGACGCTAGTCGTGTTTTCCACGATGTCGCGGATTTTTTCCCGGTTTCGACGTTTTGGCCGTTCGGTTCATCGTATCGCCCTGATCTGGCATTTTTTCAGTGTAACCAACACACGTGTGACGCTAGTCATGTTTTCCACAATGTCGGGCGGTTTTCCACGATGTCGTAGATCTTTCCCGGTGTCCACGTTTTGGCCGTTTAGTCCAACGTCTGGCCCAGATTTGTTCTGTTTTCGGTGTAACCGTCAAACAGGAGACGCTAGTCATGTTTTCCACGATGTCGGGCGGTTTTCCATGATGTCGTAGATATTTTCCCTGTTTCCACGTTTTGACCGTTCGATTCAATGTCTCGCCCATATTTGGCTTGTTTTCAGCGTAACCGACACATGGGAGACGCTAATCATGTTTTCCACGATGTCGGGCCGTTTTCCACAATGTCGTGGATTTTTACTAGGTGTCCATGTTTTGGCCGTTCGGTCCAATGTCTCGCGCAGATTTGGCCCATTTTGCTGTAACCGTCACACGAGAGACGCTAGTCGTGTTTTCCATGATGTCGTGGATTTTTGGCCGGTTTCCATGTTTTGGCTGTTCGGTCCATCGTATCGCCCAGATTTGGCATGTTTTCGGTGTAACCATCACATAGGAGACGCTAGTCATGTTTTCCAGGATGTCGTGGAATTTTTCCCGGTTTCCACGTTTTGGTCGTTCGGTTCAACGTCAAGTCCAGATTTGGCCTATTTTCAGCGTAACCGACACACGGGAGACGCTAGTCATGTTTTCCACGATCTCTGACAGTTTTCCATGATGTCGTGGATTTTTGCCCGGTGTCCACGTTTGGGCCGTTCGATCCAACGTCTTGCCTAGATTTGGCTTGTTTTCAGTGTAACCATCACATGGGAGACGCTAGTCGTGTTTTCCACGATGTCGTGGATTTTTCCTGATGTCCATGTTTTGGCTGTTCGGTCCAACGTCTAGCCTATATTTGGCATGTTTTTGGTGTAAATGTCACACGAGAGACGGTAGTCATGTTTTCCACGATGTCGTGGATGTTTTCTCGGTTTCCACGTTTTGGCCGTTCTGTTGAGGGTAAACCTCTAGGGTGGCCCGATCTTTCACAATTCCCTTTCAAATCGAGGGTGGAGTGCGGGGAAAGGAGGGAAGGATGAACACGATGAACACACGCACGAAGAACGTGATGAACACACACACACAAAACCACGATAAACACCAATAGCTCATGCCGGCGGTGACCGATCCAGCACAATCCCTAGGATCGGCGTCGGGCGGAGGACTCTCTCTCGAACCGGCACGGCGAGATGGGAGACTCGGTGAGATCTTGACGTCTAGGCAAAGGGACACCGATGCCTAGGCCTTGTACAACGCGGAGGCACAATGCAAACTCCAACGAGGTTTGGGGATATTGGTGCTCCTTAGTCAAGGAGCATGAGGCAAGAATTAGATAGATCCACAAAGGGGTTTCCACTAATTCCAATATCATGCCTAGGGTTTACAATGGAGGTGGGGGTCTATATATAGGCCAGCCACAAGTTCAGGGGTAATTCAGGCATTAAAGTAGAGTTCTGGGTGAAGTAGAGGGGTACATGGGCCATAGGGCCCAGCTAGGCTCGCATGCCCATCGCTTGGGCTGGACAGTCCGGGTCGGCACGGCCGGACAGTCCGGGCGGGGCGGACACTCCGGGTGGTGTCCGGGGAGTGTCTGATTCGACCTTCTGAATGTCCACGCTAGGTCCGGGCTCGGGCAGGCCGGACACTCCGGCTGAGTCGGGCCAAACACTCCGGCTGGATTCGGGCGGACACTCCGGCAGCTTCAGCTCAGGTGCAGCTTTAGGGCTCGTGGGTCGACGCGGCGGGGACTCGTACCTGATGATGCACAAAGTAGTGGTATGAAGTAGCACGCCATCCAAGGAGGTATCGAATTGGCACGAAGAGAGGAGCGAGTTCACCTTAGCTTGGAGGAGTTTGGCTCGGGCACGAGTCATGGGTCCACTTGGGGGACTTGTTGGTGTAGATGTAGAAGCGTCCGTAGGACCGGCTGCATCAGCTCCCCCCCCCTTGGGAAAGAGTCGTCCTCGACTCTTCATGGATATCATCTTGAGCATCTCCATGGTAGGTTGAGAGATCCTTGACATTGAAAGTATTGCTTGCAAGGTACTTGGAGGTCGGGATGTCGATGATGTAGGCGTTGTTGTTGATTCGTTTGAGGACCTTGAAGGGACCATCTCCTCTTGGCTTGAGTTTGGAGTCACGTTCCTTGGGGAAGCGGTCCTTGCTTAGGTGTATCCACACAAGGTCACCTTCTTCAAATATCATCTCCTTCTTGTCCTTGTTTAACCTTGAAGCTTGGCGAAGGACTTGTTGTTCGATAGTTGCTCTTGTTTCTTGATGAAGCTTCTTCATAGCTTGTGCGCGCTTCTCGACGTCCATGTTTGTGCGCTCATGGAGAGGTAGTGGTAGGATGTCGAGCGTGGTGAGGGGCTCGAAACCATAGACGATCATGAATGGACTCAGCTTGGTTGTTGAGTGCTTGGCTCGATTGTAGGCGAACTCGGCGTGTGGAATGCATTCCTCCCAATCCTTCAGGTTTTTCTTGATCAACACACGAAGGAGAGTTCCGAGACTTCGGTTGACAACTTCGGTTTGGCCATCAGTTTGAGGATGTGATGTGGATGAAAAGAGGAGCTTGACGCCGAGCTTGGCCATGAGGGTCTTCCACAAGTAGCTCATGAATTTGACGTCGCGGTCGGAGACGATTGTCCTTGGCACACCGTGAAGACGGACAATTTCCCTGAAAAACAGATTTGCAACATGTGAAGCATCGTCGGTCTTATGGCACGGTATGAAGTGTGCCATCTTGGAAAAACGATCCACAACAACAAATATAGAATCATGACCATGCTTAGATCTAGGCAATCCTAACACGAAATCCATGCTAATGTCGGACCAAGGTGTATGAGGAATAGGCAATGGCATATAAAGACCATAGGGATTAGCTTGCGACTTAGCTTGAACACATGTCGTGTATCGTTGAACGTAGCGCTCCACGTCACGCTTCATCTTGGGCCAAAAGTAGTGATTGGAGAGCATGTCCAATGTCTTGTCGCGACCAAAGTGACCCATAAGGCCTCCACCATGAGATTCTTGGAGAAGAAAAAGTTGAAGCGACGACTTCGAAATGCATAGCTTGTTTTGTTTAAAAAGAAAGCCCTTATGCAAATAGAAATCATCAACTCCCTTGTCATTGGAGCACTTTGCGAAAATTGGTTCAAAGAACGGGTCGGAAGCATACAAAGATTTTATTTCCTCAAGACCCAACACGTTGATTTCAAGTCTTGTAAGAAGGCTTGTATGTTTGCGAGACAATGCGTTCGCAACTACTTAGCGTGTCTCTTGCTCAAGTTAGCTTGGCCTTTGAGATATTTCAACGACTCGTGGTTGGAATGTATGATAAATTCCTTGGGCCAAAGGTAGTGTTGCCAAACTTGAAGGACACGAACTAAGGCAAAAAGCTCGTTGTAATAAATCGGATAGTTAAGGCGAGCACCATCAAGTTTTTCGCTATGGTAGGCTATAGGACGTCCGTTTTGCATAAGGACTCCTCCAATGCCAATACCACTAGCATCACACTCTATCTCAAAAGTTTTTGTGAAATCCGGTAAAGCAAGAAGAGGTGCTTCGGTGAGCCTCTTTTTAAGTTCATCAAAAGCTTTTTGTTGTGCTTTGCCCCACACAAAGGTGACATTCTTTTTGGTCAATTCATTAAGGGGACAAGCAATGGTTGAAAAGTCTTTCACAAAGCGACGATAGAAACCGGCCAACCCATGAAAACTTCGGAGTTCACTCACATTTGTTGGTATGGGACAATCTCGTATGTCCTTTACCTTGGAAACATCAACTTCAATTCCCTTCGAAGAAATGTCAAATCCAAGAAAAATCAACTTGTCTTTAGCAAAAGTGCACTTGGGAAGATTAGCATAAAGCTTTTCATGTCGAAGGATTTGCAAAACTTCCTTGACATGTGTTATATGGTCCTCAAGTGATTTGCTATAAACAAGAATATCATCGAAATAGACAACAACACTTTTTCTAATGAGAGAACGCAAGATGTGATTCATAAGGCGCATGAAGGTGGATGGGGCATTTGATAAACCAAAGGGCATAACCAACCATTCATAGAGACCAAGTTTGGTCTTGAAGGCGGTTTTCCACTCATCACCTTCAGCCATGTGTATTTGATGGTAACCACTACGAAGATCAATTTTTGAAAAAATAGTGGCTCCACACAACTCATCAAGCATGTCATCGAGACGTGGTATGGGATGTCGATAACGCACGGTGATAGCATTGATTGGACGGCAGTCCATGCATAACCGCAACGTATCATCCGTCTTTGGAACAAGAATCACGGGTACGGCACTTGGACTAGTGCTAACTTGGATCAAACCTTTGGAGACGAGTTGGTTGATTTGACGTTCAATCTCCTTTGTCTCCTCCGGGTTCGTGCGGTAAGCGGCGCGGTTGGGAAGTGGTGCACCGGGGAAGAGGTCGATGCGATGTTCAATGCCACGAAGAGGAGGTAGTCCATGTGGAAGCTCTTCGTGAAACACATCCTTGAATTCCTGCAAAACACTCATCAAAGATGGAGGAGCATTGGTTAATTCGTTAGTTCCTTGCGCTAGTCCCTTGCAAAGGAGGACATAGTGCAAGATGGATGGGTTGTTCCGAACATCTCTCATCTCACTTTTGGTGGCAAGGAGAACACTCTTCGTTTTTCCACTCGAATTTGGCTTGTGGCTCTCACTCACTATGAGGTGGTTCTCTCTCTCACCGCTCTTCTCACAAGTAGGTGTTGTGCTTTGCGCCCTGGCTAAAGCCTTTGCATTGTCCGCAATTATTGCTAGGAGTCATCGGTTGCAAAACACATGTTTTGTTGAGCCATTTGAAGGTGTATATATTGGTGCGACCATCATGTTGAGCAGCCTTGTCAAATTGCCATGGTCGACCAAGAAGCATCTGGCAAACTGTCATAGGAACCACATCACACTCCACCGTATCTTTGTAAGGACCAATGGCGAAGGAGACCGATACGGCATGCTTGATCTTCACGAACCCTTGGTCACTTAGCCATTGCACATGGTAGGGGTGCTTGTGTGGATGGAGGGTGAGGTTGAGCTTCTCACACAACTCGGTGCTAGCAAGGTTGTGACAACTCCCTCCGTCAATGATCACCTTGATAGATTTGCCATTGATGCCGGCTCGTGTTTGGAAGATATTGGAGCGTTGGTCTTCATGCTCTTGTGCTTGAGTGGTCAAGATTCTTGTGACGATAAGCGATGGACTTGCGTCATGTTCACACATGAGGAGTTCTTGATCATCTTCCACTCGTTGCCTTGCCATTGCTTCCTTGACACGGGCATCAAACTCATCTTCACTCAAGTACTCTTCATCACCATTGTCATGGATGAACAAGACTTTCTTGTTTTCACATTCAGCCGACTTGTGTCCTTTACCTCCACACTTGTAGCATTCACCGTTGAAAGGTGTATCACTTTTTGCTTGCTTGCCATTTGGTGGCAGTTTTCCTTGAGGAAGTGTGGGCTTGAAGGAAGGCTTGGAGGTACTTGAGGAGCTACCATTGAAAGTTGTTGGTGTAGGGGTTGAAGCTTGCTTGTAGGTGAAGTACGTCTTGGGCTTGTTGTACTTGATATCCTCTTGCACTTGACGTTCAGCCTTTGTTGCAATGTGCACAAGCTCAACCATGGTGTTGTATGTTTGGAACTCGATGATGCGCTTGATTGGGTGATTCAAGCCAATAAGGAAACGTGCCATTGTTTGCTCCATGCGCTCATCAATGTTGGCGTGAATCAAGTTGAGTTCCATTTCCTTGAAGTATTCTTCCACGGTCTTTGTCCCTTGACGAAGCGCTTGAAGGTTGTTGAAGAGGTCACGCGTGTAGTGTGCGGGGACGAACCGGGATCTCATGTGAGCCTTCATGTCATGCCAAGTTGTGATTGGCGGCTCTTGTCTTGCATCACGAGCAACTTGAACTTGTTCCCACCAAAGGTTGGCGTAATCATCAAACTCTAGCAAAGCCATGGCGACCATCTTCTCATTGCTATAGTTGTGCATGCGGAAGATCTTGTCGACTTTGAGTGCCCACGAGAGGTATTCTTCAGGGTCATTGGATCCGGTGAACTTGGGCATTGTGAACTTGAGCTTGACAAAAGTTTCTTCATCGTTGCGGTCATTGCGACGAGCTTGGTGACAATGTTGATGATCTTGTAGTTGGGGAGGTGGAACTTGGTTCTCGTGTCCTTGTTGCGGAGCTTGCTCTTGCTCTTGGCGCGGTTGTTGACGTGGTTGAGGTACTTGGGCTTCATGGTGGCGAAGGTGTGTAGCCTCTTGACGCGGTTGATGACGAAGAGGAGGCTCGTTCCTTGGTTGGTGATGTTGGTTAGGCACATGGGCCTCACGGCGAAGAACATGGTCATGAGCCTCTTGACGTGGTGGGCGTCGCTCAACTTGTATCACTTGACGCTCCAAGTTTTGTTGATGTGGAGGAGGCGCCTCGTGATGACCATGGTGTCGTTGTTGATGTTCATGACGTTGATGACAAGGAGGAGGATCTTGAAGAGCTTGACGTCGATGACGAGCTTGATTCTCCAAATTGGAGTCATCACTTGTTGTGTCAAGAATGTGTCGCGGTCAATGGTAGTAGACTTGTGGTTCTGCTTGCGGTTCCTCTTGTGGTTGCTCTTGTTGAATCACTAGTGCCCTTGCGTGATGACGGTGTGCTTCTTGCCTTGCTCGTGGCCTTGAAGAGAGGTCACCGTCATAGCTTGATGTTGCGGCGTGCCGTGGGGAAGGTACATAGTTCGAAGAGAGGGCATCATTGCATCATTGAGCACTTTGATATAGATCTTGTGGAAGAGGTGCATGACGATGCGAAGAACTTGCCGAGCTTGAAGCGCGTGAACGGGGTCTTGTCATGCCGTCGATGAGGCGTCAAAGATTGTCATTTGTTTCGGCGACGGAGCGTTGAAGCGCTTCATTTTGGTGGCCGAAGTTGTGATGCATTGCATGCATTTGTCGTTCAAGGCCGTCGAAGCGGTTGTCGATGTTCTTGAACTTGGCATGTGTCTCGCAAAATTGTTCATCTTGTCACGTCTCAAGTGCTTGGCAACATTCACGGAACTCTTGTCGAACGATGAAGTGACTTGCGCGCGTCATGTACGGACCTTGATCTTCTTCTTGGGGAGGTGGTTGGCTCGTCTCACCGTGCCTATCCATCATGCAAAACACACAAGCATTGTATATGGAAGTGGAATATGGTGGTGTTAGCCTTGTACCTCACCTTGGGGATTGCACCAAACTAGAAACCACAAGTGAGAGCTATTAGCGTGCAAAGTGGAAATGCCAAGAAAACTCACACTAACTCTCAAAAGCTTGTTGGTGGTAGGTTAGGGTTGTGGAAAGCCAAAGAACCAACCAAAAGAAAAGGGATAGTCAAAAGTGGTAAAAATCCAACAAAACTCAAGTCAAAGGCGAAGGTCAACAACTCAAAAGGGTGACGGGAACCTACGACTATGTACACACACGTGGAGAAAGTTGGGATTGACACGACTATGAAAATGAGCAAACAAAATGTCCTAACGAAGACTAAGCTCGTTGTCGTGCCAATGCAAGGAGAGACCGTGGCTCGTTTGCAAAGAGGAAAAGTGAGCAATGGATTTGTGCACTTGCCTTGGGCGCTCTTATTTCTCTCTGGCTTACAAGCTTTGAGACTCTCTTTTGCAAGGGGAGACTATTTTTCTTTTGCTTTTTCTTTGTATCTTTTTCCTTTTTTTGCTCTCCCTTGATGTTACCTAGTCACACTTGATATTGCTCTTGCACTCTCACTATCCAAGGACAAATGCACAATGCTCAAGCAAACACAAGATGAGCCACTCTCATGGGATAGGGACACACAAAGGAAGATGGGGGTTAACAAGGCGACGCAAGTTATACCTTCTTTGATGATGAACTTAGCGTCGGTGGTGCGGGATGATGTCCGTGGTCCGTGGTGTCGATGAGCGCGGAAGTTGATGATGCGGAAGCTTGCTGGTACTTGCTGACACGCACACGGGACACGAGCAAACAAAAGAGATTAGCCAATGCGAAAAAAATGAGGCAAAACTGTCAAAACTGGCGTTACAGCCGGACACTCCGGTCTGGTTCGGCCGGACACTCCGGTCGGGCCGGACACTCCGGTCGGTATGAGCCAGACACTCCGGCGCGGGTTTCCTGCTCGTGTTCTTGAGCGGAAATCCTCGCCTTCGGGCCTCAAATCCGCGAAAACCGGCCAAATCGGGGTGGGGAAACGCAGGATAAAGCTGGACCAACTCCTTAGACAAGGTTTGGTCGGATCGAAACCACAAATAACACTCCAAATCAAGAGATCGATCCAAAGGCAAATATGGGCTGTTTTTTGTGGGGATTTTCGAATTTTTGGTGGATAGATGAAAAAATTGTGGGGGAAATCGTGAGCAACGAAGCTCTTGATACCAATATGTTGAGGGCAAACCTCTAGGGTGGCCCGATCTTTCACAATTCCCTTTCAAATCAAGGGTGGAGTGCGGGGAAAGGAGGGAAGGATGAACACGACGAACACACGCACGAAGAACGCGATGAACACACACACGCAAAACCATGATAAACACCAATAGCTCACGCCGGCGGTGACCGGTCCGGCGCAATCCCTAGGATCGGCGTCGGGCGGAGGACTCTCTCTCGAACCGGCACGGCGAGATGGGAGACTCAGTGAGATCTTGACGTCTAGGCAATGGGACACCGATGCCTAGGCCTTGTACAACGCGGAGGCACAATGCAAACTCCAACGAGGTTTGGGGATATTGGTGCTCCTTAGTCAAGGAGCATGAGGCAAGAATTAGATAGATCCACAAAGGGGTTTCCACTAATTCCAATATCATGCCTAGGGTTTACAATGGAGGTGGGGGTCTATATATAGGCCAGCCATAAGTTCAGGGGTAATTCAGGCATTAAAGTAGAGTTCTGGGCGAAGTAGAGGGGTACATGGGCCATAGGGCCCAGCTAGGCTCGCAGGCCGATCGCTTGGGCCGGACAGTCCGGGCGGGGCGGACACTCTGGGTGGTGTCCGGGGAGTGTCCGATTCGACCTTCTGAATGTCCACGCCAGGTCCGGGCTTGGGCAGGCCGGACACTCTGGCTGAGTCGGGCCGGACACTCCGGCTGGATTCGGGCGAACACTCCAGCAGCTTCAGCTCAGGTGCAGCTTCAGGGCTTGTGGGTCGACGCGGCACGGGCTCGTACCTGATGATGCACAAAGTAGTGGTATGAAGTAGCACGCCATCCAAGGAGGTATCGAATTGGCACGAAGAGAGGAGCGAGTTCACCTTAGCTTGGAGGAGTTTTGCTCGGGCACGAGTCATGGGTCCACTTGGGGGACTTGTTGGTGTAGATGTAGAAGCGTCCGTAGCACGGGCTGCATCACGTTCGGTTCAACGTCTCGCCTAGATTTGTCCTGTTTTCAGCGTAAGCCACACAAGTGAGACGCTAGTCGTGTTTTCCATGAGGTCGGCCCGTTTTCAAGGATGTCGTGGATTTTTGCCTGGTGTCCATGTTTTGGCCGTTCGTTCCAATGTCTCACCTAGAATTGTTCCATTTTCGGTGTAACCGTCAAACAGGAGATGATAGTCATGTTTTCCACGATGTTGTGGATTTTTTTCCCGGTGTCCATGTTTTGGATGTTCGGTCCAACGTCTCGCCGAGTTTTGGCCTATCTTCGGTGTAACCATCACATGGGAGACGCTAGTCGTGTTTACCACGATGTTGTGGATTTTTCCCGGTTTCCATGTTTTGGTCGTTCGGTTCAACGTCTCGCCCAGATTTAGCATGTTTTCGATGTAACCGACACACGGGAGACGCTAGTCGTGTTTTCCATGATGTTAGGCCGTTTTCGACAATGTCGTGGATTTTTGCCCAGTGTCCCTGTTTTGGCCGTTCGGTCCAACGTCTCACGTAGATTTGGCATGTTTTCATTGTAAGCCACACACGTGAGACGCTAGTCGTGTTTTCCACGATGTCAAGCCGTTTTCCATGATGTCGTGGATTTTTGCCCGGTGTCGACGTTTTGGTCGTTCCTTCCAACGTCTCACCCAGATTTGTTCTGTTTTTGGTGTAACCGTCTCGGGAGACGCTAGTCGTGTTTTCCACGATGTCGGGTGGTTTTCCATGATGTCGTAGATGTTTTCATGGTTTCCACATTTTGGCTGTTCGATTCAATGTCTCGTCCATATTTGGCTTGTTTACAGCGTAACCGACACATGGGAGACGCTAGTCGTGTTTTCCACGATGTCGGGCCGTTTTCCACAATGTCGTGGATTTTTGCCCGGTGTCCATGTTTTGGCCGTTCGGTCCAATGTCTCGCCCAGATTTGGCATGTTTTGTGTGTAACCGTCACACCACAGACGCTAGTCGGGTTTTCCACGATGTCGTCGATTTTTGGCCGGTTTCCATGTTTTGGTTGTTCGGTCCATCGTATCGCCCAGATTTTTCATGTTTTCGATGTAACCATCACACGGGAGACGCTAGTCATGTTTTCGACGATGTCGTGGATTTTTCCCCGGTTTCCATGTTTTGGCCATTCGGTTCAACGTCGAGCCCAGATTTGGCCTATTTTCAGCGTAACCGATACACGGGAGACGCTAGTCATGTTTTCCACGATCTCAGCCTGTTTTCTATGATGTCGTGGATTTTGGCCTGGCGTCCACGTTTTGGCCATTTGATCCAATGTCTCGCCCAGATTTGGCATGTTTTCGGTGTAACCTTCACACGGGAGACGCTAATCGTGTTTTCTATGATGTCGTGGATTTGATGTAGCCCGACCTTCGGTCGTTACCACATCATGGTCTCCAACTTATGCCAAGTCATCATGGACTCCAAAGGTGAATTTGTTCCTCTATGCAAGCCCACTTCCTACCCTCTTGAATGGTATACTACTTCATACTTCGTCCCATATCCATGATAGGTTCATACGGACGAGTACGGATGCAAGGGAGGAAGCCTGGAGCACCAAGCCTGACAAGACGGAGGCTTGGAAGAGAAGACAGAAGAAGCAGCAGCTGGAGCACAGGAGTCTCCGACCTGCGCACATCGGAGTATCCGGCCACACCGGAGTCTCCGGCCTGAAGACACCGGACTCTCTGGCCTGTAGACCCCTGAGTCTCTGGACCCATCTCCGAACCGACCCCTAGATCGAGCTCGAGGATAGTCTGTCTGCCACTCCGGAGACGACACCGGAGATAAACCGGAGTCTCTGGCCCACACCGGAGTCTCCGGACCCCACACCGGAGTCTGCCCTGAGCGTATGGGCCTGCGCGCCGCCAGCTGGGCCTTTGGCCCATGTATCCCTTAGTCCGCCTAGACTTTCCCCTTTTATTCCTAAAGTACCCCTGAACTAGTGGCTGGCCTATATATAGTGCCCCCACCCCCTCATGTAACCGGAGGCATAGATGATAGACTAAAGAAAACCCCCTTTGTGGAATCTCTAGTTTTGCCTCATCTCCTTCTACCAAAGGGGATCAACTATCGTCACCACCTTGTTGGAGTTTGCATCGCACCTCCCTCGTTGTACAAGGCCTTGGCATCGGTGTCCCTTTGCCAAGACGTCAAGACCCTCTCCAAGGTGTTCTTCCCTCTCCGCGTGGGATC
Source organism: Avena eriantha (assembly GCA_910589775.1). NCBI lineage: Eukaryota > Viridiplantae > Streptophyta > Magnoliopsida > Poales > Poaceae > Avena > Avena eriantha. The sequence goes on along the minus strand of OU342746.1, from coordinate 66,782,307 downwards.
GAGGGAGCACGTTGACCGATCTTTCCTTGCGAGGATTCTATCGGACCGGTGGCCGCCGGCAAAAGCAACCAGCCTTGTATCGTGTGAGTTTTGCGTGTGTTCATCGTGTTCTTCGCGAGGTGTGCGTCTGTTTCCGCTACCTTCTCCCTTTCCCCTCGCTTTCCCATCGATTTGACCACGAGATCCATGAAGATCGGGCCACCCACGGGGTTACCCCATAACATCTGGTATCGGCAGCTTTTGGTTGCCACGGATTTCTCCTCGATTTGGTCTTTTCCCCCTTAAAATTCGAAAGTTCCACCAAAACAGCCCCAATTCGTGTTTTGGATCGATTTGTGATTTGAATGCGTTTTGGTAGGTTTTGATCCATGGAATACTTACTAAACTTGTTGATCTACCTTCCCCTGCGTTCCCATGGCCTAATTCCTTGATTTCCCCCACCAATTTGGTGTTTTGGTTCGAGTTTTTCCGCCAAAATCGCGTCCCGGACGAGTTCTACACGTCCTAGAACCTCCGGACTAGAGATTCTGGCCCCCGGACCAAAGTGTCCGGCCTATACCGGAGATTCCGGCCCCCAGACCGGAGATTCCGGTCCAGACCGGAGATTTTGGTCCAGACCGGAGTTTCTGGCAAAGTCTCCGCCCCCCCCCCCCCATTGCTGACAGCAAATCTGTTTCACCGTTTTAGGCAAAACTTTTGCATATGAACTCGGATTTTGGTGTTCTTTAGCTCGTTTTGAAGAGGAGAAAGAGCTCTAGATCATCATCTCCGTGGTTCATGCTACTACTCCATCCAAATTCCATGAACAAGGCGGAATCCATCAATAAAGGGTGAAGATTGGCGACGAAATGTATAAAAATTCCGCGACTTCTCCCCACTTGCATCCCTTTGTGAGCTACACTATCTTTGCGTTCAACAAACACCTATTGAGACTAGTTCCTCCTATGATTGCTTGGGCTATGCACATTTGATACCTTGTAGAATTCCGAGCAAAAGTTGTGAGTGTGCTATCTCATATAGTTATCTTGTATAGTTGTTCGGATTCCTTCTTGTGGATTGACTTGTTTTGCTTTGTGATCATCGTGGTTCTTTACTTGCCATTACAATATCTTGAGTTCGGATTGGTTCTTGGACACGCCACCTTCCATACATATCCACCATAAGCTTTTTGTGTGTGTGTTTTTAGTGGTTAGTTGGTTTTGGTGTTCCGCGTGAACTTCACTTTGCTTGGTTTTGATTGCTGTCAAGTGTTGCCACTTGCACGATACTATCTTCCAAGGTAAAGTAAGGTTTGACGTTGCATCCCTAACCCTCCTACCACTTCCATATACACCACTTGGTCTTGTGAAACATGTCTAGGGACTCCGGAACTGAGGATGATTTCTATGAAGAATCCACGATGAGCCACCATGCATATGCCTCCACAAGCATGGATGACATGATGGAGCACTACACCGACAATGGATCCACATGCTTGGGTGATATGGAGTTCTACAACAACAATAACTCCCCAAGCATGGACGACTTCAAGAACGACAACGACAAGCTCCTCAAGTCCCGTCGACGAAGATGGAGCCTCCACCTCGAGAGCACCAAGGTCCACCATCCAACAGACAACTTCAAGCGCGACATGGACAACGACTTCGCCAAAACCATGAGCATGATGGCCAAGACTAATGATGCTTTGCGCTCATTAGAATGCCTCGCCAAGAAGAGTGCCAAGGACAAGAAACATCGTCGCGAGCGTCATGTCGATGACCAAATGCGCCATCTACATCAACCTTTGGCAAGGCACGCCAATGACCTCCGTCGACACCATCAAAGGGCACCTTCAACTACTCGTGCCACCACCAAAATGGCACCAAGAGCAAGCTCTCCTCCACGCGATCAAGCTTCAACGCCCAAACTTGATGTCCTAGATGACGCATGCAACTTCATGGATGAGGAAGACGAAGACCTCTACTTCGCCAAGTTGGACGAGTACGCCAAGAGGACTACACAAGCCAAGGTGCAAGATGGCGACGACAAGGTCAAGAATGGTGAGCATGGGACTTCCCCATCACCAAAGGAGGCGCATGGAGTTGAGAGAACCAAGCCTATCCCTACATGCTTGAGTGATGATGTGGTACAAATCCCATGTGAGTATGAGAGCCACTTAGCCCACTTGAGTGAAAGCAAGAGTGAGATGAGTGACTCCACCATCCATGAGACTAAGTGCTTCCATTTGGAGGGCATGAGTGATACACCGAGTGAGTTGAGAGTGGTAGTTGATAGGTCATGTGAGACCACTTTGATTTCTAATGACTTACCCTCTACCTCTAGTGTGTTATCCCATGATGTGCTAGGTTCCATGGATAAAGAAGCGCCAAGCTTGGAGATGATGATGCCTCCAACCAAGAAGATGTACATGGTGGATGAAGATGATGTCATCCCCATATTGGATGAAGAAGTCGCCCACATGGAGGCCAATGCTACCACAACACCCACTTCATATGAGAGGTATGAACAAGGTAACAATATGGGTGTTGATGATGCCATGATCCCACTAGTGGACATGATGACTTGTGATGATTGGCATGCTATGGATGATGTTTGCGATATCACATATGCTTCATTGCTATTTCCATGTGCTACTTTGCCTTTGCATAATGTTGAGCATATGAAATTATTTGATTGTGATGATGTTGCCATAGACATGCCATGCTCTAAACGTTATGTTGATGATATCATTGCTTGCACTTTGTTGAACAATTGCTCTTTCCAATGTTTTGCTTGCAATGATGTTACCAATGGTACCCCTAGGACCATGCTTTGTCATGAATGTTTTACAATCTCTCCTGTTGCTTGCAATAAGTCGAATAATTGCTCTTTCACTTGTTTTGCTTGCAACAATAATTCTCATATTGTTTATATTGAGATGGCCCCCATAGCTTTCTCAAATTTTGGAGATTTTGATGATTGCCATGGTAAGCATGTTCCGCACTTAAATACTCACCATGCATCTATTTCATACTTGATTGACACTCATGGTGATGTGCACAAGAAGAGATACGTCATGATGGATGATGTGTTTCTCTACCATGCACACACGTTCTTCCTTTTGTGTTTGATGTGTGTAGGTACCCGCACAAGAATGTTAACCTCAGTTGAGCACGAGTTGACAAAAGGAGCTCTAGATAGCATCCCCCAAGTGAGTTCAAGATCGAACCCAGCTCTGATACCTTTCGCATGCTTTGCATCTTTCATGTTGACAAATTGCTCTTTTCTACGGTTTGATTGCAAGCATGTTGATGGTATTCTTTCCACCTTGTGACAATCATGTCTCGTTGCTACTAGATATTGATGCTTTGTGTGTTGCCACAAAAATATTGAACAATTTCTCTTTTCGATGTTTTGTGTGCAACCATAATGCCATTATGAACATGTATTGTCACGAGAGCTTCCAAGTCTGTCGTATTGTTGTCGCAACAAACATGAGGACCACTTGCTGTTTCATATGGTTTGTTTTCAAACATGTTGTTTTTGCTTCCGCTTGCAATACTCATACCCCCATGATCTTGGCTTTTGATGATATGTGTATGGCATCCAACATATTGAACAATTGTTCTTTCCAATGGTTGGTTTGCACACATAATGATGTTGTTTTGGATGTTCTTCCGCATGTGTTTTGGCTGAATTCTCCTACTCTTGCATCAAAGTGTAGGGAAACGGGTAGGCTACACTAGCGTAAAATCAAAATTTTCTACCGCGTCAACCAGGAATACTATTGTCATAGATCACGGGATTACCGCTAGATGCGCAGGTGCAGAACTCGATGAAGCACGTCGCGGCAGTGTCGATGTTCTACGTCTCCTCCTTGCCCTCGTCCCACGAGAAGCTCCCCTTTGCGCGGCTCGTCCAAGTGCTACAGATGCAGCACCTCCGAGGTATCCACACATCCGGAGTGGAAGCCGTCACACGCCAGACTGCTAGGTCTGCACGTGCAACACAGGCGGAAGAGGAGTGGCGGCTGGGTGGAATGCTCAAACCTATTCAGCTCTCCTCACTCTCTCTTATATAGGCATCCCTGGTGGGCTTCTACATTAGTAGCCCATTAGCAGCCTAAGCCTGGTCTAATTCGGATCCAATCCTTATTAGTCTTACAGCCCCTAAAGTGTGTGACCCTATAGGTTCATACACGTATAGACATGACACGAGTACACTTACTCCATCAATAGTTGGTAGCGGCCTCTAGCAAGACGTGCCAACTCCTAAACGCATATAAAGATCATTCCGACGAACCATCACAAGGTTGAGTACATGTCTTTCCCTTTGCCTCACGATATTTGGTCTAGCTCCAAGTTGACCTCTTTTTCTCGATACTGTGATTCGGAATCCCTTTACTAGGTTAACTCTTAACCATATGTACCACGACCATGCATTTCTGGATCCGATCACTCGAGGGGCCCAGAGATATCTCTCTCAAGTAGAGAGGGGCAAATCCCATCTTGATTGACCGATGCCTTGCAGCATGTATCAGGACAAACCCGAAAGCTACCTTTATAACTACCCAGTTACGGAGTAGTGTTTGATAGCCCCAAAGTAGGTTGATCCACATCTCAAGTACATGCGACAATCTCAGGTCTAAGGACAAAAACGTACACGATGTGTAGAGAGAGCTGCAAGTATTATTTCCAGTCTCATGTTGGGTCAGTCCAACCCTATGTTCATAACATGTGTCCACATCATTGGTTTGACATCTCCATGTCTATGACTTGCGAAACATAGTCATCAACCAATCTATGCGCTAGTCTAATATTCACGTGTGTCCTCACATGAACTCCGACTAGGGACAACTATTAGATAACCATACAAGTAAAGAGTTTCACAAACAATTCACATAATTGCCAATCAATACAAGTTCCCTGATATATGGATATACAAGGAACATTATAATAACTCATGGATACATATGAATTACAATCATCTATATGATTGCCTCTAGGGCATATTTCCTTCAGTCTCCCACTTGCACTAGAGTCAATCTAGATAGTATCTAATACCTATTGTCCTTGTGTGCGCTTCATGCGCAGACTGCGGGAGTGGCTTAGTCAAGGGATCAGCAACATTTGAGTCCGTATGTATTTTGCATAACATGACACTACTATCATCAATGAACTCACGAATCAGATGGTAACGCATGCGAATATGTTTATTCTTCTGGTGCTGTCTAGGTTCCTTGGCTTGTGCAATAGCACCATTGTTGTCACAATAAACGTACATGGGATTGGACGCGCCCTGAACCACACCAAGAGTGATCAGGAAATTCCTAATCCAAACAGCTTCCTTTGTAGTCTCCGAGGCGGGAATATATTCAGCTTCTGTTGAACAGGAGGCCACTGTATCTTGCTTGGAACTTTTCCAGCTCACAGCACCACCATTCATGACAAACACATAACCTGATTGCGATTTGGAGTCATCTTAGTCGTTAAGGTAACTCGCATCTGTGTAACCCTTTACACTGAGTTCAACCTCACCTCCATAAACTAGGAACATATCCTTAGTCCTTCTCAAGTACTTAAGGATATTCTTTACCGTTGTCCAGTGGCTTTCACCTGGATCAGCCTGGTATCTGCTCGTAACACTTGGAGCATAGGAAACATCTAGGCGAGTACATGTCATTGCATACATGATGGATCCAATAGCCGGAGCATATGGAACCCTACTCATGCGCTCTCGCTCATCAGTGGTCGAAGGACACTGAGTCTTGCTGAGTTTAATGCCGTGAGACATGGGCAAGAACCCCTTCTTAGCCTCTTCCATGCTGAACCGTTTCAACACTTTGTCAATGTACGTACTCTGGCTTAATCCAATTAGCCTCCTTGATCTATCTCTATAGATCTTGATGCCTAGAATATATGCCGCTTCTCCCAAGTCCATAGAAAAACTATTTTTTAATGAGGTCTTAATAGACTCGAGCATAGGAATGTCATTTTCAATCAGTAATATGTCATCCACATATAAGATTAGAAACACAAGTGATTTCCCATTTTCTTTCTTATACACACAAGGTTCTTGTTCGTTTTTGGTGAAGCCAAACTCCTTTACAACTTCATCAAATCGAATGTTCCAACTCCGAGATGCTTGCTTCAGCCCATAAATAGACTTTTGAAGTTTGCATACCTTTCCAGCATTGTTTGGATCGACAAAACCTTCGGGTTGCATCATATACACGTCCTCAATAAGGATTCCATTTAAGAAAGACGTCTCGACGTCCATCTGCCATATCTCATAATCGAAATATGGAGCAACGGCTAGAATGATCCGTATAGATTTAAGCATCGCTACGGGCGAGAAAGTCTCATCGTAGTCAACTCCTTGAACTTGTCGAAAACCTTTTGCAACAAGTCGAGCTTTATGGATGTGAACATTTCCGTCCATATCAATCTTCTTCTTATAGATCCATTTGCACTCGATGGCTTTAAAACCATCAGGCAGGTCAACCAAGTTCCAAACTTGATTGTCTCACATGGACTCTATCTTGGATCTCATGGCAATCAGTCATTTCTCAGAGTCTGGGTCCACCATCGCTTCTTCATAGGTCGCAGGCTCATCATTGTCAAACAATAATAATTCTCGCGCTTCGTGGAGCCTCGCCGACCTTCATGGTAGTGGTGCTTCTATTGCCATGGGTTCCTCAACTTGTTCTGCTACAATAGGATCACTCGTAGAAGCATCCCCGACTGGCTCATCTTGAACTTCTTCAAGTCGCACCGACCTTCCACTCATTCCCTTTGTGAGAAACACTTTCTCTAGGAAAACACCGCTACAAGCGACAAACACTTTGCCCTCTTCTTGGTTGTAGAAGTAATACCCTAAGGTTTCCCTTGGATATCCCACGAATATGCATTTATCTGATTTGGGTGTTAGCTTGTCCGACTGAAGTCGCTTGACAAATGCATCACAACCCCAAATATTTAGAAAAGACAAACTAGGATTCTTTCCAGTCCACATCTCATATGGTGTCTTAACTACGGATTTAGATGGTACCCTGTTTAGTGTGAAAGTTGTTGTTTCTAGCGCGTAACCCTAAAATGATAATGGTAAATCCGACTGGCTCATCATCGATCGAACCATGTCCAACAAAGTTTGATTACGCCGTTCAGAGACCCCGTTTCTTTGAGGCGTTTCGGGCGGCGTGAGCCGTGGAACAATTCCGCAACTCTTAAGATGATTGCTAAACTCGTGACTCAAATATTCACCTCCGCGATCAGATCGCAAGGCCTTTATTTTCTTGCCACGTTGATTCTCTACCTCACTCTGAAACTCTTTGAACTTTTCAAAAGTTTCAGACTTATGCTTCATCAAGTAGACATAGCCATATCTACTGAAATCATCAGCGGAAGTAATGAAGTAGTGATATCTTCCTCTAGCTGTCGTGCTCATTGGTCCGCATACATCAGTATGTATGAGTTCCAACATGTCGCTCTCTCGGGAAAACCCGTAACAGGCGTCTTGGTCATGTTTCCAAGTAAACAAGCTTGACATGTCTCGTATGATTCGGAATCAAACGAAGTTAGAAGAACATCACCATGGAGCTTCTTCATGCGCTTTTCATAATATGCCCCAAACAACAATGCCATAAATAGGTAGGACTCAAATCATTAGGCCGAAGCCTTTTAGCACTAACATTGTAAACAGATGCATCATCAAGATTTAAAATAAATAACCCATTCACAATGGGAGCATCAGCCATAAACATAGCATTCTTAGAGATTACACAACCATTGTTTGCACTCGCGAATGAATAACCATCTCCCATCAAACATGAAGGTGATAAAATGTTTCGACCCATACTAGGAATGTAATAACAATTATTTAACTCCATAATAAATCCTGACGGAAGGTGAAGTTACATGACGCCGACGAACAATGCAACAACCCTTGCTTTATTTCCGACGCGAAAATCCCCTTCGCTTTTCTGCACTTTTCTAGTTCTTATTAGCCCCTGCATCGAATTGCAAATATGAGCAACCGATCCGGTATCAAATACCCAAGAGTTAACATAAGAATCTGCGAGAAAAATGTCCACAACATTTACAACAAGCGTACCTGAGTGGGAAGTACTCTTACTTCCACCCTTCTTCAAAGAAGCCTGGTACTTGCTGCAGTTTCTCTTCCAGTGGCCATATTCATGACAAAAGAAACACTCAATGTCTCCTGCAGGTCCAGCCTTTTGCTTGGGCGCAGGGTTTGGCTTAGGGATCAAATCCTTAGCCTTGCCCTTCTTCTTCTGCCAAGAAGTGCCCTTTTTCTTGAAGCTAAGCTTGTTCTGCACAGCCATCACATGGCTATGCCCTGCACACTTCTTAATGTCACATTCTGATGTTTTCAGCATCCCACATAATTCATTAAGGCCCCTCTCCACCCCATGCATATGGTAGTTCGAAATGAAATGCCCATAGCTCGATGGAAGAGATGCCAAAATGACATCAGTGGCCAACTCTTGGCCTAATGGAAACCCAAGTTTTTCCAAAGTCTGACTGTAACCAACCATTTTGATCACATGGGGGCCTACAACTGCTCCTTCTACCAGCTTGCATTCCACAAAGGACTTAGCGACATTGTACCTCTCAGTCCTAGCCAGAGTCTGGAACATGTCCTTAAGCGCAACGATCATATCGTACGCTTCCTGATCCTCAAACTGCTTTTGAAGATCAGGTTCCATGCATGCAAGCATAAGGCAGCTAACCTCAAGAGATTCATCACATGCTTTCTTGTAGGCATTCTTAAGGGCAGCAGTTGCATTATCAGCAGGTTCATCCGGGATTGGGGTATCCAGAACAGTTTCCTTTTTCTCAGCCCTGAGAACAATTCTCAGGTTACGGACCCAGTCCGAATAGTTTGTTCCATTTAGTTTATCCTTTTCAAGAATCAAACGCAAAGCAAAAGGTGATGAATTGTTCGGTGCCATTGATCTACAACAAAAAATATGCAAAATACTAAGCCATGTAACCATGAAAGAGTAAAACATATTAAACAATTTAATAGCATATACTCCCACTTAAATCAACATACCTCCATTGATACTAAGTGATTCAAGATCCACAATTAACAAGTCGACTAGTGAGCTTTAGCATCACTGCTAGAAGACAAGGTAAATCGGTAAGCAACCTTTGCTAATCATATCACATATGACTCTTGTTGTTGGGTGACATCTCTATGTCAAAACTAGGCGCCCAACCTTTATGCCCCAATGTCCTTAACTGTTAAGATGACCTTGTTAAGATCACCAACCCTTATGCGTGTAGGTATCCGATACAAACCCATCCAGCCAAGTAAAACCGCAGCACCCTAATTTCATAGACCCACCAACGATTGTACAGGGCATAGGATGGTGCAAGGTTTGGTTGGGAGGGCATGGTTTAACTTAAACTTTGTGAGGGATTGTTCTACTTCTATCATCTAAGCATGCATAGTAGTAAAACGTATAAGAATAGCATTCACATAGATGTGATATAGTATGGCCCATTTTTCTCATGGTGAACTCCATCACCATAGAACCTGTCCACCATGATGATCTCCATCTTTATGCTCTATGCGAGCCATCCTCCAAGTGATGAGTTCTCCAAGAACTAATACAAGCTATTACTCCTAACAGCTAGTAACCAAAATTATATGGTATTGGGATCATCACAAGTTGGCACACAGGCCATTACAATAATTGACAACACATATGGCTTCAGCCGTGTTGCCCTACTCACGACACGCAGGTCATGAAAAATACATACATGCATCACATACATTTTTAGGCCATACTGATCACATACATCCTGCAAAAACAAGTTGTGCATAGAATCACATTCTACCGGATCATGTGAAACGTAGCACCTATGAACCTTAACATGATACCAAAGGGGACTATGATAAAGGGGGGTCTAGGGGGTCTCCCCCTGCGGGGTTCGAAGGGGCAGCGCCCTCGCGGTATCTCCGAGCGTCCGGACATTTGTGAAAAATGAGAGATCAAATCTATACAATTTTCTTTAAGGATTTTGATTGGAAAATCAAATTTACCATAAACCGACCATAGTTCCGATTCGACCAAACTCCTTTGATCATGGTACATCGATTCAGATCTAATTCCCGATTTGATCAATCATATTGATCTTCGCGTAATTCAAAAGGATTTATGTGTCACTGTCTACCCCGATGGCGCAAACCGACCGGTAGGGGTAAGTCGTTCGACGACCTTAGAATCATGATCATGGAAAGTAAGATCATAGATCAATCCAGAACCATGGCCATACAAACGATCACATCATTCATATCAATCTACATATCACCATATGCAAAAATCCCGAACCTATGACTCAACAGCATCGGCTCTGATACCACTGTAGGGAAACGGGTAGGCTACACTAGCGTAAAATCAAAATTTTCTACCGCGTCAACCAGGAATACTATTGTCATAGATCACGGGATTACCGCTAGACGCGCAGGTGCGGAACTCGATGAAGCACGTCGCGGCAGTGTCGATGTTCTACGTGTCCTCCTTGCCCTCGTACCACGAGCAGCTCCCCTTTGTGCGGCTCGTCCAAGTGCTACAGATGCAGTACCTCCGAGGTATCCACACATCCGGAGTGGAAGCCGTCACTCGCTAGACTGCTAGGTCTGCACGTGCAACACAGGCGGAAGAGGAGTGGCGGTTGGGTGGAATGCTCAACCCTATTCAGCTCGCCTCACTCTCTCTTATATAGGCATCCCTGGTGGGCTTCTACATTAGTAGCCCATTAGCAGCCTAAGCCTGGTCTAATTCGGATCCAATCCTTATTAGGCTTCCAGCCCCTAAAGTGTGTGACCCTATAGGTTCATACACGTATAGACATGACACGAGTACACTTACTCCATCAATAGTTGGTAGCGGCCTCTAGCAAGACGTGCCAACTCCTAAATGCATATAAAGATCATTCGGACGAACCATCACAAGGTTGAGTACATGTCTTTCCCTTTGCCTCACGATATTTGGTCTAGCTCCAAGCTGACCTCTCTTTCTCGATACTGTGATTCCGAATCCCTTTACTAGGTTAACTCTTAACCATATGTACCACGGCCATGCATTTCTGGATCCGATCACTCGAGGGGCCCAGAGATATCTCTCTCAAGTAGAGAGGGGCAAATCCCATCTTGATTGACCGATGCCTTGCAGCATGTATCAGGACAAACCCGAAAGCTACCTTTATAACTACCCAGTTACGGAGTAGTGTTTGATAGCCCCAAAGTAGGTTGATCCACATCCCAAGTACATGCAACAATCTCAGGTCTAAGGACAAAAACATACACGATGTGTAGAGAGAGCTGCAAGTATTATTTCCAGTCTCATGTTGGGTCAGTCCAACCCTATGTTCATAACATGTGTCCACATCATTGGTTTGACATCTCCATGTCTATGACTTGCGAAACATAATCATCAACCAATCGATGCGCTAGTCTAATATTCATGTGTGTCCTCACATGAACTCTGACTAGGGACAACTATTAGATAACCATACAAGTAAAGAGTTTCACAAATAATTCACATAATTTCCAATCAATACAAGTTGCCTGATATATGGATATACAAGGAACATTATAATAACTCATGGATACATATGAAATACAATCATCTATATGATTGCCTCTAGGGCATATTTCCTTCACAAAGATGTTGACCAATATTGTCCATTGCTTTGAGTGCCACACTAAGATGTTTTATGGAGTTTTTGAGTTCCCACATTTGGATGATGTTCAAACAATTTCCATGCACTTTGACCTTGCATATGCATCTAGTTTGCTATACTTGAGTTGTGCTAATAGTGTTGTGAACAAGAATGGACATGCCATGAATGACATGCTCCTCTATCACACACAAACATATGTTGCTTGGTCTTTGTTGTGTGAAGGAACAATTGCGTACAGGTCAACCTCTATGGACAAAGAGTTGACAAGATGAATCGAAGAGAGTTACCTATGGCTGCCCTTCAACGAGCCATCTCTACATCCTAAGGTGACTTCCTTCTACTTGAGGACTCATGCTATAATCTTCATGAAATGGCTACGCTTTGAGTGTTGCTTTGCTTTTGTGGTGAGCTGTGTAGGCTTCATAGAAGGTGAAGGAACATTGAAGTGTTGCCAATTCAATCTTCCCGAGGACGACTATATGGTGAACCCCAGGATCAAAAAGGTCTCTCGACATCTTCTACTTTGTGATAAGCATGTAGAGTCAAGCACGACTCTTTTTGAAGGGAGGGGAGATGATGTAGCCCGACCTTCGGTCGTTACCACATCATGGTCTCCAACTTATGCCAAGTCGTCATGGACTCCAATGGACGACTATATGGTGAACCCCAGGATCAAAAAGGTCTCTCGACATCTTCTACTTTGTGATAAGCATGTAGAGTCAAGCACGACTCTTTTTGAAGGGAGGGGAGATGATGTAGCCCGACCTTCGGTCGTTACCACATCATGGTCTCCAACTTATGCCAAGTCGTCATGGACTCCAAAGGTGAATCCGTTCCTCTATGCAAGCCCACTTCCTACCCTCTTGAATGGTATACTACTTCATACTCCGTCACATATCCATGATAGGTTCATACCGACGAGTACGGATGCAAGGGAGGAAGCCTGGAGCACCAAGCCCGACAAGACGGAGGCTTGGAAGAGAAGACGGAAGAAGCAGCAGCTGGAGCACCGGAGTCTCTGGCCTGTGCACACCGGAGTCTCCGGCCACACCTGAGTCTCCGGCCTGAAGACACCGGAGTCTCTGGCCTGTAGACCCTGGAGTCTTCGGACCCATCTCCGGACCGACCCCCAGATCGAGCTCGAGGACAGTCTGTTTGCCACTCCGGAGACGACACCAGAGACAGGCCGGAGTCTCCGGCCCACACCGGAGTCTCTGGCCTAAGCGTATGGGCCTACGCACCGCTAGCTGGGCCTTTGGCCCATGTACCCCTTAGTCTACCCAGACTTTTCCCTTTTATTCCTAAAGTACCCCTGAACTAGTGGCTGGCCTATATAGTGCCCCCACCCCCTCATGTAACCGAAGGCATTGATGATAGACTAAAGAAAACCCCCTTTGTGGAATCTCTAGTTTTGCCTCATCCCCTTCTACCAAAGGGGATCAACTATCGTCACCACCTTGTTGGAGTTTGCATCGCGCCTCCCTCGTTGTACAAGGCCTTGGCATTAGTGTCCCTTTGCCAAGACGTCAAGACCCTCTCCAAGGTGTTCTTCCCTCTCCGTGTGGGATCGAGGGAGCACGTTGACCGATATTTCCTTGCGAGGATTCTATCGGACCGGTGGCCGCTGGCGAGAGCAATCGGCCTTGTATCGTGTGATTTTTGCGTGTGTTTATCGTGTTCTTCGCGAGGTGTGCGTTCGTTTCCGCTACATCTCCCTTTCCCCTCGCTTTCCCATCAATTTGACCATGAGATCCGTGAAGATCGGGCCACCCACGGGGTTACCCCATAACAGGATTTTTGCCCGGTGTCCATGTTTGACCGTTTGATCCAATGTCTCACCTAGATTTGGCATGTTTTTCGTATAACCGTCACACGGGAGACGCTAGTCATGTTTTCCACGATGTCCTGGATTTTTTCCCGATGTCCATGTTTTTGGCCATTCGGTGCAACGTCTAGCCCAGATTTGGCATGTTTTCGGTGTAACCGTCACACGGGAGACGCTAGTCGTATTTTCCATGATGTCATGGATTTTTTCTCGGTTTCCATGTTTTGGCCGTTCGGTTCAACGTATCGCCCAGATTTGGCTTGTTTTCAGCGTAAGCCACACAGGTGAGACGCTAGTCATGTTTTTCACGATGTTGGGCCGTTTTCTATGATGTCGTGGATTTTTTCTCGGTGTCCATATTTTGGCCATTTGTTCCAACGTCTCACCCAGATTTGTTCATTTTTCGGTGTAACCGTCAAACAGAAGACGCTAGTCGTGTTTTCCACGATGTCGTGGATTTTTTTCCTGGTGTCCACGTTTTGGCCGTTCGGTCCAACGTCTCGCCCAGTTTTGGCCTGTTTTCGGTGTAACCGTCACATGGGAGACGCTAGTTATGTTTTCCATGATGTCGTGGATTTTTCCCGGTTTCCACGTTTTGGCCATTCGGTTCAATGCATCGCCCATATTTGGCTTGTTTTCAGCGTAACCGACACACGGGAGACGCTAGACGTGTTTTCCATGATGTCGTGGATTTTTGCCCGATGTCCATGTTTTGGCCGTTTGGTCCAACGTCTCGCCCAGATTTGTCCTGTTTTTCGTGTAACCGTCACACGAGAGATGCTAGTCGTGTTTTCCACGACGTCGTGGATTTTTGGCCGGTTTCCATGTTTTGGCTGTTCGGTCCATCGTATCGCCCAGATTTGGCATGTTTTCGGTGTAACCGTCACACGGGAGACGCTAGTCGTGTTTTCCACGATGTCGTGTATTTTTTCCCGGTTTCCACGTTTTGGCCGTTCGATTCAACATCTCGCCCAAATTTGGGCTATTTTCAGCGTAACCAACAAATGAGAGACGCTAGTCTTGTTTTCCACGATCTCGGGCCGTTTTCCATGATGTCGTGGATTTTTGTCTGGTGTCCACATTTTGGCCATTCGGTCCAACGTCTCGCCCAGATTTGTCATGTTTTCGGTGTAACCATCACACGGGAGACGCTAGTCATGTTTTTCATGTTTTCCACGATGTCCTGGATTTTTTTCCCGATGTCCATGTTTTGGCTGTTCGATCCAATATCTAGCCCAGATTTGGCATGTTTTCGGTGTAACCGTCACACGGGAGACGCTAGTCGTGTTTTCCACGATCTCATGCCGTTTTCCACGATGTCGTGGATTTTTGCCCGGTGTACACATTTTGTCCGTGCGGTCCAACGTCTCGCCTAGATTTGGCATGTTTTCAGCGTAACCGACACATGTGAGACGCTAGTTGTGTTTTCCACGATGTCGTGTCGTTTTCCACGATGTCGTGAATTTTTCCTGGTGTCCACGTTTTAGCCGTTCGGTCCAACGTCTGGCCCATATTTGGTATGTTTTCGGTGTAACCGTTACATAGGAGACGCTAGTCGTGTTTTCAATGATGTCATGCATTTTTTCCCGATTTTCACATTTTGGCCGTTCGGTTCAACGTCTCGCCGAGATTTGGCATGTTTTCAGCATAACCGACACACACGAGACGCTAGTCATGTTTTCCATAATGTGGGGCCGTTTTCCATGATGTCGTGGATTTTTGCCCAGTTTCCACGTTTTGGCCATTCGGTCCAACGGCTCGCCTAGTTTTGGCCTGTTTTCGGTGTAACCATCACACGGGAGACGCTAGTCGTGTTTTTCACGATGTCGTGGATTTTTTCCTGTTTCCACGTTTTGATTGTTCAGTTCAACGTCACGCCCAGATTTGGCATGTTTTCAGCGTAACCGACACACGGGAGACGCTAGTCGTGTTTTCCACGATGTCAGGCCGTTTTCCACAATATCGTGGATTTTTGCCCGGTGTCCCTGTTTTGGCCGTTTGCTCCAACGTCTCGCCCAGATTTGGCATGTTTTCGGTGTAACCGTCACACGGGAGACGCTAGTCGTGTTTTCCACGATGTCGTGGATTTTTCCTGGTTTTCACGTTTTGGCCGTTCGGTTCATCGCATTGCCTAGATTTCGCCTGTTTTTAGTGGAACCAATACACGTGAGGCGCTAGTCGTGTTTTCCACGATGTCGGGCGGTTTTCCACGATGTCGTGGATTTTTACCCGGTTTCCACGTTTTGGCAGTTCGGTTCAACGTCTCGCCCAAATTTGGCTTGTTTTCAGCGCAACCGACACATGGGAGACGCTAGTTGTGTTTTCCACGATATCGGCCCGTTTTCCACAATGTTGTGGATTTTTGCCCGGTGTCCACGTTTTGGATGTTCGCTCCAACGTCTCGCCCAGATTTGGCATGTTTTTCGTGTAACCGTCACACGAGAGACGCTAGTCGTTTTTTCCATGATGTCGTCGATTTTTAGCCGGTTTCCATGTTTGGTTGTTCGGTCCATCGTATCGCCCAGATTTGGCATGTTTTCAGTGTAACCATCACACAGGAGACGCTAGTCGTGTTTTCCACGATGTCGTGGATTTTTCCCTGCTTCCACATTTTGGCCGTTTGGTTCAACGTCGAGCCCACATTTGGCCTATTTTCAGCATAACCGACACACGGGAGACGCTAGTCATGTTTTCCACGATCTCGGGCCGTTTTCCATGATGTCGTGGATTTTTGCCCGGTGTCCATGTGTTGGCCGTTCGAAACATCTCGCCCAGATTTGGCATGTTTTCAGTGTAACCGTCACACAAGACACGCTAGTCGTCTTTTCCACGATGTCGTGGATTTTTTCCAGATGTCCATGTTTTGGCCGTTCGGTACAACCTCTAGCCCAAATTTGGCATGCTTTCGGTGTAACCATTACACGGGAGACGCTAGTCGTGTTTTCCATGATGTCGTGGATTTTTTCCCGGTTTCCATGTTTTGGTCGTTCGGTTCAACGTCTCGCCCAGATTTGGCATGTTTTCAGAGTAAGCCACACACGTGAGACGCTAGTCATGTTTTCCACGATGTCGGGTCATTTTCCATGATCTCGTGGATTTTTGCCCGGTGTCCATATTTTGGCCGGTCGTTCCAACGTCTCACCCAGATTTGTTATGTTTTAGGTGTAACCGTCAAATGGGAGACGCTAGTCGTGTTTTCCACGATGTCATGGATTTTTTTCCCGATGTCCATGTTTTGGCCGTTCGGTCCAACGTCTAGCCTAGATTTGGCATGTTTTCGGTGTAACCTTCACACGGGAGTTGCTAATCGTGTTTTCGACGATGTTAGGTCGTTTTCCACAATGTCATGGATTTTTGCCCGGTGTCCATGTTTTGGTCGTTCGTTCCAACGTCTCGCCTAGATTTGTTATGTTTTCGGTGTAACCGTCACACGGGAGACGCTAGTCGTGTTTTCCACGATGTCGTGGACTTTTTTCCCGGTGTCCACATTTTGGCCATTCGGTCTGACGTCTCGCCCAGTTTTGGCATGTTTTGGTGTAACCGTCACACGGGAGACGCTAGTCGTGTTTTCCACGATGTCGTGGATTTTTCCCGGTTTCCACGTTTTGGTCGTTCGGTCAACGTATCGCCCATATTTGGCATGTTTTTAGCATAACTGACACACGGGAGACTTTAGTCGTGTTTTCCATGATGTCAGGCCGTTTTCCATAATGTCGTGGATTTTTGCCCGGTGTCCACATTTTGGTCATTCGGTCCAACGTCTCGGCAAGATTTGGCATGTTTACGGTTTAACCGTCACACGGGAGACGCTAGTCGTGTTTTTCACGATCTCCTGGATTTTTTCCCGGTGTCCATGTTTTGGCCGTTCAGTCCAGCGTCTCGCCCAGATTTGGCTTGTTTTCGGTCTTACCGTCACACGGGAGACACTAGTCATGTTTTCCATGATGTCATGGATTTTTTCCCGGTTTCCATGTTTTGGTCGTTCGGTTCAATGTCTCGCCCAGATTTGGCCTATTTTCAGCGTAACCGACAGAAATGAGACGCTAGTCGTGTTTTCCATGATGTCGGGCCGTTTTCCACAATGTCGTAGATTTTTAGTCGGTGTCCATGTTTTGGCCGTTCGGTCCAATGTCTCGCCCAGATTTGACATGTTTTTGCTGTAACCGTCACACAAGAGACGCTAGTCATGTTTTCCACGATGTCGTGGATTTTTGGCGGGTTTCCATGTTTTGGCTGTTTGGTCCATTGTATCACCTAGATTTGGCCTGTTTTCGGTGTAACCATCACACGGGAGACGCTAGTCATGTTTTCCAAAATCTCGGGCCGTTTTCCATGATGTCGTGGATTTTTTCCCTGTGTCCATGTTTTGGCCGTTCGATCCAACGTCTCGCCCAGATTTGGCTTGTTTTCAGTGTAACCGTCTAAGGGAGACGCTAGTCGTGTTTTCGATGATGTCATGGATTTTTCCCGATATCCATGTTTTGGCCGTTCGTTCCAACATCTAGCCCAGATTTGACATGTTTTTGGTCTAACCATCACACGGGAGACGCTAGTCGTGTTTTCCACGATGTCGTCGATTTTTTCCCGGTTTCCATGTTTTGGCCATTCGGTTCAACGTCTCGCCCAGATTTGGCATGTTTTCAGCATAACCACACACGTGAGACGCTAGTTGTGTTTTCCACGATGTCGGTTACGCTATCCACAGCGCCGGTTCTAGCCACGCCGGCTAGCAAGGAGCCGATGTTGCTCTATATAGCAGCCATCAGTCGGGTCGTCAGCATCGTCGTGGTGGTGGAGCGCCCCGAGGAAGCCAAGGCTCAGCCGGTTCAGCGACCTGTCTACTACCTCAGCGAGGTTCTCTCCCTCTCTAAGCAGAACTACCCCCACTACCAGAAGATGTGTTATGGCGTGTACCTGGTGTGCAAGAAGCTCAAGCACTACTTCCAGGAGCATCCGATTAAGGTCGTGTGCACCGCACCCCTTTCGGAAATCATCGGCAACAAAGACGCCACAGGCCAAGTCGCCAAACGGGCCATCGAGCCCGCCGCCTACTCCATTCAGTACGAGCCCCGGCTCACGATCAAGTTGCAAGCTCTGGCGGACTTCCTCGTCGACTGGACCGAGACCCAGTACCTCCCACCGGTTCCGGATTCGGACTATTGGAGGATGCACTTCGACAGGTCGAAGATGCTCGATGGCTTGGGAGCCAGCATCGTGCTCACCTCCCCCAAAGGAGACCGGCTGGACT
Source organism: Avena eriantha (assembly GCA_910589775.1). Classification (NCBI taxonomy): domain Eukaryota; kingdom Viridiplantae; phylum Streptophyta; class Magnoliopsida; order Poales; family Poaceae; genus Avena; species Avena eriantha. The sequence continues at coordinate 66,763,538 of OU342746.1, read as the reverse complement.
ATGTCCTCCAGATCCACTTCAAGGCCTCCAACAACGTGGCCGAATACGAGGCGTTGGCGCACGGCCTCCGGCTTGCCAGAGAAATCGGCGTCAACCGGATCCTTTGCTTCGGTGATTCGGATCTAGTGGTGCAGCAGGTATCCGGAGAATGGGACGCCCACGATGCAAACATGGCTCTCTACCGGTTCCACATACAGAAGCTCAGCGCCTGCTTCGACGGATGTGAGCTCCATCGCGTACCTCGCGTCAACAACGAGGCAATTGATTCGCTCGTGCGAATCGGATCCACCAGGCAGGCGATCCCACCTGGGGTCTCCTTGGAGCACCAGCGCAAGCCCTCCATCAACCCGTCCCCCGAGTCGGATTCCATCATCCGGGCAGGGAGCGCTCCGGTTGACGGAACGGCAGAAGCGGAACAGGCGAAACCCCCAAAGAAGAAGGCCCGCACCAACTCTGGCAACTCCGTACCATCCGTATCTGGTGTCCATCATCAATAAAGAATTGTACAAGCGTAGCGTATCCGGCATCTTCCAAAGGTGTGTTGACGTGGACACAGGCTACCGGTTGCTCAAGGACATCCACCAGGGCGAGTGCGGGCACCACGCTTCATCAAGGGCAATAGTCGCCAAGGTGTTCCGCCACGACTTCTATTGGCCCACCGCCCTCGAGGACGCCGAACAGCTAGTCCACGCATGCAACGGTGCCAACGCTTCGGGCAACTCAGGCACATGCCGGCTTCGGTGGCGGTAGACAAGTTTACAAAGTGGATAGAGGCCAAGCAGACAACGAGCATCTCAGCAATCTTCTTATTTACCATGGGAATTTGGTGCTTTTTTCTCTCTTTCCTATTTTCATAATCTCTTTGTTTTTTCTTTTTCTTTTTCTCTTTTTTCTCAATAGGACTTTTTTTATAAGCAAAATGCTTCATAGACAGCTCATTATGGTTACGCTGCAGGTTTCCACCATGTCAACATGGATTAGACCAGCGGCCCAGACGTTTCTATAGCACATATACATAACTCCATGGACTTACAAGCTCCCCTTTCAGTTCACACCGACAACATCCATAGACAAAAGAGCATGATATCAACTAGGTACAAAGTACAAGTGCAATGTTGAAAGCGTTCCCCATGAAAGCATGGTTCTGCTAATCCCCAACAAATAAGTGCAAGCATATACAACATAGACGACACAATGGTTCAAGTTTATTAAGGGCAAGAAAAGTAAAGTACCATCAAGTTCATGAGAGCTTTAATCACTAGTTTTCTCATAACAAGTTTAATTTGGAAGGTAAACAAAAACATGAATATACTTGGAATAGCATAAGCTAGTAGGTAGGTATGGTGGAATCTTTGGAATAACTTGGTTTAAGGAGTTGGATGCATGAGTGGAACTCATACTTGGTTGCGGAGGCTAGCAAAAGACTGGGAGCGACAAACTAAGAGAGCAATAATGGCCATAATCATGCAGAGTGACAAAACATCATTGATCAAAGCATAAAGTGATACTACAAGTTGAAAACTAAAGGATAATCAAGGCTATGGTGACTTTGGATAGTCATAACATGGTGTGAGCATGCGGCAAGTCAACCCAAATAAAGCATCAAAGAAGAATACCACTATACTATGCTTTAATATGCTAAAACAACGCATGATTCATACAAGGCACATTAAGCAATCTCAATTGTTTATAACAAGTCATGCTACAGCAAAGAATACTACGCATAAAGCCAAAACAATATCAAGCATGGCATGACAAAGCATAGGCTACAGTCAAAAACAAGCTCTCTTTACCACTTAAACATGAACTTTCCTACTCTTTTCCAAACCAAACCAAACTATTTGAAAACCAATGTATGAAAGAGGGGGTCCAACCAATTTATTCATCAAACTAAGAAAACAAACCAAACAAAAAACCAAAACAAAAATGAAAAACAAGACGCTTCAAGAACAACACAACTGTGCATGAAACAATAAAAATGAAGCGTTTGGAAGAAACCTGAGATTTTTATTGATGAAGAGGGGGATGCCTTGGGCATCCCCAAGCTTTGATGCTTGTACTTCTTGGATATTTCTTGGGGTGACACACGTGGCATCCCCAAGCTTGAGCTTTAGTCCATCCTTCATCTCATTACTCATTCCTTCCATACACCTGAAATTTTTCCTTCATACAAAACTTCACACAATCTTTATTAGCAACATTAGTGCAATCAAGATAATAAGTCTCTTAGGTTCAGTTCTAACACCAATAAACTTCCATTAATACACTAGCTACTGAAGCACTTCCCTCAAAAATCTCAATTCCCCAAAAGAAATCAAAAAGGAACCAATAAGAAGCAAATGCAGAAAATGGCAGAAATCTGTCAAAACAGATCAGCAGGTAAAGACGAATATTTTTGAAGACCTTCTGTTGCTCAAATAAAAAAGTGTTGAAATAACGAAAGTTAGATAACAACCTGGTGCAGAAGCACAAAAATTCACGCCTCAAAAGGACGTTCATAGATTTTACACGAATTTTTACAGTGAAGCACAGAAATCTGTTTCGGGATAGCAACTTTCCCAATCATTACTTCTCTCTCATTAGAGGTTACTCTTGGCACAAAAAGCAAATAAAAAAGGATAAGGAGTGGTTATTACTAAAGTAATAACTTCCAAAACTCATCTAAAACTTTTGGGTTATCTCCCAATAAGTACTTTTCTTTAACGCCTTTAAGTTAGGCATAAGAAGCAAGAAAAATGATCAAGTGTTCTCAAATGAAGAAGCATTAAAACCAAATTTTGTTTTCATAGGAGAGGCAAAATAAATCTTCTCTCTCTTCTTAGGGAATTGTTCTATACCTTTCTTGAGTGGGAGTTGATATTTAATGGTGCCTTCTTTCATATCAATAATGGCACCAGCAGTTCTAAGAAAAGGTCTTCCCAAAATAATAGGACAAGAAGCATTGTATTCAACATCCAAAACATAGAAATCAATGGGGACATAGGCATTCTTAACCATAATAAGAACATCATTAATACTCCCCATGAGTTTCTTTTTAGCATTATCATCAAGTGGGACATTCAAATAACAATCTTCAAGTGGAGGCAAATCAAGCATATCATAAATCCTTCTGGGCATAATAGAAACACTACTATCAAGATCACATAAAGCTTTGAAATCAAAATCATTCACTTTCATATTAATGATGGGTTCCCAACCATCTTCTTGTTTTATAGCAATAGAAGATTTATGTTTCATCTTTTCTTCTTTAATCTTTATGAGAGCATCAGTAATGTGTTTTATAAAGGCCATGTTCATAGCACTAGCATTAGGACTTTTAGCAAGATTTTGTAGGAACTTAATAACTTCAGAGATATTGCAACCATCAAGATAAAAATCAAAATTATCATCTAAAGTAGTAGAACTATTACTAGCCTCAACACTAGTGGTAGTGATAGTAGAAACACTAATGTTTCTAGCAATTTCATCTTCTCTTTCCCACTTAGCATGTAGTTCAGTTAATAGTCTAACATTTTCATCAATTCTTACTTGTATGGCATTAGTAGCTGCAAAGGGATTATCATTAGTTTCAGGTTTAGTAGCCATTTTGTTCAAAGAAGATTGAGCTTCAGCCAAAGATGCTATATTTCTTTCAGCATTAGAGAGGTTTTCCTCAATAGTTTTATTGAAAGCAGTTTGCTTACTAATAAAGTCTTTAAGCATAACTTCAAGTTTAGAGGGAGCACTCCTATTATTGTTGTAGGAATTTCCATAAGCATTACCATTGTTGGGAGGATATGGCTTATAATTGTTGTTACCAAAATTATTCATGTAGGCATTGTTGCTAAAATTGTTATTTCTTATGAAGTTCACATCAACTTGCTCTTCTTGAGCAACCAAAGAGACTAAAGGAACATTATTTGGATCAATATGGGCTTTCCTATTAACAAGCGTAGACATAATAACATCAATCTTATCACTCAAGGAGGAGGTTTCCTCAACAGAATTTGCCTTCTTACCTTGTGGAGCTCTCTCAGTATGCCATTCACAGTAATTAACCATCATATTATCTAGAAGCTTTGTTGCAGCACCCAAAGTAATGGTCATAAAGGTGCCTCCAGCAGCAGAATCCAGTAGGTTCCTTGAAGAATAGTTCAATCCTGCATAAAAATTTTGGATGATCATCCAAGCAGTCAGTCCATGAGTGGGACAATTCTTTACCAAAGATTTCATTCTTTCCCAAGCTTGAGCAACATGTTCATTATCAGATTGTTTAAACTTCATTATTTCACTTCTCATAGATATAATCTTAGCAGGAGGATAGTATTTTCCAATGAAAGCATCTTTGCACTTAGTCCAAGAATCAATACTATTCCTAGTTAAGGAATTCAACCATTCTTTAGCTTTTCCTCTCAAAGAGAAAGGAAATAATTTCAGCTTAATAATATCTCCATCTATATCCCTATGCTTTTGCATCTCACAAAGTTCAAAAAAGTTATTTAGGTGGGCAGCAGCATCTTCATTGCCAATACCAGAAAATTGTTTTCTCAGAACAAGATTGAGTAAAGCAGGTTTTATCTCAAAGAAAGTAGCTTCAGGCACAGGTGGAGCAATAGGTGTGCTCATAAAATCATTGTTGTTGGTGCTAGTAAAGTCACACAACTTAGTATTTTCAAGAGTAGTCATTTTTTGTGTTTTTGATAAAGAAAGCAAACTAGTAAGACTATTTTTTGTGTTTTTGATAAATAAACAAGCAAACAAAACAAAAGTAAACTAAGCAAAACAAAAAAAACAAAGTAAAGAGATTTGTTATGAGGGCCTCCCCTTGTGAAGATGTCCATGACTCCCCGACAACGGCGCTAGAAAAATACTTGCTGACTCGTGTATTAACGAGCTCGTTGGGGAACCCCAGGAGGAAGGTATGATGAGCACAGCAGTAAGTTTCCCTCAGTTATGAAACCAAGGTTATCAATCCAGCAGGAGCAAGGAAACACCCCAAACGTGTGGCTAGCTGAACGTTGGCAGGGCGCACTACCGGTGCCAGCAGCAACGTGGAGACCTGCACAACACAACCACAGAACTAAGTCCCCAACTTGCGATGAGGTTATCAATCTTACCGGTTTTGCTGAAAACAAAGGATTAAACGTATCGAATGGAAGGAAGTAATAGTTTGCAGAAAGTAAACACAAAGCAGTAAACAGTTTGTAGATTGTATGTAAAAGAAAGGAATGGGGTCCATAGTTCACTAGAGGTGGCTCTCCTTAAGATAGATAACATGGTGGGTGAACAAATTACAGCGGGGCAATTGACAAACATCGAGAAAGCAATACATGCATATACTAATCATCTTGACTCCTTTGAGACTTGATTGGGCATTACAACATTATACATAGACCGCCATCCAACTGCATCTATGACTAATAATTCACCTTCAGGTCATCATCCGAACCCCCTCCAGTATTAAGTTGCAAGCAACATATTATTGCTTTACGAACTGCGTGTAAAGTAAACAATATGATTGTTCTATGAACAAAGGATTGTTGTTTTCTCCCTAGTAGCAACAGCACATGTAGTACCTTAGAGATTTCTGTCACTTCCCCAGATTACTAGAGGCATGAACCCACTATCGAGCATAAATACTAACTCTTGGAGTTGCTAGCATCTACTTGGCCAAGATAGCTACTAACAATGGAAAGCATGCAAGATGACAAATAACAAAGACATGATAGAATCAATAATCAATCTGAAATAGCATCTCAATATCCATCGGATCCTCACAAACACAACATGCAGAATTACAAATAGATAATCTTGATCATGAATGGAGCTCACAAGATCTAAACATGATATCACAAAGGAGGAGAACCAGCCATCTAGCTACTACATGGACCCGTAGTCTAGAGATGAACTACTCACGCGTCACACCGGAGGCTTGCATGATGATGAAGAAGGCCTCTAGGGTGAATTCCCCTCTCTGGCAGGGTGCTGGGAAGAGCTTCAGATCCCTCCTGATCTAGCGATAGAGACGATGGCGGCTACAGACTCTTTCGTGGAATTTTGATCGGGTACTTAGGATTTTGGTATCGGAGGCATCTTATAGGCGGAAGGAGAGGCTGAAGGGGTGCCTGGGCTGGCCACACCACCCCCTGGCATGGCCAGGCCTGGCCCGCGTGGCCAGGTGGTGTGGTGGCCCCGGGCTCTACTCCATCTCGTATTCTGGCTCCACATGTCTTTCGAAAAAATAGCGACTTTGGCTTTTGTCCCATCCAATTCCAAGAATATTCATTTTCTGACTTCTTGGAACCAAAAACAGCAGAAAACAGGTAGCTGGCAATGTGGCTCTTGTTAATAGGTTAGTCCAAGAAATCATATGAAAAGTACTCCAAAGTGTGGACAAAACACAAGAAAGTAGATAAAACCAAGCATGGAACATCAAAAATTATAGATACATTTGCAATGTATCAAGCCGCCCTTGCCTAATTCGAACTATTGTAGAATGCATTTTGACGGATCAAAATTGCAAACCAGGTTAGGTGCCGGGATATTCCTTACCTCGCCCAAGAAGGATTAGCTGAAGTATGTGTTGCAGATACACTTTGCCACATCAAACAATGTAGCAGAATGAGGCACTTGTGCATGGGCTCAAGGTAGCAAAGGAGATTGGGATACATCTAATTCAATGTTTTGGTCATTTAGATCTGGTAGTGCAGCAAGTTTCGAGTCATTGGGATGCCCTTGATGCAAATATGGCCTTGTATAGATTTCACCTTCAGAAAATCAGCGGGTACTTCGAAGGATGTGAATTCCATCATGTACCTCGTGCTGAAAATGATGTAGCTGACCTGTTATCAAAACTTGATTCATCCCGACAATCAATCCCACCAGGCATAGCTCTAAAACACCTCAGAAAACCATCAATTAACCCATCACCTGAATACGAATCGATCCATATCCCTGAAGGGTTCGCAACATAGAAAACAAAAAAATTCCTACGATGGGAACTGTACGCCAACATCTATCTACTAGATACAAGCAATGGGTGGATATACATCCATGGAGAACTTACCCTCGAAGACAACAAAGTTTTGTTAACAAGTAGGAACTCGTGGATGATGTAGTCATTCGCTTGCCGATCTCAAGATCGTGTGGAAGTCCTAGCGCCGCAAACCAGTAGCGCATCCCCACTCGCACACATGTTCAGGCCACTGAACAACATCTTCCTCCTCGCTCTAGCGATGCAGCAGAAGCAGTAACTCCTTCCAGACGAAATGCCACCGGGAACATGTATCTCGCTAATCCGAGACCATGGGGTAATAATACTAGAGGGGGAGAGAGATCCTTCATGAGGAGGTGTGAGGAAGAAGGGTGAGAGGGGTGGCCTTTTATAGGAGGAGCGGGTACCCCTCCCCATGGCCGGTGCCCCATGGGGTTGACCCCTCACCTCCCCCATTCATGTGGTGGTAACCCCCTCCACATAAATTTGTCCCTTAACATTCCTCTTTAAAGTCTTTACTTTAAATGCATTAAATTTCTCCAAATTTAATGCTCTCTCATTTAATAAAACTCTTTTATTAATTTTATTCAGAATTTTGTTAATTACTTTAATTAACAAACATTCACATAAAACCCCCTGCAGCATTTCAATATTACATGCAGAACCAATTTCAACAATTTCACCCGAAATAGTTTCAGTGTCTATTGAAATAATTCCAGTGCTTTGCAATTCATTCATATGAAACATATTTTCTCCAAATGGTAGTGGTGTCCCTTAAGTGTGTCACCCTACGGTTCATGAATAATGCAGACATGATCGAGATCCCTCTCAGATCAATAATCAGAAGCGGGACCTGGAGATCCATACTGACTCCTACACATTCTACGATGACTTCTGTGATCGTGAGAACCTTTAATGTTAGTAACTAAATCCCTTTGTCTCGCAATATATTACATGTCCGAGATTCGATCATTGGTATCTCCATACCTAGTTTGATCTCGTTACCGACATGTACTCTTTTCTCGTTCCCGTGATATAACATTCTAGTGATCTCATCACTTCTTGCAAGCTAACCAATGTGTTATCACCTAGAGGGCCCAGAGAATATCTATCCGTTATCCAGATGGACAAATCCCACTATTGATCCATGAGCCTCTACATAACACTTTCGTAGTACTGAAGCCACCTTTATAATCACCCTTTCATAGTGTGACATTTGATGTTATCAAGATACTCTTCCAGTGTTAGTGATTAACATGATCTCATGGTCTAAGGACTAGGATTACTTTGTTACATGTTATAGCAATATAAACATAATGAGTTTGATCGTAATGCTATACTTCGGATGAATGTTCATCACATAATTCCACTAATGTTGTGACCTTGTCATTAACAACATCCAATGTCCATGATCAGGAAACCTTGATCATCTTGTTAATCAATGAGCTAGTTTATAAGAGAGGCATAACTAGGAACTTTCCTTTTTTCTATTAAACACACATGTATTAACGTTTCCAAATTAATACAAATATAGCATGCAAAATAAACATCTATCATATACTTGGAATATGTATAATGACAACTTTATTATTGCCTCTCAAGGCATATTCCCTTCAGTCTCCCACTTGCACTAGAGACAATAATCTAGTTACATGGTGATAAATCTAACACCCATGGAGTTCTGGTGTTGATCATGTTTTGCTCTAGGGAGAGTTTTAGTCAACGGATCTGCTACATTGAAATCCGTATATACTTTACAAATTTTTATATCTCCATCCTTGACATGCTCATAGATGGAGTGAAACCGGCACTTAATATGCTTGGAATTCTTGTGAGACCTTGGTTCCTTTGCGTTGCCTATGGCTCCATTGTTGTCACAATAGATCACCATTGGATCCAACGCCTAGGAACCACACCCAGTTCGGTAATGAACTCCTTCATCCAAACTGCTTCATGTGCTGCTTCTGTAGCAGCAATATATTCCGCCTTCGTTGTTGACCTTATTACCACGGGTTGTTTGGAGCTCCTCCAACTAACTGCTGCTTCGTTCATGAGAAATACGTATCCAGATTGAGACTTAGAGTCATCTGGATCAGAGTCAAAGCTAGCGTCGACATAACAATTAGCGACCACCTCTTCTTCACCTCCGTATACAAGAAACATTTCCTTAGTTCTTCTCAAGTACTTAAGGATATTCTTGACCGCTATCCAGTGTTCCAAACCTAGATCAGATTGGTACCTACTAGTCAAACTAATAACATGTGCCACATCCAGTCTTGTACATAGCATGGCGTACATTATAGAGCCTATGGCTGAAACATAGGGGATCTTATCCATTATCTCTCTTTCTTCCGCCGTAGCCGGACATTGATTCTTACTCAATGTCTTTCCTTGCAACATAGGTAAGAACCCCTTCTTACTTTCGTCCATTTTAAACTTCTTTAAAATCTTATCAAGGTATGTACTCTGCGATAGCCCTATTAGGCGTCTCGATCTATCTCTATGGATCTTTATGCCTAATATATATGAAGCTTCACCAAGGTCCTTCAAAGAAAATTTGTTGTTTAGATAACTTTTAACACTGTTTAATAGATCTATATCATTTCCAATTAATAATATGTCATCCACATATATATCAGAAATGCCACATTTCTCCCACTCACTTTCTTGTAAAGACAAGCCTCTCCATAAGTTTGGACAAATCCAAACTCTTTGATCACCTCATCAAAGCGGAGATTCCAACTCTGTGGTGCTTGCTTCAGTCCATAGATGGATCGCTGAAGCTTGCACACCTTGTTAGCATCCTTAGGATTGACAAAACCCTTTGGTTGTATCATATACAACTCTTTTCAATATTGCCATTGAGGAACACAGTTTTGACATCCATCTGCCATATTTCATAATCAAAATATGCAGCAATTGCTAACATAATCCTAACTGATTTTAGCATCGCTACATGAGAGAATGACTCATCATATTCAACTTCTTGAATTTGTTCAAACCCTTTTGCGACAAGTCGAGCTTTATAGACGGTTACATTACCATCAGCATCAGTTTTTCTTTTGAAAATCTATTTATTCTCAATGGCCTTTCGGCCATGAGGTAAGTCCACCAACGTCCAAACCTGGTTTTCGTACATGGATTCCATCTTGGATTTCATGGCTTCTAGCCATTGATGACCCACAAGTATAGGGGGTGTATCGCAGTATTTTCGAGGGAAGTGAAACCCAATTTATTGATTCAACACAAGGGGAGCCAAAGAATACTTATCAGCCTTAACAACTGAGTTGTCAATTCAGCTGCACCTGGAAACAATCTTGCTCACAGCAGTTTATCAGTAGCAACGGTTTTGTAGTAGGAATAGTAAAGTAACAGTAGTAGCAAAGCAAAGACAGTAGTAACAAAAGCAGTAAACAGTGGGATTCGAGTGCGGTAGGCATAGGGATGGATGGACGGGCGTTGCATGGACAAGACAATTCACATAGCAATCAGAACATAGGGCACTTGCAGATAAATAAGATAAAGCACCCAAGTACTAGACAATCCTAGGCATGTGTTCCATATATAGTCATACGTGCTCGCAATGAGAACTTGCACAACATCTTTTGTCCTGCCAGCCCGTTTGCAGCGGGGCCTCTAGGGAACTACTGGCAATTAAGGTGCTCCTTTTAATAGAGCACCGGAGCAAAGCATTAACACTCCGTGAACACATGTGATCCTCACATCAAAGCCTTTCCCTTCAGGCTACCCCGATTTCTGTCACTTAGGGACCATAGGTTCCGGACAACGACGTGTGTATACAACTTGTAGATAAGACCAGAAACAATACTATCATGATGATTCAATAATAAGTTCAGATCTGAAATAATGGCACTCGGGCCCTAGTGACAAGTATTAAGCACAACAAGTTGCAACAAAGTCATAAAGCACTATAAAAGATACTAGGCACCATGCCCTAACAATCTGATGCCATTACATGAACGATCTCATCCAATCCCTACCATCCCCATAGCCTACAGCGGGGGATTACTCACTCATATATGGGGGAAACATGGATGGTCGATGGAGATGCTGGTGAAGATCGATGGAGATGGCTCCGGGGGCACTTCCCTGTCCCGGCAGGGTGCCGGAACAGAGACTTTCTATCCCCCGAATCTCCCCTTAGGTGGCGGCAGCGCAGCGGAACTTTTCGTGGAAAAAGGTCGAACCCCCCTAAGTTTTTAGGTCAGAAGGCTTCTTATAGGCGAAGAGAGAGGTCGAGGGGGTGCCTTGGGCCACCACACCATGCCCTGGCACGGCTAGGCCCAGCCCGCACCTAGGGTGGTGTGGCCAGCCCCTGGCCCTCCTCCGTCTCGTATTCTGGCTCCGTGAGTCTTCTGGAAAAATATGCACTTTGGCTTTTGTCCCGTCCAATTCCGAGAATATTCATTTTCTGACTTCCCTGGAACCAAAAATAGCAGAAAACAGGCAGCTGCACTGTGGCTCTTGTTAATAGGTTAGTCCAAGAAATCATATGAAAAGTACTCCAAAGTGTGGACAAAACACAAGAAAGTGGATAAAACCAAGCATGGAGCATCAAGAATTATAGATACATTTGCAATGTATCAACATCCCCAAGCTTAACTCCTGCTCGTCCTCGAGTAGGTAAGTGATAAAAAGAAATAATAATTTTTGAGGTGACATGCACCATCAAAGACTTGACCAAAGTATTTGTAAACATTCAAAGTTGGGATCAAAGTACTTCAATCATAACATGAAAGACAAAGTTCTAGCAATAAGACAAAGGAACTATGATGCAACATGAAAAGGCACAAACAAAAGATTCATGAATAACAATGCTTTGCAAGACGTTTGATTGTTTCACATAAAGAAAACATAGCAAAGTGGCATTCAGCTTGTCCCTCATAGAGTAGCAAATATAAATGCATAGGACACCTTCAAAGTTCATAAGAGTGACTAGATACAATAGTTTAAAACAAGCAGTATCAAGGTATGCATCAATCAACAAGTCTTGGGACAATGCACATAGAACTAAGAATGGCCACTATGCTCTCGAAGTAGTGCATAAAGATAGAAGGTGGAGACTCAATATAATGGTGGAAGAAAGGCCTTTTGTAAAAGGAAGTAGGGATTCAAGTCTCATAAAGAGCTTCCAAAAATTATGGTACTTATAGCTTTCAGCTCTCACTGCCCCTATCATAAGCATCTTTAAGGTGATTAAGGTTAAAGTGACACAACTAAGAGGATATGCTTGACAAGTTATAAACCGAAATCTCATGCCCCTTACTTACGAAGACTGATCCTCATGCTACTCAACTTCAGTCACGAGTAAGCTCTTGTCATTGTAAGTATATGTGTATCATTAAGAACCGCCAACGGGGTACCCCTTGCACATCATACGGGAGCTTTCCCATAATCAAAATGACAAGGCAAGCAGACAATGAGCATCTTAGCGATCTTTTTATTTGCTATTTGCATAGGTTTTTATTGAGGATGCTTCATAGAGTGCTCATTATGGTGATGCTGCAAGTTTCCACCATGATTAGGCATGGCTTAGGCTAGCGGCCCAGGCGTTTCTCTAACACATATACAGACTCCATGATCTTACAAGTTCCACTTTTATTTCACACCGCCGGGATCCATAAGCAAAAGAACATAATATCAACGGGGTACAGAGTACAAGTGCAATGTTGAAAGCGTTCCCCATGAAACATGGTTCTGCTAATTTCAACTTATAAAGCGCAAGCATATACGCAACAAAGAAGGACCCAATGGTTCAAGTTTATTAGGGGCAAAAAGTAAAGTGTGCCATCAAGTTCGTGAGAGCTTTAATCACTAGTTTTCTCATAACAAGTGGAAGGTAAACAAAAGCATGAATATACTTGGAATAGCATAAGCTAGTAGGTAGGTATGGTGGACTCTTTGGAAAAACTTGGTTTAGGGAGTTGGATGCATGAGTGGAACTCATACTTTGTTGTGGAGGCTAGCAAAAGACTGGGAGCGACAAACTAAGAGAGCAATAATGGCCATAATCATGCAGAGCGACAAAACATCATTGATGAAAGCATAAAGTGATACTACAAGTTGAAAACTAAAGGATCATAAAGGCTTATGGTGACTTGAGATAGTCATATCATGGTGTGAGCATGTGCCAAGTCAACCCAAATAAAACATCAAAGGAGAATACCACTATACTATGCTTTAATATGCTAAAACAACGCATGATTCATCCAAGGCACATTAAGCAATCTCAATTGTTTATAACAAGTCATGCTACAGCAAACAATACTAAGCATAAAGCCAAAACAATATCAAGCATGGCATGACAAAGCATAGGCCACAGTCAAAAACAAGCTCTCTTTACCACTTAAGCATGAGCTTTCCTACTCTTTTCCAATCCAAACCAGACTATTTGAACACCAATGTATGAATGAGGGGGTCCAACCAATTTATTCAGAAAACTAAGCAAACCACGCAAACTAAAAACCAAAACGAAAAAGAAGACGCTCCAAGAACAACACAACTGTGCATGAAATAATAAAAATGAAGTGTTTGGAAGAAACCTGAGAGTTTTATTGATGAAGAAGGGGATGCCTTGGGCATCCCCAAGCTTTGAGGCTTGTACTTCTTGGATATTTCTTGGGTTGACACGCGTGGCATCCCCAAGCTTGAGCTTTAGTCCATCCTTCATCTCATTACCCATTCCTTCCATACACCTGAAATTTTTCCTTCATACAAAACTTCACACAATCTTTATTAGCAACATTAGTGTACTTAAGATAAATAAGTCTTAAGGTTCAGTTCTAACAACAAATAAACTCCCATTAGAACACTAGATACTGTAGCACTTCCCTCAAAAAGCTCAATTCCCCTAAAGAACTCAAAAAGGAACCAACAAGAAGCAAATGCAGAAAATGGCAAAAATCTGCCAAAACAGACCAGCAGGTAAAGACGAGTTTTTTAGAAGACCTTTTGTTGCTCAAATCAAAAAGTGTTGAACCCTCGAAAGTTAGCTAACAACCAGGGGCAGAAGCACAAAACATTACAGCTAAATCCGACGTACAGAGCTCACTCAGGAATTTTTACGGTGAAGCACAGAAATCTGTTTCAGGACAGCAACTTTCCCAATCATTACTTCTCTCTCATTAGAGGTTACTCTTGGCACAAAAAGCAAATAAAAAGGATAAGGAGAGGTTATTACAGAGGTAATAACTTCCAAGACTCAACTAAAACTCTTGGGTTTTCTCCCAACAAGTATTTTTCTTTAACGCCTTTAAGTTAGGCATAAGAAGCAAAAACTAAAATGGATAGAATAGAAGTAAGCGGAGATAATCATGGTGAAAACATTGTTTTGTTCAATGAAATCCTTTTGTTAATAAGGTTGATCAGGTACTGTTACCAAAACAATTCCATATGAGACAAAACTTTGTATCCCACTAATGATTATGTTACCTCAACCTTGATAGCAATGGTCCCAATCATAATAGTTTCAAAATTTTCCTCTTGGTATGGGACAATATATTTCTCCAACTTGAATGCCCTCAACATGTTCAATGGAATTCAAACCATAAGTCCTTCCAATATTCTTGAGGAAATAGACAATTTGTTCCTTCTCATTAACATTGAAGGTCACCTTCCCTTGATTATAATTAATAACAGCTCCTGCAGTATTTAAGAAAAGGTCTCCCAAGAATAATAGACATATTATCATCTTCAGGCATAAAAGTTTGAGAGGATGCTCTGATAATAAATAAGAAGTGAAGTAAAAGAGAGCATCAAGAAGCAAATCCAAAACACATTTAAGTCTAACCCACTTCCTATGCATAGGAATCGTGTATGCAAATAAATTCACAAAGAACAAAGTGACAGGCATAAGAAGATAAAACAAGAGTGACTTCAAAACTTTCAGCACATAGAGAGGTGTTTCAATACCATGAAAACTTCCACAACCATATTTTCCTCTCTCATAATAATTTTCAGTAGCCTCATGAATAAACTCAACAATATAACTATCACATAAAGCATGCTCTTCATGATCTACAAGCACTAGAGCTTTATTATAAACACTATCAAGAGAAACCTCAAGAACATAACATTCATTCTCCTTTAGGAAGCAAGGGGGACAATCAAATAATGTAAGGGATAAAGAGTTACTCTCATTAGAAGGTAGGCATGGGTAGCTAATCCATTCTTCCTCCTTTTGTTCATCACTCTCCTCCTCTTTTTCATCTAATGAGATTTCAGATTCATCAATTTCTTCTTCCATGGGATCCTGCAAGGCACTAGTCTCTTCCATTTGTGGAAAGCATCTATTCATATATTCAAGAATATAGTTGTTTTCTTCCTTGTAATTATCAAAGCAAAATTTAAGTATACCATAAACCTCATATTTGTAAGGTGAATCATCAATATTTTCAAGCAAACTAGCAAGTTCAAAAGCACCCTTCCAAGCAATAAATTCCTCAATTTGTTCCACATCATAAAGGTCATAATTTCCCTTAACATAGGAAGATATGGTAACATTATCATTATACTCACATTGAAAAGGGAGGTATTTGTACCTCCTGCAGCAACAAGATTTATCAAAGCAATAAGTAACATTATAAGTAGAGCACACGTTTCTAGCAATGGTATACAATCTATCAATTTGTTCCCATAAGTGTTTCCCTTTTTGTGACAAGCGGTGTTCCTTCTAATAATATTTTTCATCTTCCGTGAACCCACCTTGCCAATAAGATTCAGTTTCAAAGAAACCAACCATTGACAACAAGCATGATAAAGCAAGACAATAACAAACCAATGAAAACAACAACTAGAGTAGGAACTTTTTTTTGTATTTTGATAAAGAAACAAGCAAACAAGGAGAAAAATAAACTTTCCTTGAACAATAGTGAATCCAAGTGACTTGATAAATAAAGCTATGCTCCCCGGCAACGGCGCCAGAAAATAGTCTTGATGACCCACAAGTATAGGGGGTGTATCGCAGTATTTTCGAGGGAAGTGAAACCCAATTTATTGATTTGACACAAGGGGAGCCAAAGAATACTTATAAGCCTTAACAATTGAGTTGTCAATTCAGCTGCACATGGAAACAATCTTGCTCATAGCAGTTTATTAGTAGCAACAGTTTTGTAGTAGGAATAGTAAAGTAACAGTAGTAGCAAAGTAAAGACAGTAGTAACAAAAGCAGTAAACAGTGGGATTCGAGT
This sequence comes from Avena eriantha, assembly GCA_910589775.1. NCBI lineage: Eukaryota > Viridiplantae > Streptophyta > Magnoliopsida > Poales > Poaceae > Avena > Avena eriantha. The sequence goes on along the minus strand of OU342746.1, from coordinate 66,747,356 downwards.
GAGGTAGGCATAGGGATGGATGGACGGACGTTGCATGGACAAGACAATTCACATAGCAATCAGAACATAGGGCAATTGCAGATAAATAAGATAAAGCACCCAAGTACTAGACAATCCTAGGCATGTGTTCCATATATAGTCATACGTGCTCGCAATGAGAACTTGCACAACATCTTTAGTCCTGCCAGCCCGTTTGCAGCGGGGCCTCTAGGGAACTACTGGCAATTAAGGTGCTCCTTTTAATAGAGCACTGGAGCAAAGCATTAACACTCCGTGAACACATGTGATCCTCACATCAAAGCCTTTCCCTTCTGGCTACCCCGATTTCTGTCACTTCGGGACCATAGGTTCCGGACAACGACGTGTGTATACAACTTGTAGATAAGACCAGAAACAATACTATCATGATGAATCAATAATAAGTTTAGATCTGAAATCATGGCACTCGGGCCCTAGTGACAAGCATTAAGCACAACAAGTTGCAACAAAGTCATAAAGCACTATAAAAGATACTAGGCACCATGCCCTAACAATCTGATGCCATTACATGAACGATCTCATCCAATCCCTACCATCCCCATAGCCTACAGCGGGGGATTACTCACTCATAGATGGGGGAAACATGGATAGTCGATGGAGATGATGGTGAAGATCGATGGAGATGGCTCCGGAGGCACTTCCTCGTCCCGGCAGGGTGCCGGAACAGAGACTTTCTGTCCCCTGAATCTCCCGTTCGGTGGCAGCGACGCAGCGGAACTTTTCGTGGAAAAAACGTCGAACCCCCCTAAGTTTTTAGGTCAGAAGGCTTCTTATAGGCGAAGAGAGAGGTCGAGGGGGTGCCTGGGGCCACCACACGATGCCCTGGCACGGCCAGGCCCAGCCCGCGCCTAGGGGTGGTGTGGGTAGCGCCTGGCCCTCCTCCGTCTCGTATTCTGGCTCCGTGAGTCTTCTGGAAAAATAGGCACTTTGGCTTTTGTCCCGTCCAATTCCGAGAATATTCATTATCTGACTTCCTTGGAACAAAAACAGTAGAAAACAGGCAGCTGGCACTGTGGCTCTTGTTAATAGGTTAGTCCAAGAAATCATATGAAACGTACTCCAAAGTGTGGACAAAACACAAGAAAGTGGATAAAACCAAGCATGGAGCATCAAAAATTATAGATACATTTGCAATGTATCAGCCATTTGTTAGAATCTGGGCTCATCATCGCTTCTTCATACGTCGCAGGGTCATCTATTTCATCAACCATGAAATTCACAACAGGATTCCCGTACAGTTCAGGAGTTGCACATGTCCTGCTTGACCTACGAGGTTCGGTAGTGTCCTCTTTCAGAGTTTCATGATCATTATCATTAGTTCCTTCTTCATTTGGTGAAGTTAACTCTGGAGCGACTTCCGGTGCTACGCCACTCCCATTTCATGACGAGAAGGTTCAATAACCTCTTCGAGATCTACCTTTCGACTACTCACACCTTTCGCGAGAAACTCTTTCTCTAGAAAGGATCCATTCTTGGCAACAAAAACCTTGCCCACGGATATGTGATAGAAGGAATACCCAATTGTTTCTTTAGGGTATCCTATGAAGACGCATTTTTCCGCTTTGGGTTCGAGTTTATCAGGCTGAAGTTTCTTCACATAAACATCGCATCCCCAAACTTTAAGAAATGACAGCTTAGGTTTGTTTCCAAACCATAATTCATACGGTGTCATTTCAAGACGATGCCTGATTTAAAGTGAATGTAGCGGTTTCCAGTGCATAACCCCAAAATGACAGTGGCAAGTCAATCAGAGACATCATAGATCGAACCATATCCAATAGAGTACGATTACGATGTTCCGACACACCATTACGTTGTGGTGTTCCAGCAGGCGTGAGTTGTGAAACTATTCCACAATCTCTCATGTGTGCGCTAAACTCGTAACTAAGATACTCTCCTCCACGGCCGGACCGCAGAAATTTGATCTTTCTATTATGATGATTTTCCACTTCATACTGAAATTCCTTGAACTTTTCAAAGGTTTCAGACTTATGTTTCATCAAATAGATATACCCGTATCTACTCAAATCATCTGTGAAAGTAACAAAATAGCGATATCCACCTCGCGCCGACACACTCATTGGACCACATACATCAGTATGTATGATTTCCAATAAATCTATCGCCCGTTCCATTGAACCGAAAAACGGCTTTCTAGTCATCTTGTCCATAAGGCATGGCTCACATGTATCAAATGATTCAAAATCAAGTGATTCTAAGAGTCCATCGGAATGGAGTTTCTGCATGCATTTAACGCCAATATGACCTAGACAGTAGTGCTACATATATGCAGATATATCATCATTAAGTTTAATCCTTTTAGCATCAACCTTATGGATATGCATATGAGTACTATCGAGATTCAACAGAAATAAACCATTCATCACGGGTGCATGACCATAAAAGATATTATCCATATAAATTGAACAAGCATTGTTTTCTGATTTAAACGAATGACCGCTTTGCAATAAACACGATCCGGATACAATGTTCATGCTTAGCGCAGGCACCAAATAACAATTACTTAAGTTTATCACTAATCTCGATGGCATATGGAGAGGAAGTGTTCCGACGGCGATCATATCAACTCTTGATCCATTGCTAACACACATTGTGACCTCATCCCTTGCTAGTTGTCACTTGTTCCACAACCTCTGTATCGAGTTACATATATTAGCAACTGATCCGGTATCAAATACCCAGGTGCTACTGCGAGTACTAGTCCAGTACACATCAATAACATGTATATCACAAATACCTTTGTTTGCCTTGCTGGCCTTCTTGTCCGCCAAATACTTGGGGCAGTTGCGCTTCCAATGGCCAGTCGCCTTACAATAGTAGCACTCGGTATCAGACTTAGGGCTAGCCCAGGATTTCTTTTCAGGCGCAGCAATAGATTTGCCGCCCTTCTTTCCCTTATGTTTACCCTTCTTGTCTTTCTTGAAACTGGTGGTCCTATTGACTATCAGCACTTGATGTTCTTTCGTAATCTCCACTTCTGCAGTCTTAAGCATTGACAGAAGCTCGGGGAGAGTCTTCTTCATGCCCTGCATGTTATAGTTCATCACGAAGCTCTTGTAGCTAGGTGGCAGAGATTGGAGAACACGATGTATGCCTAAGTCAATGGGAATCGCTATTCCCAAGGACACAAGCTTATCGGTGTACCTAGACATTTTGAGTACGTGCTCACTTACGGAGCTGTTCTCTTCCATCATGCAGCTAAAGAACTTTTCTGAAGCATTATAACTCTCTACGGTAGCATGGGTATCGAAAATCATTTTAATTCACCCATGGTATTAAAGGCATTGCCATTTTCGAAATGCTTTCGAACTTCTGGCTCTAGCCCATACAGTATGCCGCAATGAACTAAGTTGTGGTCCTCCTGACGAGTCACATAGACATTCTTTTCCTCGTCAGGGGCATCAGGAGCTGGTGGGGGGCCTAGCGGCGCTTCTAGAACATATTGCTTTTGTGCAGCAGAGAGGATAATCCTCAAATTCATGGCCCAGTTGGTGAAGTTGCTACCGTTCGCAGCAAGTTTCTCTTCCTCCATGAACACATTGAAATTAAAAGCAGGTGGTGCCATCTACAACAGAATTTGTAAAGTTTATTTAGACTAAGTTTATGCCATACATCGCAATCCCAGGATTACCACTTTTGCGAGACATAACAGATTGGTACCATAGTACATCATCCATTACAAACCATAATAAGGTCTTACAAATAAAGGATCTCATGATCCAGTCTTAATACAAATCAAGCAGTAGAAAATAAACGTAGTAGGGGCTCCATCTTCAGAGTCACGGGCAATGCTGACGATGGGAGATTATCCTAGTTGTCGTAGACCTCCTACTGTCCATCATCCTGGTAGTCCTCCTCATAGTCTGGCCACGGGAATAGCCAGGGACAAAGCCATGAGTACTCTTTAAGTACTCGCAAACTATCACTAACAAGTAAGGTAGTTCTAGTAGGAATCTTAAGCTGTAGGTTTATTTGCAAAAAGGCAGATTTATTTAAAACTGAGTTTAGAAGTAAATAAAACTAAGTTAATGTTCTAAATCACTAAAGTGGGAACCTAGCTTTCATATCCACAACCCTGTTATGGCCAAGTCAAAGTCATAGTTCAATTCATAAGTCATTTTGAAAACATCTGACGACGGAACAGTATGGCCACTCCAACTGTCCATAACCGCGGACGTGGCTATTCGAATAGTTTGACACTCTACAGAGGTGGTACACTTCCACCACAAAATTCAATACATCCGTCAGGGATAACCCCGAATCATCATACTTAGTATGCGTATAATCAATCATAACCTTTCAATTACACACTCTAGTATAGGCACCTCCCATATGAGCTTGGCCTCCCATCCATGGCCATCTGCCATCCTGGGCACTACATAGGTGGACATTCATACTCACGAGGTAGCCTTAGCTCAACCTCTTTCTGCGAGGGAACCCATACTAAGGCCTATAAACTTCCAGTTAAGCCCTACCCAATTCAGGTATTGTGGTTGTACGGTAAAATTGGAATGGTATCGCATCTGAACCCAACCATCAGTTTTTTTTTAAAAGGGCTAAGGCTCATGCCTCAACATTTTCATCATCAAATCCTTTTGTGTTTCTCAACACATGTCAAAAAATTTCAATATAATGAATTCTCATTCCAAGGTTTTCATAATCATTTTCACCAAGTATTCCCATCTAAAGTGATCAACTTTTATGCTTAGCACTAGCCACTAAAGTGGAGAGTATTCACTAATGAGGGGTGCTAACCAAGTGTAACTATCCAACTCTAATCTCATGCCTTGGCATGACATCTAAGTATAACTAGTTAGGCCTAGTTTTATACTCTTTATGTTATCTATCCTATTTTTTCAATACTCACAAAGCACTAACTAAAAGTAATGAACTTTGGTAAAGTAAAAGGATAAGGCTTACAAGTAAAACTTGGGATTGGTATAATCAAAGTTATATAACCAAGCATGCCTAATGCATATTTCCTAGGTTATCAAGTTTGCAAGTGCTAGCTTGCATAGTTCTAGCTTGCAATTAGTGATGGCTTGCATAGTTAAGAAACTTGCAAGTGTTAGCTTGCCTTGAGTAGTGCAGTGGTTGAAGTTTTCTTCTTCTTCTTGGTAGTACTCCTCCTCCTCGTATCCCGGGTTGGTACTATCGTCTATAAATGAATACTGGGTACACAATCACCAAACAATACTTAAGTATTTCTATTTAGCAAACTAAGGCTCACACTTGATGATCTAGCATCATCACAATCATCACATGAAATAAAGACATAATCTTGTTTATCTTATTTTAGAAAAGTAATTTCTACTCACTGAAAATACTTAAGATTTAATATTCTCTAATTAAAATATGGGATCATGTTGACACATGTCATCACCACATATTCTAATACATGGGAATGTGATTTAAAGTGGTGGTCATATTTTATAAAGTTTAAGATTACTATTTAATAGAATTAAAGTGACTAGAAATGCCTATATAGCATTCTTTTTGTAATAGTCCAATGTCACTGCATGTAAACATAAATGTTTTTACATATTCAGATAGATCTTAACAAACGTGATTTTTGAGAGTTGGAATCAACTCAAAAGCATTTATGGTTGATTTTTGAAAAAAAAATGAATATGGAAAAGTATCTGTCTTGTTATTTTTACTATAGGTGATGTCTAACTCCAAATGGTTTGAATCCAATGGGCTTGGATAGATAATTTAAATATCTTTCTAGCAAAATTGGAATCATGCAATTTGGTTCAGTGAATCTCTTTGAATTGATTTTTGAATCTACTGACAGAACCTAGTTTTAATTAAAATGGAAAGGAATTATTTGAATCAGTGGGCTCTATGCGGGAAAGTAAACGGGCCGGCCCAATCTGCACAGCGCGGCATAGAGCGCTGCTGACAAGGGGGTCCCACTAGTCAGCGACTCTATCTAACCGAAGCGGTATCTTTTAATCTAGGCCCTACGATAAGAACCTGATCTAACGGCTGAGGTTCATCGTCCACGACAAACAGCTCCGGCAAGGCTCTAACCCTAACGCGGCGGTGGGGGTCATGTGGCTCACCAGGGCTCTAGCTAGGGTCGGCGATGGGGGCGAACAACGTTGTCGACGACGGCGGTTCGAACGGTGGTTGCGGCAGCTCCTAGGGCGGCTCCAATCGACAGCTCCTCTTCTCCTCTGCAGCAGGAGACTCCGGCCAAATTCCGGTGATGCGGTGCTTGCCTTGCTCCGGGGAGAGGTGTGGGAGGTGTTGTGAGGAGTGGGGAGTGGGATGGTGTGGTGAATTGAGGCAGGGGTGGCCTCTATTTATTCACCGGCGAGGGGAGCAGAGCGGGATTGGCTGGCTTCTCCGGCGACGACGGTACAACGAGCTATCGGCGTGGCTAAGGGTATGGGGAGACGCGGTGCTTCCTGGCGGTCATCACGGGCTTAAAGGTGCGGCACAGGGCAGTCAAGAATGGTCGGCGCGGGCGATGCTCTACACGGAACTGACGGTGTTCGAGACGCTGCACGGGGGCTACGGGTCGCGCGGCAGCGAACGAGGATGTCTGGGAGCTAGCTGGTGTTCTGGAAAGGGTGTGCACGCGCGGAGAGGGCGAGGCGCGGCACGTGCGAGCTGGTCGGCTGCGGCACTCTGGCGTGCTCTCGGCATGGCGCAGAGAAAGTGGGCGCGGCGATGCTAGGGTGGTCCATGGCTTGCCTGTGGTCGAGGGCTAGACAAGGGGTGGCGGTGGACGGTGGCCTGCCTTCTGGACATCATGGACGAGGGCAGCGCGGTATGTGGCGAGCGGTCCATGGTCGGCTAGCGCGGCGGGCTTCAAGAGGCGCTTCACTGGCGCAACAGCAAAGGGGGAGGATGTCCACTACATTGCTAGATGCTGGGGGGAGACAGGGGAGTGAAATGAGGGCAAGTGGTCGAGTGATCACTACTCCAAATAGTGGAGTTAGGCAGGGTTTAATTAGTGTCTGCAATGTGTTCGACCAAATGGCTACAAGAATTCAAATTTGAAATTTTTGAATGAAATTTGGTGAGTGGTCTAAACTTATGCTTGGTAGTCTCTGGTTGCTTGGGTTTGTTAAGGTGAATTGATTTGATTGGTTTTTTCAAAATGGTGATCTTACCATATGAACTTGATTCAATTTTGAACTGTCCTTTAAATAGATTTGAAAATAATTTTTGTGGGTTTGTAAAGTGAGCTTGAGTTCACTTTTACTTGGTCTAGCAAGGGGTGAAAAGAAATGGAATTTTTTCTCTTAGAAATTCTTTGCTAGGAACTCACAAAGTGGCCTAGTGGTTAACTTTGGTCAAAATGACCATTTGATCATTTGATTCATATTTGATTTCTTTTTCTTTGGATTTTATTTGTAATTGGCCTAGATGATGTAGTATTCATCTTTAAACCATTTCTTATCATTTGTAGCAATCGAACATGGCAAATGCACTCATTCATACACTAATGCAAATTACACATGCATTCATATTCAATTTAGTAATAAAAGTTTTTGTTAACCCTAAACTAGAGTGATTTGAACTTGATAATCTTGATTAATATTTTTGGGGTGTTACGAATCTTCCCTCCTTAAACAAAATCTCTTTCCGAGATTTAAGAAAAACTAGGAATTAAAGAGATTTGGAAACTCAGTCCTAATGTGATCTTCTCTCTCCCAAGTAGCTTCTTCTTCAGTATTGTTGCTCCACTGGATCTTGAGAAACTTGATACTACGGGTCCTAGTGGTTCTGAAGGCTTCTTCCAAAATACGAATGGGTACTTCACGAGACATCAGATCCTTGTTGATATCTATGGCTCGATGATCAATGTTCTTGAACACTTCGGTCTTCTCGTAGGATGTCGGGTCCAAAAATCTGACTCTCTCCTACTTGCGACCAATTCAAGGGGGTACGACACTTCCTTCCATACAAAAATTCAAATGGGGCCATTTGCCAACTGGCTTGATAACTGTTGTTGTATGAGAATTCTGCGAAAGGCAGACGATCTTCCCATTTTGATCCATATTCTAACACACAAGCTCCCAACATATCTTCTAAGATTAGGTTGACTCTTTCAGTTTGTCCATCGGTTTGGGGGTGATAAGCTGTGTTGAAGTTCAGCTTGGTTCCTAATCATTCTTGGACTTTCTGCCAAAATCTTGAGGTAAACTAGGTTCCTCGATCCGACACTATGGTCTTAGGGGTTCAATGCAAACTGACGATTCTAGCAATATACAGCTCTGCTAGCTTCGAACTCTGGTAGGTGGTCTTGACAGGTATAAAATGGGCTACTTTGGACAGTCTATCCACTATGACCCAAATAGAGTCATTTCCCCTACTAGAAGTAGGCAAACCGGTGATGAAATGCATTCCGACAGAATCCCATTTCCATTATGGAATCTGCAATGGTTGCAAAAGTCCTGTGGGTCTCTGATGTTCCACTTTGACTCGCTGACAGATATCACACTAAGCTATGTAGCTTCCGATTTCTCTCTTCATCTTGTGCCACCAAATTTGCTCCTTCAAATCCTGATACATCTCTGTTCCTCCAGGGTGGATAGAATAAAGAGTGTCATGAGCTTCCTGCATGATAACTTACTTCAGCTCGGAATCTATTGGCACACAGATACGTCATTTGTACCACAAAATTGCTTCTTCGACTTCGGTGAATCCGGGTACCTTCCATGTAGCGATACGACGCTTAATTCCATCGATACTTGCATTTCCCTTCTATGCTTCCTTGATCTGACTAATCAAAGTGGGTTGAAGTTCAATGCTAGCTAAAAATCCTTTGCTAACTAGCTCCGTTCTAAACTGTTCCAACTCTTCATGCAAACTTGGCTGGGCTTCTTTTATCATGGTGTTTAATCTACACGGTAATCTGCTAAGAGCATCCGCTACCACATTGGCTTTACCGGGGTGATAGTGAATGTCAAGGTCATAATCCTTGATTAACTCTATCCATTTCTTTTGCCTCATATTCATCTCCTTCTGGGTGAAGATATACTTCAGACTCTTGTGATCCGAATAAATCTCACAGCGGTTACCCATAAGGTAATGACGCAATGTCTTCAAAGCTAAAACTACAGCTGCTAGTTCAAGGTCATGGGTAGGGTAGTTTTGCTCATGCTGCTTCAGTTGTCTGGACAGATATGATATAAATTTTCCTTCTTGCATCAACACACATCTGAGGCCAATCTTGGATGCATCACAATACACATCAAAAGGCTTCTTGATATCCGGCATAATCAGAATTGGGGCTGAAATCAATCTCTTCTTGAGCTCTTGAAAACTTGCTTCACATTTATCCGTCCATTCAAACTTCTTATCTTTCTTCAATAGTTGGGTCATCGGTCTTGTGATGCTCGAAAATCCTTCAACGAACTTGTGGTAGTATCCCGCTAATCCGAGAAATGCACGGACTTGGGTTTGAGTGGTTGGGGCTTTCCAGTCTTCAACATCTTTGATCTTGGCGGGATCGACAATGACTCCTCCTGCTGACACAATATGTCCTAGGAATCCTACTTCCTTCAACCAGAACTCACATTTGCTAAACTTGGCATACAACTGATGCTCTCTAAGGGTTTCAAGGATGGTTCTCAGGTATAGCTCATTGTCTTCTTCTTGAGCTTGGATCCATGGTGATCCTGGTTTCTGTGACCTTGATTGTTGTGGGCCATCTGAGCTATCTATTCAAGAGTGGCTAGGTTGGCTTGGCGTTCGGATCTACTAGCTTCACGGTCAGAAACTAGCATTTGCAGAATCTGCACCATCGGGTCCTGAGATGAACTGCTTCCTCCGAGATTTCCACGAGTCATCTGAAGATTGAGATAGATAATGAGATAAGAGGGAAATTTCTAAGGTTCATGGTTTTGTTGCAAAAGCTTTAAACTTTGAGTTTGACTTAGGTTTTGAAAACTAACAACTTCCTCTCATTCATTCATTCAAAGCACACAATACAAACACACACCACATCACAAATAGAAAACAGATGGTTTTAAGAACCATTCTGTGAAACTATGATACAGTGGGACCGGTACAACTCACTCCTACGGTAGTGCTCATGTGCATCTAATCATCATCAATGAAGTCGGAATCATCATCATCAGTGTGGAACTCCATGGCATCATCCTCCAGGTAGTCGTTGTCATCACTGAGGTAAGAGTAAAGGTCTCCCTGGATATCTTCACCTTCCTCCTCTCTCGCTTCAAGCTGGATTTCTTGTTCACGGATGGTCTTCTCGAGAGTGGCCACCTTCTTACGAAGACGATTGATGGTGCGGTCCTTCTTGTCGCGCTGACGATGAAGTGATTGGCGCTCCTTGGCGAGAATTGCGAGGGTCTGGTCCTTCTTGACTGCAATGGCATGGTTGTGGTTGGCGTAGGCACGGGGATTGTCCAACTCCTTCTGCCTATCATACAACATGAAGTCAAGATTGTCCACCTGGTGCTTCACCTCTGAGTGTCCTGGCATCTCCAAGGGCATTCCCATAGAATCACGCCTTGCGTAGTGAGCAAAGCGAGTTTCCTAGATCTGGTTGATGTTTTGCCCACACAAACAGGCAAGAGCTTCATGCATAGCCCTGGCTAATCCATCTAGCCAGTTGTTCTCATGCAAGGTGAATTGGATCTTCTCCGAAGTGGGTGCTTCCATCTTGCCTCTGAGATCTGCAACTATCAGCCATTGTAGATCTCCTCCTATGTGATCATTGAGTTGGGCCCCGAAGAATTCAGGATGCGGGTGCTCAAGATACTCTGACAGTGCATCTATATCCCTCTCAAAGATCAGTTGGCCTTGGTTGCCCATATGGTAGAACTTGCAATACTGGACTTCCATCTATAAGAATTTAGGGTGAGTAAGTTAGTGAGGTGATCAAGTGTGTCAAATTTTTATGTAGGAATGTAAGAATTTTTTTAGTAACATGATTTTTTTTGGAAAGAATCTCAAGGATAAGAGTGGGAATACGTTTTCACAAATACTCACTTCTTTTGTTTTGAAACTAAGTTTTTGATTCGGACGTCCATTCTAACTAAGGTCTCCTATGGTCAGGATGGCTCTGATACCAACTTGTCAACACCCAGATTTTTAATCCCAGATGCCTGTTATGCCATACATCGCAATCCGAGGATTACCACTTTTGCGAGACATAACAGATTGGTACCACGGTACATCATCCATTACAAACCATAATAAGGTCTTACAAATAAAGGATCTCATGATCCAGTCTTAATACAAATCAAGCAGCAGAAAATAAATGTAGTAGGGGCTCCATCTTTAGAGTCATAGGCAATGCTGACGATGGGAGATGATCCTAGTTCGCGTATACCTCCTGTTGTCCAACATCCTGGTAGTCCTCCTCATAGTCTGGCCACGGGAATAGCTAGGGACAAAGCCATGAGTACACTTTAAGTACTTGCAAACTATCACTAACAAGTAAGGTAGTTCTAGTAGGAATCTTAAGCTCTAGGTTTATTTGCAAAAAGGCAGATTTATCTAAAACTGAGTTTAGAAGTAAAGAAAACTAAGTTAATGTTCTAAATCAGTAAAGTGGGAACCTAGCTTTCATATCCACAACCCTGTTATGGCCAAGTCAAAGTCATAGTTCAATTCATAAGTCATTTTGAAAACATCTGACGACGGAACAGTATGGCCACTCCAACTATCCATAACCGAGGACGCGGCTATTCGAATAGTTTGACACTCTATAGAGGTGGTACACTTCCACCACAAAATTCGATACATCTGTCAGGGATAACCCTGAATCATCATACTTAGTATGCGGATAATCAATCATAACCTTTCAATTACACACTCTAGTATAGGCACCTCCCCTATGAGATTGGCCTCCCATCCATGGCCATCTACCATCCTGGGCACTACATAGGTGGACATTCACACTCACGAGGTAGCCTCAGCTCAACCTCTTTCCGCGAGGGAACCCATACTAAGGCATATAAACTTCTAGTTAAGCCCTACCCAATTCAGGTATTGTGATTGTACGGTAAAATTGGAATGGTATCGCATCTGAACACAACCATCATTTTTTAAAAGGGCTAAGGCTCATGCCTCAACATTTTCATCATCAAATCCTTTTGTGTTTCTCAACACATGTCAAAACATTTCAATATAATGAATCCTCATTCCAAGGTTTTCATAATCATTTTCACCAAGTATTCCCATCTAAAGTTCTCAACTTTTATGCTTAGCACTAGCCACTAAAGTGGAGGGTATTCACTAATGAGGGGTGCTAACCAAGTGTAACTATCCAACTCTAATCTCATGCCTTGGGATGACATCTAAGTATTACTAGTTAGGCCTAGTTTTATACTCTTTATGGTATCTATCCTATTTTTCCAATACTCACAAAGCACTAACTAAAAGTAATGAACTTTGGTAAAGTAAAAGAATAAGGCTTGCAAGTAAAACTTGGGGTTGGTATAATCAAAGTTATATAACCAAGCATGCCTAATGCATAATGCCTAGGTTATCAAGTTTGCAGGTGCTAGCTTGCATAGTTCTAGCTTGCAATTAGTGAAGTCTTGCATAGTTAAGAAACTTGCAAGTGTTAGCTTGCCTTGAGTAGTGCAGTGGTTGAAGTTTTCTTCTTCTTATTGGTAGTACTCCTTCTCGTATCCCGGGTCGGTACTATCGTCTATAAATGAATACGGGGTACACAATCACCAAACAATACTTAACTATTTCTATTTAGCACACTAAGGCTCACACTTGATGATCTAGCATCATCACAATCATCACATGAAATAAAGACTTAATCTTGTTTATCTTATTTTAGAAAAGTAATTTCTACTGATTGAAAATACTTAAGATTTAATATTCTCCAATTAAAATATGGGATCATGTTGACACATGTCATCAGCACATATTCTAATACATGGGAATGTGATTTAAATTGGTGGTCATATTTTATAAAGTTTAAGATTAATATTTAATAGAATTAAAGTGACTAGGAATGCCCATATAGCATTCTTTTGATAATAGTCCAATGTCACTGAATGTAAACATAAATGTTTTTACATATTCAGATAGATCTTAACAAATGTGATTTTTGAGAGTTGGGATCAACTCAAAAGCATTTATGGTTGATTTTTGAAAAAATGTTCGAATATGGAAAAGTCTCTGTCTTGTTATTTTTACTATAGGTGATCTCTAACTCCAAATGGTTTGAATCCAATGGGCTTGGATAGATAATTTAAATATCTTTCTAACAAAATTGGAATCATGCAATTTGGTTCAGAGAATCTCTTTGGATTGATTTTTGAATCTACTGATAGATCCTAGTTTTAAGTAAACGGACTGGCCCAATCTGTAGAGCGTGGCACAGAGGGCTGCTGACAAGGGGGTCCCACTAGTCAGCGACTCTATCTAACCAAAGCGGTATCTTTTAATCTAGGCCCTACGATTAGAACTTGATCTAACGGTTGAGGTTCATCGTCAACGACGAATAGCTCCGGCGAGGTTCTAACCCTAGCGCGGTGGTGGGGGTCATGTGAGGCTCACCAGGGCTCCAGCTAGGATGGGGGCGAACGACGTTGTCGATGACGGCGGTTTGAACGGTGGTTGCGGTGGCTCCTAGGGAGGCTCCAATCGACGGCTCCTCTTCTCCTCTGCAGCAGCGGACTCCGGCCAAATTTCGGCGATGCGGTGCTCGCCTTGCTCCGGGGAGAGGTGTAGGAGGTGTTGTGAGGAGTGGGGAGTGGGATGGTGTGGTGAATTGAGGTGGGGATGGCCTCTATTTATACACCGGCGAGGGGAGCAGAGCGGGATGGGCTGGCTTCTCCGGCGATGGCGGTACAACGAGATCGGCGTGGCTGAGGGTAGGGGCGACGCGGTGCTTCCTGGCGGTCATCACGGGCTTAAAGGCGTGGCACGGGGAGGTCGAGAATGGTCGGGCGCAGGCGATGCTCTACATGGAACTGGCGGTGTTCGTGATGGTGCACGGGGGCTACGGGTCGCGCAGCGGCGAACGAGGATGTCTGGGAGCTAGCTGGTGTTATGGCGAGGGTGTGCACGCGCGGAGAGGGCGAGGTGCGGCGCGTGTGAGCTGGTTGGTTGCGGCGCTCTGGCGCGCACTCGGCACGGCGCAGAGAAAGTGGGCGCGGCGATGCTGGGGTGGGCCATGGCTTGCCTGCGGTCGAGGGCTGGACAGGGGGTGGCGGTGGAAGGTGGACTGCCTCTTGGACATCATGGACGAGGGCGACGCAGTCTGTGGCGAGCGGTCCATGGTCGGCCGGCATGGCGGTCTTCGGGCGGCACTTCACTGGCGCAACGACAAAGGGGGAGGTTGTCCACTGCATTGCTAGATGCTGGGGGAGACAGGGAGTGAAATGAGGGCAAGAGGTTGAGTGATCACTACTCCAAACAGTCGAGTTAGGCAGGGTTTAATTAGTGTCTACAATGTGTTCGACCAAATGGCCGCAAGAATTCAAATTTGAAATTTTTGAATGAAATTTGGTGAGTGGTCTAAACTTATGCTTAGTAGTCTCTGGTTGCTTGGGTTTGTCAAGGTGAATTGATTTGATTGGTTTTTTAAAAATGGTGATCTTACCACATGAACTTGATTCAATTTTGAATTGTCCTTTAAATAGATATTAAAATAGTTTATGTGGGTTTGTAAAGTGGGCTTGAGTTCACTTTTACTTGGTCTAGCAAGGGGTGAAAAGAAATGGAATTGTTTCTCTTAGAAATTCTTTGCTAGGAACTCCCAAAGTGGCCTAGTGGTTAACTTTGGTCAAAATGACCATTTGATCATTGATTCATATTTGATTTCTTTTTCTTTGGATTTTGTTTGTAATTGGCCTAGATGATGTAGTATTCATCTTTAAACCATTTCTTATCATTTGTAGCAATCAAACATGGCAAATGCACTCATGCATACACTAATGCAAATCACACATGCATTCATATTCAATTTAGTAATAAAAGTTTTTGTTAACCCTAAACTTGCGTGATTTGAACTTGATAATCTTGATTAATACTTTTGGGGTGTTACATCCTCTATACTTGTGGAGTTGTAGTCATGGTGGCTCATCACGGATTCTTCATAGAGATCATCATTGGTTCCGGAGTCCCTAGACATGATTCACAAGACCAAGTGGTGTATATGGAAGTGGTGGGGGGTTAGGGATGCAACGTCAAACCTTACTTTACCTTGGAAGATAGTATCGTGCCAGTGGCCACACTTGACAGTAATCAAAACCAAGTAAAGTGAAGTTCACGCGGAACACCAAAACCAACTAACCACTAAATAAACACACACACACAAAGCTTATGGTGGATAAGTATGGAAGGTGGCATGTCCAAGAACAATCCAAAATCAAGGTATTATAATGGAAAGTAAAGAACCATGATAATCACGAAGCAAAACAAGTCAATCCATAAGATAGGAATTATGTATAAGGAAACACATATGGTGGGATAAATGGGACTTGTGCGACTGAGAAAGTGAGCTAAGAACCAAATGATTACCTAGCGAAGACTATAAGCTCATGTCGCACAAGTGTAAGGAGAGATGCTAGTTCAATTGCATAAAGTTGGTGGGCTACAAGATATGCACAATAAGTACCACCTATATGATGTTCATCGAGCTCTCGCTTCCTATTCTATGGGTCACTTGTTTGTTTCTTTCTTTTTCTCTTTTTCTTTTTCTTTTTCTTTTTATTTTTTATTTTTTTATTTTTCACTTGCCCCTTCCTTGTGCCAACAACTATACAAGATAAGTATATGAGATAACACGCTCACAATTTTTGCTCGGAATTCTATAAGTATCAAATGTGCATAGCCAAGCAATCATAGGAGGAACTAGTCTTAATAGGTGTTTATTGGTCGCAAAGATAGTATAGCTCACAAAGGAAAGCAAGTGGAGAGAAGATGCGGAATGTTTATACCTTTCATCACTAATCTTCACCCTTTATTGCTGGATTACGCCTTTCTCGTGGAATTTGGATGGAGTAGATAGCATAAACCACAGTGATGATTATGTAGAGATCCTTCTCCTCTTCGAAACGAGCTAAAGAGCACCAAAATCCGAGTTAGAATGCAAAAGTTATGCTCAAAACTGTGGAACAATGTTGTTGTCTACAAAGGGCGGAGACTCCGGGGTCCAAGGCCGGAGACACCGGGGGGTCCGGAGACTCCGAGGTCCGAGGACGGAGACTCCGGGTTCAGGGTCTGAAGCGCGTCCAGAACTCAAACGGGACGCGTTTTGGCAGAAAAACTCGAAGGAAAACCTCAAATTGATGGGGGAAATCAAGGAATTAGGCTATGGAAACACAGGGGAAGGTAGATCAACAAGTTTAGCAAGTAATCCACGGATCAAAATCTACCAAAACGCACTAAAATCACAGATCAATGCAAAACATGAAATTGGGGCTATTTTTTGGGGATTTTCGAATTTATGGGGCAAAAGACCAAATCGATGAGGAATATATGGCTACCAAAAGCTACCGATACCAGATGTTAAGGGGCCAGAGACTCCGGGGTCGATGATTCTCTCTGGGGTAGACTCCGGGGTGGCATGCAGAGACTTCCAGGCAGGCGCCAGAGTCCTAGGGTGGAGACGCCGGTGCGAAGGGCTGGAGACTCTGGTGTCGAAGGACGGAGACTCCGGGGTGGCCAGAGACTCCGCGGTGGATGTTGCTCTCTGAGCTTGTCTCTGGAGGGGTGTACTAAATGCTCCTAGGCGAGTCCAGAGTCCTGGACAGAGTCCTGGTCAGAGACTCCAGTGTTGGAGGCCAGAGACTCCGGGCTTGAGGGTCGAAGACTCCGGTGCTTCTGCTGCAGCTTCTTCCGTCTTTTCTTCCAAGCCTCCAACTTGTCGGGCTTGGTGCTCTGTGCTTCCTCCCTTGCCTCCGTACTTGTCGGTGTGAACCTATCATGATAACGGGACGGAGTATGAAGTAGTATACCATTCAAGAGGGTAGGAAGTGGGTTTGCATAGAGGAACGAATTCACCTTTGGAGTCAATGACGACTTGGCATAAGTTGGAGACCGTGATGTGGTAATGATCGAAGGTCTACATTATTTTTGCTAAGCTAATAACCGATGAGTTTGAAATGTCTATGATAAGGGAGTTGCAATTCTTTCTTGGCTTTGAAGTGAAGCAAGTAATTGGAGGTATCTTCATTAATCAAGCCAAATACATTCAGGATATGCTGAAGAGGTTCAAGTTGACGGATTTAAATGGATCTAAGACTCCTATGTCCCTCGAGTGTGATCTCACTCTCGATATTAAGGGTAAAGATGTGGATCAAAAGGTATATCGATCTATGATTGGCTCTTTGCTTTATCTTTGTGCATCTAGACTGAATATCATGTTAAGTGTGGGTATTTGTGCACGGTTTCAAGCCACTCCAAAATAAAGCCACCTTGTGGCAGCCAAGCGAATCTTTTGATATTTAGTTGATACCCCAAACTTTGCCTTATGGTATCCCAAGGGCTCAAGCTTTGTTCTTCATGGTTTCACAGATTCAGATTGGGCGAGAGACAAAGTTGGAAGGAAATCACCTCCGAGGCTTGCCAATTCCTAGGTAGGTCCTTGGTGTGTTGGTCATCAAAGAAACAAAATTGTGTCTCCTTGTCTTCTGCCGAAGCCGAGTATATTGCGGCCGCTAGTTGTTGTGCACAATTGTTATGGATGAGGCAAACTTTAAAGGATTACAGTGTCACTTGTGACAAAGTGCCTCTTCTTTGTGATAATGAAAGTGCAATCAAGATCGCCTACCACCCGGTGTAACACACAAGAACCAAGCATATTGATATTCACCATCACTTCATCCGAGAGCATGTGAATAATGGAGATATTAACCTCTCTTATGTTAGCACCGAGAAGAATCATGCGGATTTATTCACCAAGCCCCTTGATGAGAAGAGATTCCGAGAGTTAAGGCATGAGCTAAATATCATTGATTCGAGCAATGTGGCTCGAGACCATGCACACATACCCATGCACTCATGTGTTTTCCTATCTAGATGTAGGCATGGACATAGGGGGGTGCGGTCCTAATTGATTGGGCCATCTCTCCCCCCATTAGGCCCAAAGTAAGAAAAGCATCCTCTTTATATCATTTTGTGATATGTGAGACCGATGAGTTTGAAATGTCTATGATGGGGGAGTTGCAATTCTTTCTTGGCTTCAAAGTGAAGCAAGTAATTGGAGGTATCTTCATTAATCAAGCCAAATACATTCAGGATATGCTCAAGAGGTTCAAGTTGACGGATTTAAATTGATCTAAGACTCCCATATCCCTCGAGTGTGATCTCACTCTCGATATTAAGGGTAAAGATGTGGATCAAACGGTATATCGATCTATGATTGGCTCTTTTCTTTATCTTTGTGCACCTAGACCAGATATCATGTTAAGTGTGGGTATTTGTGCACGGTTTCAAGCTACTCCAAAATAAAGCCACCTTGTGGTGGCCAAATGAATCTTTCGATATTTAGTTGATACCCCAAACTTTGCCTTATGGTATCCCAAGGGCTCAAGCTTTGTTCTTCATGGTTTCACGAATTCAGATTGCGCGGGAGACAAAGTTGGAAGGAAATCACCTCCAGGGCTTGCCAATTCCTAGGTAGGTCCTTGGTGTGTTGGTCATCAAAGAAACAAAATTGTGTCTCCTTGTCTTCTACCGAAGCCGAGTATATTGCGGCCGCTAGTTGTTGTGCACAATTGTTATGGATGAGGCAAACTTTAAAGGATTACAGTGTCACTTGTGACAAAGTGCCTCTTCTTTGTGATAATGAAAGTGCAATCAAGATCGCCTACCGCCCGGTGTAACACACAAGAACCAAGCATATTGATATTCGCCATCACTTCATCCGAGAGCATGTGAATAATGGAGATATTAACCTCTCTTATGTTAGCACCGAGAAGAATCATGCGGATTTATTCACCAAGCCCCTTGATGAGAAGAGATTCCGAGAGTTAAGGCATGAGCTAAATATCATTGATTCGAGCAATGTGGCTCGAGACCATGCACACATACCCATGCACTCATGTGTTGTCCTATCTAGATGTAGGCATGGACATAGGGGGTGCGGTCCTAATTGATTGGGCCATCTCTCCCCCCATTAGGCCCAAAGTAAGAAAATCATCCTCTTTATATCATTTTGTGATATGTGAGACCGATGAGTTTGAAATGTCTATGATGGGGGAGTTGCAATTCTTTCTTGGCTTCAAAGTGAAGCAAGTAATTGGAGGTATCTTCATTAATCAAGCCAAATACATTCAGGATATGCTCAAGAGGTTCAAGTTGACGGATTTAAATTGATCTAAGACTCCCATATCCCTCGAGTGTGATCTCACTCTCGATATTAAGGGTAAAGATGTGGATCAAACGGTATATCGATCTATGATTGGCTCTTTTCTTTATCTTTGTGCACCTAGACCAGATATCATGTTAAGTGTGGGTATTTGTGCACGGTTTCAAGCTACTCCAAAATAAAGCCACCTTGTGGTGGCCAAATGAATCTTTCGATATTTAGTTGATACCCCAAACTTTGCCTTATGGTATCCCAAGGGCTCAAGCTTTGTTCTTCATGGTTTCACGAATTCAGATTGCGCGGGAGACAAAGTTGGAAGGAAATCACCTCCAGGGCTTGCCAATTCCTAGGTAGGTCCTTGGTGTGTTGGTCATCAAAGAAACAAAATTGTGTCTCCTTGTCTTCTACCGAAGCCGAGTATATTGCGGCCGCTAGTTGTTGTGCACAATTGTTATGGATGAGGCAAACTTTAAAGGATTACAGTGTCACTTGTGACAAAGTGCCTCTTCTTTGTGATAATGAAAGTGCAATCAAGATCGCCTACCGCCCGGTGTAACACACAAGAACCAAGCATATTGATATTCGCCATCACTTCATCCGAGAGCATGTGAATAATGGAGATATTAACCTCTCTTATGTTAGCACCGAGAAGAATCATGCGGATTTATTCACCAAGCCCCTTGATGAGAAGAGATTCCGAGAGTTAAGGCATGAGCTAAATATCATTGATTCGAGCAATGTGGCTCGAGACCATGCACACATACCCATGCACTCATGTGTTGTCCTATCTAGATGTAGGCATGGACATAGGGGGTGCGGTCCTAATTGATTGGGCCATCTCTCCCCCCATTAGGCCCAAAGTAAGAAAAGCATCCTCTTTATATCATTTTGTGATATGTGAGACCGATGAGTTTGAAATGTCTATGATGGGGGAGTTGCAATTCTTTCTTGGCTTCAAAGTGAAGCAAGTAATTGGAGGTATCTTCATTAATCAAGCCAAATACATTCAGGATATGCTCAAGAGGTTCAAGTTGACGGATTTAAATTGATCTAAGACTCCCATATCCCTCGAGTGTGATCTCACTCTCGATATTAAGGGTAAAGATGTGGATCAAACGGTATATCGATCTATGATTGGCTCTTTTCTTTATCTTTGTGCACCTAGACCAGATATCATGTTAAGTGTGGGTATTTGTGCACGGTTTCAAGCTACTCCAAAATAAAGCCACCTTGTGGTGGCCAAATGAATCTTTCGATATTTAGTTGATACCCCAAACTTTGCCTTATGGTATCCCAAGGGCTCAAGCTTTGTTCTTCATGGTTTCACGAATTCAGATTGCGCGGGAGACAAAGTTGGAAGGAAATCACCTCCAGGGCTTGCCAATTCCTAGGTAGGTCCTTGGTGTGTTGGTCATCAAAGAAACAAAATTGTGTCTCCTTGTCTTCTACCGAAGCCGAGTATATTGCGGCCGCTAGTTGTTGTGCACAATTGTTATGGATGAGGCAAACTTTAAAGGATTACAGTGTCACTTGTGACAAAGTGCCTCTTCTTTGTGATAATGAAAGTGCAATCAAGATCGCCTACCGCCCGGTGTAACACACAAGAACCAAGCATATTGATATTCGCCATCACTTCATCCGAGAGCATGTGAATAATGGAGATATTAACCTCTCTTATGTTAGCACCGAGAAGAATCATGCGGATTTATTCACCAAGCCCCTTGATGAGAAGAGATTCCGAGAGTTAAGGCATGAGCTAAATATCATTGATTCGAGCAATGTGGCTCGAGACCATGCACACATACCCATGCACTCATGTGTTGTCCTATCTAGATGTAGGCATGGACATAGGGGGTGCGGTCCTAATTGATTGGGCCATCTCTCCCCCCATTAGGCCCAAAGTAAGAAAATCATCCTCTTTATATCATTTTGTGATATGTGAGACCGATGAGTTTGAAATGTCTATGATGGGGGAGTTGCAATTCTTTCTTGGCTTCAAAGTGAAGCAAGTAATTGGAGGTATCTTCATTAATCAAGCCAAATACATTCAGGATATGCTCAAGAGGTTCAAGTTGACGGATTTAAATTGATCTAAGACTCCCATATCCCTCGAGTGTGATCTCACTCTCGATATTAAGGGTAAAGATGTGGATCAAACGGTATATCGATCTATGATTGGCTCTTTTCTTTATCTTTGTGCACCTAGACCAGATATCATGTTAAGTGTGGGTATTTGTGCACGGTTTCAAGCTACTCCAAAATAAAGCCACCTTGTGGTGGCCAAATGAATCTTTCGATATTTAGTTGATACCCCAAACTTTGCCTTATGGTATCCCAAGGGCTCAAGCTTTGTTCTTCATGGTTTCACGAATTCAGATTGCGCGGGAGACAAAGTTGGAAGGAAATCACCTCTAGGGCTTGCCAATTCCTAGGTAGGTCCTTGGTGTGTTGGTCATCAAAGAAACAAAATTGTGTCTCCTTGTCTTCTACCGAAGCCGAGTATATTGCGGCCGCTAGTTGTTGTGCACAATTGTTATGGATGAGGCAAACTTTAAAGGATTACAGTGTCACTTGTGACAAAGTGCCTCTTCTTTGTGATAATGAAAGTGCAATCAAGATCGCCTACCACCCGGTGTAACACACAAGAACCAAGCATATTGATATTCGCCATCACTTCATCCGAGAGCATGTGAATAATGGAGATATTAACCTCTCTTATGTTAGCACCGAGAAGAATCATGCGGATTTATTCACCAAGCCCCTTGATGAGAAGAGATTCCGAGAGTTAAGGCATGAGCTAAATATCATTGATTCGAGCAATGTGGCTCGAGACCATGCACACATACCCATGCACTCATGTGTTGTCCTATCTAGATGTAGGCATGGACATAGGGGGTGCGGTCCTAATTGATTGGGCCATCTCTCCCCCCATTAGGCCCAAAGTAAGAAAATCATCCTCTTTATATCATATTGTGATATGTGAGCTTCAATGACGAGTTTTGGTGATGGACCCAAGATATATCTTTGCGGTGCCAAGCCAAGTACACTCAAACATGGTGGCCTCGACCACCGACCCACATAGTGGTGTGTGTCTAGGTGTTCTTTGCATCCTTGATGGTTCCTTTTTCTTATATGGTTTTTTGTGTCTTCCTTGGTTCTTCACCAGGTTGCATTGTGCCATTTTTTATGATTTTTGCATGTCCTCCTTGAATCTGGCGTTTTTTGGCAGTGGAGGCCGGAGACTCCAGGGTCTGACCCCGGAGACTCCGGTGGCCCGGAGACTCGATCCCTTGGGGCCTAGAGACTCCGACCTAGCGGTTTCTCGCACGATTTGAGTAGAGAGTCAGGCTGGGGGTTACTCCTAGTTAATCTTCTCCATCCCCAACTCCCTTCTCTCCTCACCCACCCACTCCCTACTCCACCCATCGTCGTCGGGGCTTCCTCTGCCCCGGATCCGCCGCTGGCCCTCCTCACCGCTGGCTAGGAGTCATCCCCATGGATCAAGGTTCCCCCTCCTCTCTTTCTCTGCATAGGGTTTCCCCTAGATAGGAATGCGATTAGGGACCTCTTTTTCATGGTAGTTGGCACTTTTTTGTGGCAAATTCCTGTTCTGGAAGTTCTTGAGACCCCCGATCTACGACTGGGTGATGCCCCCCCCCCCCCCGATTCCCGTCTCTCGCCATGTTTCCAGGCCGGAGACTCTGGTCACCATGACCAAAGACTCCAGTCACCACGGCCGGAGACTCTGGCCCTGGCCAGAAACTCTGAGGCAAGATACCAGAGACTCCGAGGGTCTTCCTCCATTTTCGATCCAGTTCTCATACTTCTTCCACCATATATTTCTAGGGCTTGCAAAACTCATTTCTCGATGTATTTCCGTGCCTTCTTGCTTGTTTGTGTAGGTGGTTCCGGTAGCTCTCGTCCTTGTCGCACCAAGTCCAAGACCCCGAACTATGGGGGCAACCCTTGTAAGATGTCCAGCCAGCACCCATATGACAGCCATGAGGAGCAAGCTGAAAAGGCCAAGGGCAAGAAAGCCATGTCATTGAAGCGGCAAGATGAAGAGCATGTTTGTTGTATGTAACTTGCTAAGAAACGAAAGTATGAGAATCTCACCACTCTCAGGGCTGAATAATGATGAGTTCCGGGTCATGAGGAGGCAGTTGTCCTATGATATGGCATGTAACAGCCTGGATTCTCATTTCTGGAGACATGAGCAGTATTTGATCATGACCGAGATTTATGCTCATCTGTCTGAGAAGAAGCTCGTGTGCTCGCAGCGTCCTCTAGATTTTGGCTTCATGAACAACAAGACCTACTTCTCTAAGTCTCTCTAGATCACCGAGGAACTTGGGTTGCATCATCTCATGGGTTTTCAATAGAGCTACAATGTTCAGATTGTGCATCAGTCCTTTGCCACTCTCGTGTTCGGAGAAGGGAATGAGATTCCTATGACTTGGATGATTAGCAAGGTGTGTTGTCAGTCCAGCATCAGTGAGTTGGCTGCGGTCTTGGAGTATCCATTTGAGGTCAGGAATTCACCGGTTGGTCATTGCATTCATGAGACTACCGGTCTTGAGTACAACAAGAAGCCTCTTGCTCATATCTACAACAAGAATGGTGTCCTTGGAGAAGCAAGGAACCTAAGGCCACCGTCCCACATCTTGATCCGCATGTTTTGTGAGAACATTTATCCTCAAGCGGGCAATCTTGACACTATTCGGTCAGCTTTGGTTCCTCTTATGGCTCTTGCTCATTATGTGTACATCAAAGGCCCTGATGCTCCTGCCACTCCTCTTGACGTCATGTATTTCATCTTCATGGAAATGGCCATCAACATCTCTGAGAATAAGACTCCCACCTATTCCCCCTATGTCATGAGGCTTATGCTTGCCATCTTTGCGAAGATGAACTTGCCTTCTCCGCTTGAGGGCCTGCTTATCGTTGCTCATGCCCCTCTACAGTTGCAGCGCAAGGCTCCCACTACCACTGCAAATCCTCGTGGATATTCTTCCCTAGGGCCTGATGATGAGATTAGACACGATGAGGAGGATAGACCTCCTCCTGCCAGCCCTATCCGTGCTAGGAGGAAGAATGCTAGTAATGCACGTATGCATTCATTTTCTCGTGACTATGTGAAGGGGCAAATGAAGAAGGCCACCTTTTGGGAGAAGATGCTTCTGTGCATGAACAATGATATTCCCAAGGGTCAATATGAAGCATACAAGAGGGACAAGAAGATTTTGAAGAAGTTTCACCAATGGGAGGAAGATAGTGATGCCGAAGAATCCGGTGATGCTCAGACACGACCTCAGCCTTCTCGCACTCTCTCTTATGGTTCTTGGGCTCAAGGCTCTATTGATTGGCGCATGTTTGAGGATGATGCTTCATATTCTCACTGTGACAAGGGCCCTTCTGCTGATGATGATCAAGGTTCTGAGGCGAGCTCCAATGATGACAAGGATGACGAGGATGATGAGTGATCTGGTTGGGGCATGTAGTCTCGCTCTTGTCCCCTTTTGGTGTCTCGATGCTAAAGGGGGAGAAGTTGCTATTAGGTAGTGTGGGATTTGCATGGGAAGTCACAAGCTCGTTCTTCATTTGATTCTTCCGCTTGTGACTTCTTCTTATTTTCCTTGCTTTATTTGTGGACCTATGTTATGTATCATCTGTCAAGCCATGTTGTGTGACTATGTATGTGAAGACTATGTGGTATTTATCTTATCTATGGATTTACATGTCATGTATGATGAAGACCCCGCTTATTGGATGCTCTTATATATCTCTTCACCACATCTATTGGTACAAAGGTATGAGTATCACGTAACAATTCTTATCTCCTTGTATATGGGTAGGTTTGTAATATCTAGGGGAGTGTACTCCCTTGTTTTTGTGCACTTATATTGATATGCTTGTGTGTGCACACTTCGAGGGGGAGCCTCTCTACCTCTTGTACCTTGTGCTTGTTTATTTTTGTGCAAATCCTTGTGTTGTCATCAAACACCAAAAAGGGGGAGACTGAAAGGGCATTTCCTGACCTAATCATGTTTTGATGTTTGTTGTCAACAGAAGATAGTTTTTACCATGTGCTAAGTATTGCAGGTTCATCCGTATAAAGGCACAAGACAGTGTTCGAGTATTCGAAGGAGAAAGGTTCAAATTTTCATGAAGAAAAGGTGCCTGTTGGGAGCTTCGGTCGGCTGCCTCCCCTGAGTCCAGAGACTCCGGGGTCCAGGCCCGGAGACTCTGGGGTCTTGGACCGGAGACTCCGGCCAGATCTCCGGGAAAGTCTCCGCCCCCAGGCAAACTCTCTGTATCCAGGTCCGGAGTTAGACCCGGAGTCAAGTGTGCCACCGGAGACTCTGGGCCAGTATTCGGCCTTGACTCCGGTATAGCTCAAGAAGCGTTTATTAACCCCCTCTGGAGTCCTACCCGGAGTCCAGCGCCCACCCCGGAGACTCCAGCCATGCCCGGAGACTCCGGCACTCTAGACCGGAGACTCCGGGGTTAGTGATGTAGCAACGGCTATTTTTCTAGGGGGTATATATACCCCCTTCTTCTCCAAGTGAAGGTTGCGGCTTCAACTATATCTCCTCCATTAATGCTGAGCTCCAACCTCCTAGATCTCCCTCTCTAGCCACTCAAACTTGTTGCCCCTTGGGGATTTGACGGAGGAGACTTAGACCTAGCTTTCCACCAAAGGGATTTGTGTTTCCCCACCATTTGTGTAAGTTGTTGTTGCTCTAGGGTTTGATCAAACCCTAACTTGAAGAATTCGCCCTCCATACCTCATCCTCGTGTGTAAGGGCTTCGAGGTCGTCTTGGGAGCCTCCAATTCAGTTGTGGAGAAGTGCCCCAAGGTTTTGTACAAGGTTTCGGTCGCCACCTTCAAGGTCACCGCATAGTGGATCGTGTGCTTGCCACAAGGCGGGTGCTCGGGAGAATAGGGTGAGGCCTTTGTGGAGCTGGTGGTCTTAGTACCGCCCACCCCTCCAACGGAGACATACTTCCCTTCAAAAGGAAGGAACTTCGGGAAAACATCTTTGTGTCCCCTCTCGATGATTTCTATCCTTTACTCCTTATTATTGTTGCTTGTCATATAGGTTCGATCACTTAGTTGCACATCTAGAGAACTTACTTTGTATCAAGCCTTAAATGAAAAGAAGCTAAAATTGAGTAGCGCCTATTCACCCCCCCCCCCCTTCTAGTCACTTATACCGATCTTTCAGTAGGTGTGGACTCCGAGCACGTGTGACAATAATGATCTCCTATTTCCTGAGAGGGTAATAATTCGACACTCGTTGCATTAACCGCTCAATCTTTATTTCCCTTCTTAGCATAAGAGTGCGAACGTATTAAAAATATTGGTCGTGGCTATCCACCTGATCGAGCAATGTACCAGGACAGGTAGGAGACCACACAAACCGGGTTCCATTTTAAACATATTTACGACTGTGCACTTATGTTTATACGATATTATTTTTGTGCCACTATGTATCGTCGAATTGTAGCAACACCATCAGAAACAGGGGATGACGATATGGCATGTTTTATTTTTTTGAAGGGCATTAGAAACAAGGGATGACGATGTGGCATATGTTCTGACTAGCGGGCCCGCCTCATCCCAGGTTCGAGGACTAGTGCCCCCAACACATTATTGTGCAATTTTCCATGTTTTGTTGCTTCCAGCTCCGCTCTGCTCCTCTGGTCCTACTGTCGCCACTCCGTTCAGTCGTGCACCACTCTTGTCCTCCACTTGGGCCATCGTCCTCCCGCGCTCCCCTCCCTTCCGTCCCCTCCCCTCCCTGCCCTACCTTGTCTCCTTGCCGCCATCCACCGCCCAGGCGCAACTGGAAACGAAAACCAAGAGTCAAGTGTTGGGTGAGGCGCCCAATGATGTCGGTGATCCGGATCCCGCTCGGATATGGATCCTGCATGGCCGGAGAACACGAAGATGGGTCCTACGCGGTTAGAGAGCACGCAATATCCTTTTAGTCTAGGGAGCATGGAGGAGAATGAAATAGGGGAAGAGGAATTGGGGTGCAAAGCTTTGGAGGTCTAGAGCCTGGTGAAGGTGATGTACGTCCTCATTGAAGGGTAAGAATTGTAATTCCTACTCTGCATTCCCCAATTAGCATTTCTAGTCCCGTGGTGATGGCAAGGATATGTGTTGGTAACCGCAGGACATCTGCATAGCTTTTCCTTGAGCATGATGCATTGTCAAGCATGGATGAAGACAAATGGGTGGTGGTGCGAATGATTTTGTGCTCAAAGATGTTGACGATGAGAAAGCATATCTAGACATGGTTGATGACCCTGATAGGATGGAGAGTAGGGAATATTTGGTTGATTCAAACTTTGATCCTGACTATGGGACTGATGAGGAAGAGGAATGTGAAGATGTGGAAATGGGATGCAGATATGATGACGAAGACGAGGACAGGCCAGTGATACACTATGACAGGTACAATCCCACAATTGATGAGGGGATTGTCTTTGATACTGTGGAGGACTACAGATATGCAGTTGCTACCTATGCAATTAGAGTTGGGTTCGAATTATCATTGAAAAGAGCGACCAAAAGAGATTTAGGATGCATTGTAGGGAAAGTAATGTGTGTAAATGGAGATTGCATGCATCTCCAATGCGGGGTGGACACCCATTTTAGGTTGCAATAGCTACATTTAGTTTCAGTCTTTCTCATATTTATCATATTGATAATTAGCTCTGATTTATTTGGATTCTTATCGAATGCAGATCAAGGTAAACACGAAGAAACACAATTACCCTAATACTTCTTTAAGTGATAAAATTAGACCGGCGACAACCAAGTGGATTGCTGCTACTGTACTTGACTAGGTGAGGCATGATCATAACATTGGACCTGCTAAACTCAGAACAAAGATTAGCAAAAAGTTTAACGTTCTGAGTCCTTACCATAGAGTCTTTGATGGGAAGGAGATAGCTCTAGACTTCATTCAAGGCAAGTGGAATGATAGTTTTCACATGTTGAATAGTTTCAAAGCTGAGGTAGATAAAACATCACCTGGTAGTGTTGTTGACATCGATTACGAGGTTGTGAAAGGAAGATAAAAGGTCTCAAGGGGGGTCAGGTATAAGCAGGCAGATAAGAAATGCTTCAAGAGATGTTTTGTCTGCCTAAAGCCATGCTGGAAGGGGTTCCTAGACATTTGCAGGCCATACTTGGTAATAGACACAACTTCTTTAACAGGGAAGTTTAGGCGACATGTTGCTTCTGCTTGTGTTGTGGACGTGCATAATTGGCTTCTTCCTGTAGCTTATGTTGTCCTTGAGGGTGAATTAGATGAAATTTGGACATGGTTCATGCAGAGACTATTGGTAGTAATTGGTCACCCTAAAGGCTTGGTGATACACACCGGTGCATGCAAGGGGCTTGAGAATGTTGTTGATGCTATGTTTCCTAGGGTTGAGCATAGGGAATGCATGCGGCACCTTGCTACTAACTTCACAAAGAAATTCAAAGGAAAGAGCTTGGAAGAGAACTTGTGGCGATCAGCATACACATACACCCCAAGTGTGTTTGCTCCTTACATGCACAACATGTATATAGTGCCAAAGGTGAAAAAATACCTTGAAGAACATCACACCAAGCTATGGGCCAAAAGCATGTTTGGTGAGTTAAGCAAGGTGGATTATGTTTGCAATAATTTGGTAGAGAATTTCAATACTAAAATTTCGAGCATGAAGACACTTGCAATTGTTATTTTGTTGGATGCAATAAGACAGTGGATAATGGCAGAGATAGATTTGAGGCAAAGAATTTGTGCAAAAAAAATTTTAGGCCATAAAATAGTTCCAAAGGTGGTTATGTTACTGAATGCAAGAACCAGGGTAATGAGAATGATAAAAATAAGGATGGTTAGAAGTTCCAGTACATTGATTGAGGTTTATGTAGAATATAAGCACGGGAATGAACGGAGGTATATGGTAGACATTAGAAAGAAGATTTTTTCATGCAGGAAGTGGCATATTACTGGTCTGCCATGTCACCATGCACTATACTTCATCTTAAAGCTGAGAAGTAGCGGAGCTGAAATAGAGAACTATGTTGACCACTATTTCTCCATGGACAAGTTTGCGGAAACTTATGCAGAAACGTACCACCTATGGCTGATGAAAATGATTGGGAGATTTTTGATCCAGGGTTTAAACTACAACCACCAGTTCTTATGAGGCTACTTGGGAGGCCTAGAAAGCTAAGGATCGAAGCCTCCACCGATAAATGTTCAAGGCTAGGAGCAAGGAAAAGGAAATGCAAACGGTGTGTAGGATTCGGCCATATCAAGAGGTTGTGCAAAAACCCACTTCCACATGATCTTGTTCCTGTTCACACCCCGGTGGCAGAAAATGAGGCTTCTTAGCCAGAATTGGAGGAAGAGCAGTGAGAAGACGAAGAACTTGAGGGAGTGCAGCAGGTGGAGGAAAATAGTGATGAGCATTCGGAGGAAAATGGTGATGAGCAGCAAATTTATGAAGAACTGGAGGTGCCGGCAAGGATAGGGATGAAAAGAAACAAGAGGGTAAGCGGAACGGGAAGGAAAAGGAAAATAATGGAGGTGTATTAGAATATGAAGAAGTTGCAAGGTGATTGAGGATGTTCTTGAGGATCTTTCGGTTAACTACAGGAGAAATAATAAATCCCTGCCAATTTCATCTCTGTACGATTCTCCAGATGAGAGATAAACTTAAAAATTGTTTTATTGTTTTATTTGCCATTTTGATAATTTTTGTTCCATCCTCATCAACTATTGTTTAATGCAACGGGGGCTCGTAGACTAGTAAGAGGAGCAGAAAGAAGCGGGCACAATAACGTCGTTTCTTGAATTATTATTGAAACTGAACTAGTCATGTCATCTTTATTTATATCTGGCGCATGCAACGTGGATGTGATCGGGTCATGTGGACCAGATTACAACTATTTAAATATTATTACATTAATTTTTTATATGTACATGGACGCAGCCACTAGTTCCCATCTCCCTTGGATTCCCATCTCCTCTGGCGCACTCCAAAATTATGGCTAGGTCATCAAGTGCTGATAGCGTATTATCCCATCAGATGTGGCAGAAATGCACGAACTTTGTTTTTCAGAATCAGATGACTTTTGATTAGTTTCAAAGACAAAGAAACCTAGAACATGGCCAAGATATGCCCTCAGAATTATTCCTTATAAAATATTATTACTACATTATTACAACACGCTCGTCCCCTTCTCCTCTAGCGCACTCCAAAATTATCGTTGTGACATCAAGAGCTAGGATCATTGTCAACATATTGTCCCATCAGATGTGCTAGGAACGTGCGAACTTTGTTTTTTAGAATAGGATGACTCTCGATTAGTTTCAAAGACAAATACACCTAAAACATGGATAATATATATAGATTATCACGCTAATCAACTATGACTCAAGTGACCCTAATCCAAAGAGGCCATTAAGCCACCGTACATATATTAAATGTAGGCTCAAGTAGCCCTAATCGACTATGATGCTCCCGCTATCTTCATCATCGATGACGTTGTCTACATCGATGTCTGCCTCCTCTGCATCAGATTCGATGCTGATGTTCCCCGCTGCGTTCATCCTCCTCATGAAATCTTCACGGCGTGCCGCCTTGATAACGATGGAGGTCGTACGCCCAGGCGCTGCCTAGAAGCGCTGCCTCCCTTCGGGGTTGCGCAGATCTAGGTGGATCTCCCGCCGGTGGGTTCTGCACAGCTCAATCAATGCCATCCGCTCCTTCTTGAACAACTTTGACCAGTACATGCTCGTGCGCGAGTACCGGTCCCTTGCCCTCTTTCGCTCTGGCAGCTGGCGGCGCTGCTCCTCGATCTGCGCAATGGCATAGCAGAGCTCGAAGATGGCTGGAAGCCTCGTGAGCGGTGGTGCGAGTATGTCGTAGACATCTAAGCCTCATACAAGCTGAGTTTGGGCCTCTCCATGGCGATGAAGGAACACGATTTGAGCTTCATCCCCAAAGTTACGGGGATAAGGGCAAGGACGTAAGCCCACTCGTGGTTGCCACTGCCAATCAGGTCGTGGAACAGAGTACTCGCGGATCGCCCTTACGAAGGACATCCTTATCATTGACACTCCCCGATCTAATGGTGCTTAACAATTGGGACACGGAACTAACTTGCAACCGCTCGGGGCTTCTAGAAGGGGCTCTCTTCTAGAAGACCCGATCTGATGGCTAACATTGGATGCTAGAGTGTGTGTCGTCATGTGGATCGGTGTGGTTTAGGAGAAGAACACATGCAATGACTACAATGTATCAATGACACTAGTGGATCAGTGTGGTTTAGGAGAAGAACACATGCAATGACTCTAGTGGATCAGTGTGGTTTAGGAGAAGAACACATGCAATGACTCTGGTGGATTAGTGCGGTTTAGGAGAAGAACACATGCAATGACTCTAGTGGATCCATGTGTCAAACCATGGTCAGATAGACCAAAAAACACATAGGAAAGCAGCTTCCACATTGCATGTTGCACTAGTGTGACAGAAGCTCCACCACAGAATCAACTAGTGTGTTGTCATGTGGATCAGTGTGGTTTAGGAGAAGAACGCATGCAATGACACTAGTGGATCAATGATATTAGCTGGTGGATCAATTGGTTTAGGAGAAGAACGCATGCATTGACACTAGTGGATCAATGTAGTGTAGGATAAGAACACATGCAATGATTCTAGTGGATCCATGTGTCAAACCATGGTCACAGAGACCAACAACACATAGGAAAGCAGCTTCCACATTGCATGTTGCACCAGTGTGACACAAGTTGCACCACTGAATCCACTAGATTGTGTGTGGTCATGTGGATCAGTGTGGTTTAGGACAAGAACACATGTAATGACACTCGTGGATCAATGACACTAGCTGCTGGATCAATTGGGTTAGCAGAAGAACACATGCAATGACTCTAGTGGATCAATGTGGTTTAGGAGAAGAACACATGCAATGACTTTGGTGGATTAGTGCGGTTTAGGAAAAGAACACATGCAATGACTCTGATTAATCAGTGTGGTTTAGGAGAAGAACGCATGCAATGACTCTAGTGGATCCATGTGTCAAACCATGGTCACAGAGACCAGAAACACATAGGAAAGCATCTTCCATATTGCATGTTGCACTAGTGTGACAGAAGCAGCACCACAGAATCCACTAGAGTGTGTGTGGTCATGTGTATCAATGTGGTTTAGGAGAAGAACACATGCAATAACACTAGTGGATCAATGACACTAGCTGGTGGATCAGTGTGGTTTAGGAGAAGAACACATGCAATGACTCGGGTGGATCAGTGTGGTTTTGGAGAAGAACACATGCAATGAGTCTACTGGATCCATGTGTTAAACCATAATCACAGAGACGAAAAAACACATAGGAAAGCAGCTTCCACATTGCATGTTGCACTAGTGTGATAGAAGCTGCACCACAAAATCCACCAGAATGTGTGGTCATATGGATCATTGTGGTTTAGGAGAAGAACACATGCAATGACACTAGTGGATCAATCACACTAACTGGTGGATCAGTGTGGTTTAGGAGAAGAACACATGCAATGACTCTGGTGGATCATTGTGGTTTAGGTGAAGAACACGTGCAATGGCTCTAGTGGATCCATGTGTCAAACCATGGTCAGAGAGACCAAAAACACATAGGAAAGCAGCTTCCACATTTCATGTTGCACCAATGTGACAGAAGCTGCACTATAGAATCCACCAGAGTATGTGTGTTCATGTGGATCAGTGTGGTTTAGGAGAAGAACACATGCAATGACACTAGGGGATCAATGACACTAGCTAGTGGATCAGTGTGGTTTAGGAGAAGAACAAATGCAATGACTCTGGTGGATTAGTGTGGTTTAGGAGAAGAACACATGCAATGACTCTAGTGGATCCATATATCAAACTATGGTCATAGAGACCAAAAAACACATACGAAAAGCAGCTTCTGATGGGGATATGCTGAATGGGGTATGCCTAGCAGGACGTTCCGATTGGGTCAAAGGCTTAACGAGTGGGCCTGCAGGACGGCGACTGGAATGCGACTGAGGAGAAGGCCTGGCGATTGGAGACTGGAGGCCCAGAAGCGTACTCGAAGCCCAGTCAGATTAGGTCAAAGCCTCTGAATCCATATCTTATTCGGTTGTAAAATGTAAAACCCTAGCAATGTGCCTCCTATATAAACCTCCCTAGGGTACTCTGAGAATTTATGTTCCATCATACACCCCTTCAAGCGACTCGCTGCTTAGACGCCAGGCTTCCCATCCCTGTAACTTGCTCTCTCTCAATCTAATCTAGCATGAGTAGGTCTTTACCCTCCGGGGGGCGAACCTGGATAAACCCATGTGCATCCGCCCCATCTCGCACCGCAGATGGCCGCCAGCTCTCGCCCCCGATTCTATCAATCTTTGCCTATGGCAGCGACTGCCGTGGCCATTTCCATGACAATGGTGCCCACCGTAGGGCCTAGCCAGACTGGCCTGAGTTCTGCGGCTAGACCCTACTTGCCGATCGATTTGCCGATCGCCACCGGCCGCATGATCGCTATCGGTGAGATCTTACAGATCATGCCCAGCAGCTACATCCCAACATCACGCCCGGTCACCCACAACGCGATAATGTCGGTCGGCTCCATCAACCTGTTCGTCGGCTTTACCGGCGCAGTCGACCCGACAGCAACGGTGATCATCTACGGATCACCGCCACGCCGCAATCTGCTCTCCGAGGAGCAGGTCCGCTCCATCAGGAGCCTCGCCACCGAGTACGACTCGGCCGCCAGCAACGCAGCCGAGACTAACGCCGCCACAGACGACGCGGCCCTCCACAATGACGCCGACTCCGTGACCCCTGCCTCGGTCAACGGATCTATCACCGCAGCATCACGAGAGGACTCCATCACGCGGGTCTCCAACCCAAAGGACTTTGAGGACTCCTCCATCCTTGGGATCTTCGATTCCGACTCCGGCTCGGAGTCCCCCGAGGAGTTCCGCGCCAGATCCAATCGCTTCAACGCGATCTACATGGCGAGCAGCACGGTTACCCCGCCAAATCCATTCTCTACACTGATCCCTCCAACCGCGACGGCCACAGAGGTGGAGGAAGCCCGCATGCGACTGGAGGAGGTGCAGCGCAAGGAGTTGGCTGAGCACGAGAAATTCTGCCTCGAGCGGGCGACGGCATAGGAGCTGTCGCTATACCACCAGCGCCGCATCAGGACCCGCCTGAACTCCAACGTCCAGGGTCGCGTCCTGAACTTCAATGACAAAGCGATCCCGCACGCGCGGCTGAGCGCAAATACTGCGAGAACGTGCCACCATGTGGCAGCAACCGACCACCACCCAGCACATCAGCGACTGGGGCCCCACCACCACCCATTGATCGCGTGCCCCCGCCGGACCAGCCGCGGATCATAATCTCGCCACAGGCCCACGACGCCAACAAACTCCCACTGTACTCCACTCCAATGGACAACGTCATCGCGGCCGACGCCGTAGTCGCCCACCTCAACATCCAGGGAGAAGGCGCGCTACAGATCCAGTACGCCAAGGCCCTACGTGCCAGGGTCGTCAAGTAGCAAGTCGCGGGAGTCGACCCGCGGGGGTGGATGTATTCCCGCTCATCGGCAAGCAGGGCGGCCTCAAGCGATCACCCAACCATCGCCAACACTGTGACCCACCCACCGTCGCAGCCCCTAGCGCACCAGCCACGGGCTGCCAACCCAGCGCTCTCCACCAACGAGCCGCGACCGGTGAATAACACGATCGCCGCCAACGGGCAACCCATCGACGCCCGAATGCACATCCTCAACAACCAGGGTTGGTGGGCGCGCCAGCCCAACTGATTGAGGCACACCCTCACCAACTGCGGCGACCCCGAACCCAGGGGCTCGCTCAGCCGAGTCGGACCCCAGTGCTTCGGACATATGATCCGAGGCGAGAAGTACCCCGCAAACTTCAAGGCGCCCAAGGAGATCGAAAAGTACGACCCAACGTATGACCCAGTGGTGTGGCTGGACACATACCTCATGGCGATGGGAATCGCCAGCCACACCGACCTGCTAGCCGCTTGCTACCTCCCCCTGATGATGGAGGGCACGACCGGGCAATGGATCAACACCCTCCCCGCCGACAGCATCGACTCATGGGAAGAGATGTGGGATGCCTTCGTCAGGCACTTTGAGGGATCCTACACCCGCACCACCACCATAGAAGACCTGGAATGATGCATCCAGGGACAACGCGAGTTGACCCGCCACTGGATCCAAAGGTGGCAGGAACTATGGATCAACGCCTCCGGCACCCACCCGGACATGGCAATACACTGCTTCAAGAATGCGTGCCGGTACGAACCCCTGGTCGCTAAGATCAAGAGGGTCTACCGAACGCTCAACAACATCCCCGACCTCCTCGAGATCGCCAAGCGCTACGCGGAAGAGGACCCCAACCAGGACTCCGATGACGAGTCAGGAGGAAGACGCCGCATCAGCGCCCACGATAGCGGGCGACAATGCGACATGCGCTATAGCAACACTCGCATCACCGGCAAGCGCCGCGGTGATGGGCGAGTCGACTTTGTTGCCAATGCCGGCTACGGCCAACGCGACCCGAAGAACTTCCGCCGCGACAGAGGAAAGTACCGCGGCAGCGGAAACTACCACGCCAACAACACGACGAGGCCGAAATTCGACCCCGCCGCCCTGCTCAACCAACCCTACGTTTACCACAGCAGGGAGGGGAAGCCTGCCACCCACACTACCGCAGACTGCCACTCCCTCAAGGAAATCGAAAAGGCAAGGCGGGCACGGGACGACCCCAACAACAACCCGCCAAGGGACAACGGAAACATCGGCGGCTTCGGCAACGTCATCGGATCACTCCACACCTTCACTAGGCTCGGCACCAAGCACAAGAAGGTGCTCGCCCGCGCAGTCGCTGTCAATGGGGTGACACAGGTCGATATCCCCTGCTTCCTCAACTGGTCTGAGCAAAGCATCACCTGGAGTCGCCAGGACCACGCGCCTAAGATCGAGTACCCAGGGCAAGTCACCCTGGTGGTCAGGCCCAAAGTAGCCGACTACTGGCTGCCCAAGACACTGATGGACGGCAGGAGCTCCATCGACATCATGTACCTAGAAATGTTCAAGAGGCTCTAGCTCCCAGAATCAGCAATCGAGCCGACCCTGACAACCTTCCATGGCATCGTCCCCGGTTGGAAGGCGTACCCGATTGGAAAAGTGACGCTGCCAATCACCTTCGGCACACCAGCAAACTACCGCACCGAGCAGATCATGTTCGAGCTGGTGAACTTCCGTAGCCCCTACCACTGCGTCCTGGGACACTAAACGTTCGCCAAATTCATGGCGACCCCCCACTATGCCTACAACATGATGAAGCTTCCAAGGCCAAGCGGCATCATCACCGTCCACGGCGACCCCGATATGGCCGTGGAATGTGAAGACAAAGGCGCTGAGCTCGCTGACGCCGTCATTGCTGCAAAGAGTGACCACGCGGAGGAACTCACGAAATACACGGGCAACATCAACAAGGACGACCCCACCAACCTTAAGAAGCCAACCGCCGTGAGCTCCACGTTCGAGGCGACCACGCACACCCGCACCATCGAGCTTGTCCCGGGTGACTCTAGCCAGACAGTCACCATTGGGGTGCACATGAGCCCTGCATAGGAAAGCGCGCTCATCGAGTTCCTCCGTGAGAATTGTGAAATCTTCGCATGGAAACCATCTGACATGGCCGGTGTCCCGAGGGAACTCGCTGAGCACAAACTCAACGCCGACCCCAAAGTGCGACCAGTAAAGCAGTCGATGCGGCCCTTCAATGAAGAGCGCCGCCAAGCAATTGCCGAAGAAGTACAGCGCCTGCTAGCCGCAGGCTTCATTCGGCCAATCAAATACTCCAAGTGGCTGGCAAACCCAGTCCTGGTCCGGAAAAAGAACAACACGTGGAGAATGTGTATCGATTACACTAACCTCAACAGCGCCTGCCCAAAGGAGGAGTTCGTCCTAGCACGCATCGACCAGATCATCGGCTCGACCACGGGATTAGAGTCGCTGTGCTTCCTCGATGCGTATTCTGGCTACAACCAGATCAAGATGGCGGTCGAGGATGAGGAGAAGACGGCGTTCATCACGCCATTCGGCGCCTTCTGCTACATGGCCATGACGTTCGGCCTTAAGAACACCGGCGCAACCTACCAAAGGTGCATGCAGGAGTGCCTCGCAAGCCAAATTGGCCACAGCATACACGTCTACCTCGACGACGTGGTGGTAAAATCCACCCGCCAGGACGACCTGCTCGCCGACCTGGCCGAAACCTTCGCAAACCTGCGGAGGTACAACATCAAGCTCAACCCAGGAAAATGCACCTTCGGCGTCCCCACCGGACAGCTCCTAGGATACGTGGTCTCCAAACGAGGCATCGAGGCCAACCCCACCAAGATCGACACCATCGCATGACTCAGGAAGCCTGAGTGCCTGTGTGACATCCAGAAGTTAGCCGGGCAAGTCACGGCTCTCAGTCGCTTCATTCCCCGGCTCGGTGAGAAGGCAATGCCCCTCTACCGCTTGATCCACAAGAACCCCATGTTCCAATGGGACGCGGAGGCGGACAACGCACTCAAAGCACTCAAAGAAGTGCTACTCGCGTCTCCACTCCTCACCGCCCCAATTGACAAAGAGCCAATGCTCGTCTATGTGGTGGCCTCCACTCGATTTGTTAGCACCGTGATGGTTGTCGAAAGGCCAGAGGAGGGCAAGGAGCGCCTCGTGCAGTGCCCCATCTACTACATCAGCGAAGTCCTGACGGACTCAAGACAGCGCTACCCGCAGTACTAGAAACTGGTATACACGGTATTCCGAGCTGAACGGCGACTCCCTCACTACTTCCAGGAGCACCCAATCACGGTCGTCACCTCCGCACCACTGCATGACATAATACGCAATCGCGAGGCAACTAGGCAAGTCGCCAAGTGGGCCGTCGAAATCGGCAT
Source organism: Avena eriantha (assembly GCA_910589775.1). NCBI lineage: Eukaryota > Viridiplantae > Streptophyta > Magnoliopsida > Poales > Poaceae > Avena > Avena eriantha. Next base: position 66,708,970 of record OU342746.1, on the reverse strand, counting down.
CCACAACATCAAATACGAGCCCCGCAAAGCGATCAAGTCGCAAGCCCTGGCTAATTTCCTCGCAGACTGGGAAGAAGCACAGCAGCCGGAGAAGCTCCCATACCTCCACTCCTTGTTCTCTCCACTTCGACGGGTCCAAGAACGCTGGCGGCGCTGCGGCCGGGGTCATACTGACCTCCCCCAAGGGAGACAAGCTCCGCTACGTGCTCCACCTCAACTTCAAGCCCTGCACCAACAACATGGCAGAGTATGAGGCCCTCCTTCACGGCATGTGGGACGCCAAGGAGATGAACATCAACCACCTATGGTGCTACGGTGACTCCGACCTAGTCGCCGGCCAAGCCGCCGGGACCTGCGATGCCGTCTCCCCGACAATGATAGCATACCGCCAAGCGGTAGACCAGCTAGGAGGACACTTTGACGGTTACTCAGTCGAGTGGATCGATAGACGAAAGAATCAGGAGGCAGACGCCCTCTCCCACATTGGGTCGGCTCGGCAAAATGCCACCCGCAAGCGTCTTCCTCGACATCATCCACAAGCCTTCGGTCTCCCCGCCGAAGGAGATCGATGCCGAGATACCACTACAACCCGAGCCAACCCTAGTCGCCATGATCGTGGAGCCCAGCGACTGGACGGCACCATATGTCGCCTTCCTCGAGCACAAGATCCTCCCAAGCAACGACACAGAAGCACGAATGATCATGCGCCACTGCAAAACCTTCATCATCATCAACGGCGAGCTCCACAAACGCAGCGTGACCAGCGTGTTCTAGCGCTGCATACAGCCAGAAGAAGGCCGCAAGATCCTCCTGGATATCCACGCCGGCTACTGCGGCCATCATGCCGGCGCCAAGTCGCTGGTCGTCAAGGCCATGCGGCATGGCTTCTACTGGCTCACCGCGCACGCTGATGCCACCGACATCGTCCAACAATGCGTCGGGTGCCAGAAGTACGCCAACCAGACGCATCTCCCTGGTTTGGCACTCAAGAGCATCCCCATCACCTGGCCATTCGCCGTATGGGGCATGGACATGGTCGGCCCGTTCAAGAAGGCCCCATCTGGCTTCATCCACCTCCTAGTCGCGGTCGACAAGTTCACCAAATGGGTCGAAGCCAAGCCGATCAAAAAGTGTGACGGCAAGACGGCCACCAAGTTCCTCCGTGTGCTCATCTACTGGTATGGCTACCCGCACAGCATCATAACAGACAACGGCACCAACTTCGCCAAGGGTGCCATGGCAGAATTCTGCGAAGAACATAGCATACGACTCGACCTCGCCTCAGTCGCCCACTCGGAGTCAAACGGCCAAGCAGAACGCGCCAATCAGAGCGTCCTCCACGGGCTCAAGCCACGACTCCAAGTACCCCTCGAGCGAACCCCAGGATGCTGGGTCGACGAGCTCCCCTACGTAATATGGGGGATCCGCACCTCCGTCAACTGCTCCATGGGGTTCACACCCTTCTTCATGGTATATGGTGCCAAAGCCGTAATGCCAACCGACCTGGAGCACGACTCACCTCGAGTCGCCAACTACATCGAGGTGACAAACGAGATCGCCCGCCAAGATAGCATCGACCAGATCGACGAGGCACGTGACCTGGCTCGCTCCCGCACCGCCATCTACCAGCAGGGACTCCTCCGCTACCACAGCTGCCAAGTCCGGACCCGCACCTTCTAGGAGGGCGACTTGGTCCTACGACTGGCCCAGGGCAAGAAGGGCATGCACAAGCTCTCCCCCCATGGGAGAGGACATTCGCCATAGGGCGCGTCCTTGGTAACGACGCCAACTACCTCATTGACATACGAGGCGATGGCCAGCTTGAGGTTGAGAGGCCATGGAATGTAAACCTTCTTCGAAAGTTCTATATATAGAACTCAAACTTGTACCCATATGATACATAATGAAATTCATTCGGATCGCACAAATTGTGTCCATTCGCCATACTCTTGTGCCACTCGCACTCGTACATTTAGCAATATGCTACCTACGGAAGTCAACCCTTAGTCGAGCGACCAGCACGGCTAAGTAGTGTGACCCAAGGGCACCGAAAATATTCAGGCTCTGTGTTGTCCATGAATATGCCAACCTGGAGCCACCATCGGAGTTGCCCCGCTAGACTGGCCCACCTGGCCAAGACGACCGACATACGCTTCCCACAGCGACTTGTCCTCCCCATCCTCGCGCAAAGCGACTCGAACGGTTAAGTACCACGCATGGGGACTTTGCAAACAGAAACCCTCACGCGGCTTGGGAACACACCAAGTAAGAGAGCTGCCTTGGACTCGCCACGCGACTGGCTCTCCGAGCCAGGGGAAGAGATGCGTTACAAACAGCACACCAACAACCCACAATAGGCACACGCCCAAAACGGCTAAGTACCATGCTCGGGGACTCGCCTAAAACAATCCTACTCACGCTCGAGGACTCACCCCTTCGGAGTCACGAGGGACAACCAACACAAAAATCCAAAGCAAACACATATGTACACAAACGAGTTATAACCCACTAAAGGGCGGACGCGCTCGGGGACTCGCTCAAACAAAAGTTAAACATACCACATAATTAACCATGCGTTGCGAGTCGATTGACTCCTCTTACTTCCATACACAAATATTGTTCATACTACAAAAGTCGCCACTTGGTATATCTTACAAATAGCCCCAGGGCAGCCATCTATTTCGCAGGCCCCGATGAAGAAGCGCCGCCACTACCCTTTACACGGACGAATGGCTCCCATGGATTCGTTGGGTAGGTCGACAACGACTTCGACAACGCCGACCGAAAGGGTTGCTCTGACTTCAGGTCGCGATGTTCCGGCTCGGGGTCGCCCGGTGCCACCACTGTCTCCTGGTATGGCAGCAAGTCCCCCATCGCCAGCACCCAATCAGCGAAGGGGCAGCCCTGGCGGTCAGCCTCAACACCTCCGACATCTCCACTGTGCCAGTCGCCGAAGGGTAGCCGCTGGTGACGTCGTCGAGGTCGAAGTCATCAGGGAAATGCGCGAGCCCCAAGCTCAATGTCGTGGTGGCCCCGCGCCTGAAAGCCGAACACGCAATCCATTCTACAACGCCGGGTACCTCTTCTAGATAGCGCCATACTTCAGTGAGTCCCCCAGGTATAACCTCGGTGGGGGACATTCCTTGAAGAACAGCCTGGACGCACAACGCCGAGGCGGTGGCCGCATTCACCACCGTGGTCACACACTGCGAGGCGTTGAAGGTATGCACCACCGGATCGCTTTGCCCTATCACAGCTGCAATGTCAGACGTTAGTGCCACTACGGATTCACCCACTCGGGAACTCACCGCACATATCAAAGAGAAGAGCAACGACCCACCAAGGAGCTTCCGGCAGTTCTCAGTGACGTGCTTCTCCAAGGCAGCAAGATCGCTCTACAGCCCAAGGATGATTGAGTCCGCAGCCTTCCACTCCTCCTCCGCCGCAGCGACTATGGCCTTTGCCCTATCCTCAGAAGAGATCACGACCGCCTTCGCCTCCTCCAATTCCTTCACCAGCGAATCGATACGCCCATTCGCCACGTCTAACTTGGCAACCCGAACATACCCTTCTCGGGCTTTCGCAATGGCAGTCGAAAGAACATCTTAAAGGAACAAAAACAACAGTCGGCATTTTGTAAACACCAGCAGCTCGCAATCGCCAAATAAAATAAGTACTCACCGGCAGTCTCCTGGAGTCGCCGGTTAGCCTCCTGCACCATGCGCAGGTCACGCTCCAGACACTCCTTTGCGGCCTGCCGATCAGCCGATTCCCTCTGCAAGCCCTACAAGTAGAATGAACAATTAGCAACTTCAAAAACACAAATTCAGTGCCTAGCCGCTGAAATTCAGCGACTAGACACTCGGGGACTGGCGACTAGAAGAAATTCAGTGCCTAGCCGCTGAAATTCAGCGACTAGCCACTCGGGGACTGGCGACTAGAAGAAACTCAGTGCCTAGCCGCTAAAATTCAGCGACTAGACACTCGGGGACTGGACGTACTTGAATGGCGGCACCAAGCATACTGTGAAGTTCACTAGCATCCGTCGAAGGGACCATGAAGGAGGTACACCCGCGACGAGGTCCAACATCCTCATCGACGATCTCCAGCATCTGCGGAGACTAGTTTTCTGCCACGATCGGAAAACCCCTCGACATGAAGCGCGGGAACGACGCGGACGCCCTTGTCGGGGCACTGGTTGCTGGAGCTGGCGGTTCTGTCATCGGAGCCCCCTCAGCTGGCTCCAAGTGAGTGGCCGCCACCTCCTCGCAGCTAGTGGCAGGGTCACTCCCCTTGGTGATGTCTTTTGCTGCAGCCTCGTCGGGCTCACCCTTCTACTTCTTCGCGTCCTCAGCAGGCGCAACTTCCATAGCAGGCTTCCTCTTCCTGGGGGGATCGGCTTCCCCGTGGTGACGGCCGGCAGAATTTTAGCCACTAAAGGGCGACCTATCTTCTTAGCACCAGGCCTGCAAAACCTCCAAAGTCAGCAAAGAAACCATACAAAAAGTCGCCCAAGAATTGGAAAGGAAAACTCGCGACTTACTAGGAGACCGGAAGAACACGTAACCCTGTGCTGATGTGGGTGAGCTTATCTAGCTCTGGGCCCAGCTTGCGCGTGAGTCCTTTCTCGAAGACATCCGAAGCCCACGACACCGCGGGCTTCTTTAATGATGAAGTCACGGTCGCGGGAATCTTCGGCTCAGAAGACGCGGTCGTCCCTGAAGGTTGTGGCAACTTCGACGTTGCAGCTTCAGCTGCCTCTTGCTCTGACGCCGCCGAAGTTGTCGGTGCAATCACCGCGAGCGAAACTCCCACGACCGCTTTGGCGTCTTCAGCCTCCGATCCCGTCATCGGAGTCGCACCCTCCGGGATCTTGCGTGAAGTCTTGGTCACATCGTCGTCAGATTCGTCATCCAACTCGAACACCACTGCCGATCTGGACGGTGACACCGGCTTCGAAGTCGGCTTCTTCGCGGGCGACTTCGGTTTGCACGCGGGCTTCGCCGGCATGGCCGTTCACCGAGAGCTGTGCTCTTGCAAGATCTCGTCGTCCTCATCGCGCTCTTCAAAACTACGGCTCGCCTCGAACTCGTGTTGCATCTGCATGCGAGTCTTGCGAGCCACCGGCGCTGGGGGTGGAACATCCCTTTCTTCCTCTTCGGCCTTAGAGGGCTCTCCTTCGGCACCCTCCTCGAGCTCCCTGGGGACCTCTTCATCGAGTGGGGGGAGCCAGCCCTCGAGAACCTGGAACAACTGAAAGTGGCCGCAAACAAGCATCAGATAATGCGGCTGCAAATTACACCACAGAATCACGAAATAAAGATAGATTCAGAGAGAGAAACTTGCCGTAGGAGCTTCATTCTTCACGGGCACGTACAGGGCGAGCCTGGCCAACGTGGTTGTAAATTCCGCGTCGGTAATCTACTTCAAGGCGGCCTTGTAATCTGCAGCATCCCACGACTCCTTGCTGGTTCAGGAAGGATCGTTCTTCCCACTGTACTCGTACATCTTGTGCGGCCGGGTCGCCAATGGGACCAGGCGCCGCTCGAGCCAGCAGTTGTACAGGTTGATCGAGTACAGCCCTTGGTCCTTCAACTTCTAGATCTGGTCCATCATCTCCGTGATGGCCGCCCTCTGATCGTCGAGGAGCTTGTCTGTTTCCAGTCGACGGGGCTCGCTTCTCTCCGCGACGAATTCTGGCAACGCCACTTCGCCGGAGGGGTGGACTCCTTCACATAGAACCAGCTCTTATTCCATTCGCTCGCGGCCTTCTTTGGCAACAGGAGCTTGATAAAATTGACCTTCGGCTTCAACTGAAATGTAACGCCTCCGGCCGCCAAGATCAGGCCGCCGGACCCTTTGCGCCCGATGCGGCCATGGAACAGCTCCAACCATAGTGGGAAGTACGGCATGTAGCCGAGGTAGCATTCGCAGAAGGCGGCGAAGATCGCTAGCTGCTCGATGCTGTGCGGTCCAAGATCCGACTGCTTGATCGCATAATATGCGCAGAACCGCCGGAAGAACAACGAGGTGGCGAACCCCAAGCCCCTCTCCAAATGGCTTGGGAAGCAGATGAACTCGCCAACATGTGGCTTCGGCTCGACCTCGGAAGACGTGGGGATCCACCAATTCCCCTTATAGAGGACCCTAGCGTCCTCAAAGGACTTGAGCTGCGTCGCAGTGCACTTGGATTTCCCCCACGTACCTTTCAGAGGCGCCATCAGGAAGGAAGTAAGGTCGCTTGGTCTGGAGAGTCTAGATCGAGGGAAGACAGATGGAATGGATGCGCGAGGATGAAGAATGCGGGGAAGGGTCTACAGGACTGATCTGTCACTCCCCTTATAAAGAAGCGTTGCCCGCCAATCTCGGGGTAGCCATTACTCGCGGTAACTGCGCCGAAGTTACCGTTGGATTACCCAACGGATAGTTTGACCAAGCTGACGGTCCAACTCCTTCACTCGGCTCGCCTGCAATTATGCCATGTCCAGTCGACGAGGCAGCGACTTGGTAGCGCTTGCATTCGCCAAAGCTGCGACTAGAAACTCGGTGGAAAATTTCCTTAGTTTCGGCAGAATCCATCACTGATTCGACTGGGCGTCCAAATTGGATTCGCCTACTCCGACTGCCAAATGAACACCTGCGTTTGAATCAACAATGGCCTCGGGGACTACTGATGGGGATATGCCGAATGTGGTATGCCTAGCAGGATGTTCCGATTGGGTCAAAGGCTTAGCGAGTGGGCCTGCAGGACGGCGACTGGAATGCAACTGAGGAGAAATCCTGGCGATTGGAGACTGGAGGCCTAGAAGCATACTCGAAGCCCAGTCGGATTAGGTCAAAGCCTCCAAATCCATATCTTGTTCGGTTGTAAACTGCAAAACCCTAGCAAGGTGCCTCCTATATAAACCTCCCTAGGGTACTCTGAGGACTTACGTTCCATCATACACCCCTTCAAACGACTCGCTACTTAGCCGCCGGGCTCGCCATCCCTGTAACTCGCTCTCTCTCAATCTAATCTAGTAGGAGTAGGTCTTTACCCTCCGGGGGGCGAACCTGGATAAACCAATGTGCATCCGCCCCATCTCGCACCGCAGATGGCTGCTAGCTCTCGCCCTCGATTATATCAATCGCTACCTATGGCAGCGACTGCCGTGGCCATTTCCACGACAGCTTCCACATTCCATGTTGCACCAGTGTGACAGAAGCTGCACCACAGAATCCACTAGAGTGTGTGTGATCATGTGGATCAGTGTGGTTTAGGAGAAGAACACATGCAATGAAACTGGTGGATCAATGACACTAGCTGCTAGATCAATTGGTTTAGGAGAAGAACACATGCAACGACTCTGATGGATCAATGTGGTTTAGGAGAAGAACACATGCAATGACTCTGGTGGATTAGTGCGGTTTAGGAGAAGAACACATGCAATGACTATAGTGGATCCATGTGTCAAACCATGGTCAGATAGACCAAAAAACACATAGGAAAGCAGCTTCCACATTGCATGTTGCACCAGTGTGACAAAAACTGCACCACAGAATCCACTAGAGTGTGTGTGGTCATGTGGATCAGTGTGGTTTAGGAGAAGAACATATGTAATGACACTAGTGGATCAATGATACTAGCTGGTGGATCAGTGTGGTTCAAGAGAAGAACACATGCAATGACTCTGGTGGATCAATGTGGTTTAGGAGAAGAACACATGCAATGACTCTGGTGGATCAGTGTGGTTTAGGTGAAGAACGCATGCAATGACTCTAGTGGATCCATGTGTCAAACCATGGTCATAGAGACCAAAAAACACATAGGAAAGAAGCTAACACATGGAATGTTGCAGTAGTATGACAGAAGTTGCACCGCAGAGTCCACTAGAGTGTGTGTGGTTATGTGGATCAATGTGGTTTAGGAGAAGAACACATGCAATGACACCGGAGTCAGAGTCGAAGATCCCGAGGATGGAGGGTCCTCGAAGTCCTCAGCGTTGGAGACTCGCGTGATGGAGTCCTCGTGTGACGCGTCGGTGACGGGTCCGGCTTCGAGGCACGGGTCGCCGAATCGGCGTCATCATGGAGGGCCACGTCGTCTATGGCGGCGTCGGTCCCCGACCGCATTGCTGGCGGCCGAGTCGTACTTGGAGGCTGATGGAGCGGATCTGGCCTTCTGATAGTAGATTGCAGCATGGCGGCGACCCACCGATGATCGCCGTCTCCGCCGGGTCGACTGCGTCCGTGAAGCCGACAAATAGGTTGATGGTGCCGACTGGCATCACCGTGTTGTGCGTGATCGGGCACGACGCTGGGATGTAGCTGCTAGGCAGGATCTGGAGGATCCTACCGCTAGCGATCATGTGGCCGGTGGCGATCGTCTGATCGATTTGCGAATAGGGTCTCTCCGTAGAACTCAGGCCGGACCGGCCATACCCCATGGTAGGTGCCACTGTCGTGGGAATGAACATGACAGTCGCTACCAGGGATAGCGATTGGAAGGATTTGGGGCAAGAGCAGTCAGCCATTTGTGGAGCGAGATGAGAGCAAAGACACAGGGATTTACCTAGGTTTGGCCCCCCCGTAGGGTAAAGACCTACTCCTGCCAGATTGTATTATCGAGTGAGTATAAGGGTGGCGAGCTCGGCGGCTAGGCAGTGAGTCGATGGGGTGTATGATGGAACATAAGTACTGAAGGTACCCTAGGGAGGTTTATATCGGGGGTACCTTGCTAGGGTTTACAGATATACAACCGAATCAGTTAAGGACTCAGAGGATTTAACCTAATCCGACTAGGCCTAACTATGCTTCTGGCCTCCAGCTTCTAGTCGCTAGGCTCCTTCTCAGTTGCATTCCAGTCGATGTCCTGCAGGCCCACTTGCAGGGGCCTTGACTTAGTCGAAACGTCCTGCTGGGATACCCCTTCGGCATATCCCCATCATGCACTCTCTCATTGGAAAAAGTGTTGTTGTCTATTTTGATGATATACTTGTTTATAGCAAGTCACTTGAGGAACATGTTACACATGTCAAGGAGGTCTTACAAATCCTTCGACATGAAAAGCTATATGCTAATCTTCCCAAGTGCCCTTTTTCTAAAGACAAGTTGATTTTCCTTGGTTTTGTTGTTTCTTCCAATGGCATTGAAGTTGATGTTTCTAAAGTGAAAGACATTCGAGATTGGCCCATCCCCACAAATGTGAGTGAACTTTGAAGTTTTCATGGGTTGGCCAGTTTCTATCGTCGCATTGTGAAAGACTTCTCTACCATTGCTTGCTCTCTCAATGAGTTGACCAAAAAGAATTTCACCTTCATGTGGGGCAAAGCAAACAAAAAGCTTTTGATGAACTTAAAAAGAGGCCTACCGAAGCACCTCTTCTCGTGTTACCGGATTTCACAAAAACTTTTGAGATAGAGTGTGACGCTAGTGGTATTGGCATTGGAGGAGTCCTTATGCAAAACGGACGTCCTATTGCCTACCATAGCGAAAAACTTGATGGCGCACGCCTCAATTATCCAATTTATGATAAAGAGCTTTTTTGCCTTAGTCCGTGTTTTTCAAGTTTGGCAACACTACTTTTGGCCTAAGGAATTTATCATACATTATCTCAAAGGCCAAGCCAACTTGAGTGAGAGACACGCGAAGTGGGTTGAGTTCTTGGAGTCTTTTCCTTACATTGTCAAGTATAAGAAGGTCAAAGATAATGTAGTTGCGGGCGCTTTGTCTCACAAGCACACAAGCCTTCTTACTCAACTCGAAGTAAACGTGTTGGGTCTTGATGAAATGAAAATGTTGTACGCTTCTGACCCGTTCTTTGGACCAGTTTCTGCAAAGTGCTCCATTGACAAAGGAGTTGATGATTTCTATTTGCATTAGGGCTTTCTCTTTAAACAAAACAACCTTTGCATTCCGAAGTCGTCTCTCCAACTTTTGCTTCTCCAAGAATCACATGGTGGAGGCCTCATGGGTCACTTTGGCCATGACAAGACATTGGACATGCTTTCCACTCATTACTATTAGTCTAAGATGAAGCGAGACGTGGAGCGCTACGTCCAACGTTGTGGGGGGATACCCCCGGGTAGGGTCACACCGGGGTATAAAGGCCGAGTTAGCCAACGTACAGTAAGGTCAAAGTGTATGCTGGCCGAGTCACCTCAAGGCAGGCCAACTTACGGAATGACCCGGCCCGGTGGATGTTCGACTAATGCTAACCCGGCCGACATAAAGCATATGTCAGCTATGTTCGATCTACCTTGTTTGCAGGTGCCCAAGTGGCCGAGTTAGCCAGGTGCTAGCCAGGTTATCACTTGGCTTACGAGAGAAGGAAGGAATCTCACTGGTCAAAAGGTGGTCTCTATCCACTATAGTGTGAGCAAAGCGGACAGAGGAGAGGACCAGCGGGGCGTGGCTGACAAGGGTGACGTAGCCAATGTCAGCTGATGCCACCAGTGTCAGATGACGTTGCGCCACAGAGGGGCCTAGGGAGGCTTACGCCCTAAGTCCGGACCAGCCAGTTAAAGTGTAAAAGAGGCATCTTACTTTACCGAGGAGCATATTCGGAGAATATGCCTCCACGTATGCCCTAGATTGTAACCTAGCACCCCCTATATAAGGAGGGGCAGGACCTCCATAGAGAGGGTCGGCCATTTTTACTAAGGGAGAGCCCAAGAGATCAGTTGTGGGTAGTAAGAGAACTAGTCTCCTTCCCACGAACAGCTCAAGGAGCCTCTGTAATCCTTCATCAACAAGAGAGAAATATGAACACGAGTGTGCGGAATCACCACACTATCCATCCCTAGATTCCTCTAGTGCTCATTGGCCCCATATTTAGCCTATACATGGCATCTGTCGTGACACCACCACGATAGTTGGCGCCCACCATGGGGCTAGCGGCGGTAGCAGGGGTAAAAATCTGGATGGGAAACATCATCGGCACCGCGAACGCATCATCTCTAGGCTCATTCAGCGCTTTGGAGCATTGGACTACGTTAGCGACAATGTTGGTAGCTTCGGTAGGCGCCCTCCTCCGCGCAACTGCCTCTTCATCAAGCTTGGCACCCACAAGATCTATGTCGACGTCGACAAGTCCTGCGTTCACCCGCGGCACGTTGTCGAGGGAGGCGAACCACCCCTCAGCGCTGCTCGCGGCTCGCGTATCACTCGCCCCGCTAGCTGCGTTGAGGTCATGATGACGGCGCTTGACGCAGGAGCAAGCAAGGACCCGATGTTAGAGTCGGATGCTACGCCAAAGCAGGCAAGATCTAGTATCCCTCCACTAGAGAGGCCAGAAAATGTACTTCAGCGGGCAATAGATAGCTTGGCAACACCCATAGCACCAGCAGTAGATCCGACTCAGGCATGGGCCGAGCTAGAAGAGACTAGGGAGAAAATGTTAGCTGGGGCGAAAAAGGTAGCTGAGTTACAGCAGTCACTGAACATTACTCTACGGGAGTATGTGAAGGCAAACCATATAGATGGAGTGAAAATCCGGGGTAGAAACCTGATTACTGAGATTGACAAGGAGTATGTGCCTAAACCGGGTCAGACAGCTAAACTAGTCTCGGTAGGGCTGGAGAGGTATAACACCCTAGCGAAAAACCTCAAGGCTGCCAATACAGCCGCATCCAAGTTAGAGGGTTTGACCGGAGAAACCCGAGAAAGGCAACATGAGAGAGTTAACCATTTGCTAAGGGTAGCATGTCAGCAGAATGAGGAGATAAACAAGGCAAACCCGACGCAACCCGGAGCATCGCACATAGTTCATTCAACAAGGAATAACCCGGCAAAGTCCACTGGTGCTGCATCATCACCTCATGATGGCCCTAGAAGAGAGGAAGTGGTAACCTTGGGGAGAAAAGACAAACAGATGGTCTCGTATGACCCGGTAAGGGCAGGGAAAGGAAAAGCAGTGCAAATTGATGAGCATCGACATAGTGCCAACCGGGGCGAAGCTGGCCGAGGTAACCGTGACCAAGGCAATGCCGGTCGAGGAAACGCTGCCAACGGCAATGCCGGACAGCAAAATCTGGCGGGAGCAGAGCAAAATGTACCTCGGCAACAGCAACAACAATATGCACCTAGGCAGGAGAGAAGTGTCGGCCCAGCAATACAACAGCAAAATGCTCGTCCAGGTCAAGATAGGTACAATGATGGTTATTCGGTGATGGTTGATGCCGAATTTCCTAGGCCAGAGCATCATGTGATTGGATCAAGATTGGGAAACAGGAACCTACAGCCGGATGACGCAAGGCTGGAATTTGATCGAATCTATAGGTTGGAGATAATTAAAGTGCAGGGTCCTCCGGGTCCAATAGGCTTTGGACCTCGGATCATGAGAGAACCACATGTGGCAAACTTTTAGTTAGCTAGAGGAACGAAAATGTATGACGGCGGCACCAAACCGGAGGATTGGCTCATTGATTATGCAACTGCGGTGAACATTGCCACGAGTAAGTTGAGATGGGCTATGATATATGTGCCCCAGATGTTAGAAGGACCAACAAGGGTCTGGTTGAACAACTTACCACTAGGAATCATAAACTGTTGGTTAGATTTCGAGGAGTTGTTCATCAGTAACTTCTCGAGCACATATAAGAGGTTGAATAGGCCACAAACTCTGGCGTGCAAAAGTAATTACCAATCATTCGGCCTGCAAAAGTAATTTCCTTCGAAGCAGTGTTCATCTGGGCGCTAAATTCGGCAGGGCCAAACTTTTCCGGGATCTCCTTGTTGAGGTTGACAAACTCAGACTCATTAGAGTTGTTAACATATTCAACCAAGGGGCCATTGTTGGGTTTGCAGCATAAAAAACAAAAAAATTCCTACGATGGGAACTATTATACGCCAAGATCTATCTATTAGATACAAGCAACAGGTGGATATACATCCATAGAGAACATACCCTCGAAGACAGCAAAGCTTTGTTAACGAGATGGAACTCGTGGATGATGTGGTCGTACACTTGTCGTTCTCAAGATCATGATGAAGTCTAGTAGATCCAGCAGGTCCAGCTTCAGCATGTCCATCAGATCCAGCTCCAGCAAGTCCAACACCACAAAGCAGCGCTACATCCGTGATCGCACACACGTCCGGTACCTCGACAACCTCCATCCCTCGCTCCAGCAAAGCAGCGGAAGCAGTAACTCCTTTCCAGATAAAGCCACCGGGAACATGTATCTCGCTAATTCGAGACCATGGGGGAAAATACTAGAGGGGGAGAGATCCTTCACGAGGAGGTGTGAGGAAGAAGAAGTGAGAGAGGGGCCTTTTATAGGAGGAGGGGGTACCCCTCCCCATGGCCGGAACCTCATGGAGGTGACCCCTCACCTCCCCCATTCATCTGGTGGTAACCCGCTCCATATAAAATTGCCCCTTAACATTCCCTTTTAAAGTCTCTACTTTAAATGCATTAAATTTCTCCAAATTTAATGCTCTCTCATTTAATAAAACTCTTTTATTAATTTTATTCAAATTTTTGTTAATTACTTTAATTAACAAACATTCACATAAAACCCCCTGCAACATTTCAATATTACATGCAGAACCAATTTCAGCAATTTCACCTGAAACAGTTTCGGTGTCTATTGAAATAATTCCAGCGCTTTCTTAAATCTTTATCTGAAACATATTTGCTCCAAATGGTGTCGGTATCCCTTAAGTGTGTCACCCTACGGTTCGCGAATAATGCACACATGATTGAGACCCCTCTCTGATCAATAATCAGCAGCGGGACCTGGAGATTCGTACTGACTCCCACATATTCAACGATGACTCTTGTGATCGTGTGAACCTTCAACGTCGTAACTAAATCCCTTTGTCTCGCGATATATTACATGTACGAGATTCGATCATAGGTATCTCCATACCTAGTTTGATCTCGTTACCGACATGTACTATTTTCTCGTTCCCGTGATATAACATTCTAGTGATCTTATCACTTCCTTGCAAGCTAACCAATGTGATATCATCGAGAGGGCCCAGAGTATATCTATCCGTCATTGGGATGGACAAATCCCACTCTTGATCCATGAGCCTCTACATAACACTTTCGTAGCATTGAATCCACCTTTATAATCACCCTTTCATGGTGTGACGTTTGATGTTATCAAGATACTCTTCTAGTGTTAGTGATTGACATGATCTCATGGTCTAAGGACTAGGATTACTTCGTATGATGTTATAGAAATATAAACACAATGAATTTGATCGTAATTCTATACTTCGGATGAATGTTCATCACATCATTCCACTAATGTTGTGACCTCGTTATTAACAACATCCAATGTCCATGATTAGGAAACCTTGATCATCTTGTTAATCAACGAGCTAGTTTGTAAGAGAGGCATAACTAGGAACTTTCCTTTTGTTTATTAAACACACATGTATTAATGTTTCCAAATTAATACAATTATAGCATCCAAATTAAACATTTATCACAAACAAGGAATAAGATAATAACCACTTTATTATTGCCTCTCGGGCATATTCCCTTCAGAATCCCACTTGCACTAGAGTCAATAATCTAGTTTGAAAAACTTTGCGTATTGAACACCTCTGGCTTTCTGGTGTTGCATATACGCGATTGCTAGTGGTTAACATAATCTCCGGATCTGACAGTTTCAGGTCCGTGTGTACTTGCATGTCTTTGCGTCTCTACACATCACTCATTCTCAAATGAGATGGCATAAATTTGGTCCTTTGGTGAGACCATTAGTTTGTTCAGGTTAAAATATGTTGATATTACTGTCATACAATATATCTTCATAGTATTAGCCCACTTTGAACCACACCTAGTTTGGTAACAAACTATTTAACACAAATGCCCTCCTTTGCTGCTACTATAGCAGTCATATACTTAGCCTTTTGTTGTAGTATCCGTCACAATGTCTCAACTTTGGAACTCATCCAAATCCACCATGGAACATCCTTTCCATTACATTGTGCCACCCATAGTCTAAATTGAGATAAAATTTAATTTGTATCTTGTGACAAAACTAGTATCAAGGTAACACTTTACAATGAACTACCTTTAACTATTTGTCACTTATATATGATATATTCTTAGTTCTTCCGAAGCTCATAAAAATATCTTTACTATCGTCCAATGATCATCTTATGAATCATTCTGGTATGTGCTCATAACATTTAGAGCATAGGACATATCTAGATATATACATATCATGGTATAATCTATCAAAATCTTCATGTGATTTTACTCACCAAGTGTTGAAACACTTGAATGTTGATACAATCATTTCCATTCAGCAAGAACCTTTATTGTTGTTTCCATATTGAACCCTTTCAATATCTCATATATGTACGTCTGGCACAACCATATTAGCGCCTCAATCTATCCATATAGACATTGATGCCAAATATTCCGGTTTTGCCCAAGTCTTTCATCGAAATCCTATTTTAATGAAATTATTAACTTGTGTCAATAAAAGATACATCATTTCCAATCAACAATATGTACTATGCATAATGTATTGGAAATTTGTCTCAGCACTCCCACTTAATTTCTTGCAAATGCAAGCATCTTCATTGTCTCCGATGAATTTAAACTCTTTTAACAGTTTCATCATGGTGAAGATTACAACTCCGCTATGCTCACTTCAACTATTGAAGTTTGCATGCCCTTTTAGCACCCTTTGAATTAACAAAACCCTTTGGACCGTGTCTTGTACACGTCCTAGGTAATCATTCTATTAGAAGAACATTGTTTTGTT
Source organism: Avena eriantha (assembly GCA_910589775.1). Classification (NCBI taxonomy): domain Eukaryota; kingdom Viridiplantae; phylum Streptophyta; class Magnoliopsida; order Poales; family Poaceae; genus Avena; species Avena eriantha. The sequence continues at coordinate 66,693,257 of OU342746.1, read as the reverse complement.
TGTTCAACTACCATACACCAAATTATATATAGTGGTTGCTACATTAATCCGTCAAGACTAAATATCGCTATGAAGGATCAAATCTTGTCATAGTCAACTCCTTGAACATTGACGTAAACTTCTTTCCGACATGTCGACTATTTCATAGATGTTAAACATCCATGTCTTTTTATTTATAGATCCAAACACGACCGATAGGCTTCACACCTTTCCGGAGGGTCTTCCAAGTTCAGAAACTTGATTTCTCGTGTATGGATACTATCACGGATTCTATGACTTCTAGTCATTTTATGGAGTCAGGGCCCATCGTCGCTTCTTTGAATGTAGTCGCTTCATCATTGTCAAAACAATAATGACTTGTTTATCAAATCTCACTATTTGATTCTTACCAACCCACACGGTTCAATAGGAACTCTAATCTCCGAGATCATAACCTTTGTAATCATGGGAGCCATGAGCATTGTGGCCGCCACCGGGACACTTTCCAATGCTTCGCTACTTAGCACATATAGCTAAGGTTCAACAACCTTATCAAAGTTCTATTGTCCTCCCACTTAACTTTTCGCAAAAAATTCCTTCTCAAGAAACTTGACGTTCCAAGCGACAAACTCTTTTGTCATTGGTGTTATGGAGGAATTCCCAACAGATTCTTTGGGATAACCTACAAAGATGTGCTTATCCTACTTTAGTTGTAAACATTTTACTTATGCATAGCATACCAAAATTTAAGAAAAGACGATTCGGGTTTTATCCCAAACCATAACTCATATGGTGTCATTTCAACGGATCACGATGGTCCTCTTTTCAGTGTAAAAGCGGTAGTCTCTAAAGCTTTAATCCTTAAAACATAATGGTAGTTTTATAAATGACACCTTTGATCTTACCATGTCAAACAAGGTTTGATTTGATCTGTCGAACATACCATACTCCTGTGGTTTATCAGGAAATGCAAATTCATGGAACAATTCCTAAAATCTTAGGTGTTTTGCTAAACCTGTAACTCAAATATCTTCCTTTATGATCAAATCATAAACTCTTTTATTTTCTTGTTACAATGATTTTTTACTTCATCTTGAAAATCTTTGAAAAAATTTCAAATGTTTCATACTTCTTCCTTATTAAGTAAATATATAGATATATTCATCCCATATGGCTACACATAATGGACTATGCACATCAGCATGCACAGTTCCAGTAAGCTAGTCATCCGTTCCTCTTTGGCCTATGAACGGAGTTTCATTTATCTCGAGGAAAGTTTCACAAGCGTCAATTGATCAAAATCAAAAGACTCCAAAAATCCATCAACATGGAGTTTCTTCATGTTTACTTTCCAATATAATTCAAACAGCGATGTCACTTCATAAGTGATCTTCCAATCATTTGGCTTACGACATTTTAGCAATAATGTTTATGGATGTGATTTCTCTAACTAGACTTGTATAAGTTCATCCATCCTTTATGGAATACGGTAATTATTTGAACAACCATTGTTCTCGTAATACTGGAACAAAATAACAATTATTAAAACAAATCTTGAAGGTCAGGTTTAACGACAATGAAAAACACAATAACACTTTATTTGTTTTCGATGAACATAATCACTTATTCTCTTGCTAGTTACTTAGGCCATTGCATTTCATGAATTGTGTTGTTCTGTATGACACTTCACACCAACCAATTCGGTATCCAATACCGAAGAACCACATTGTTTAACAAGCAAGGAATACAGCCATAACGTGTATATATTCTATATACCTAAATTGGACATGTCCAACTTTTTCTTTTCTGTCAAATATTTTATAGATTCTCTTTCAGCGATTCCTTTTCCTTTTAAAAGAATCTATCAACATCAATAGTGGTGTCAGTCACATGAAACATAGTACAAAGCATGTATAGTCAAATACTAATACCTTTGGACTCACACTTTGAAGTGCATCACCATCATCAAATGTTTGGCATTCTTTCAAAAATCCATTCTTTAGTAATATTTTAGTGTAGTAAACATTTTACTTATATCTTCTATTCATACTTATCATGACAACTTTCATGATCAAGCTACTATAGCCTATAAGGATGAATCGTGAGTATAACATCAGTTCCCCAAACCTTTTTGGTAGGTTAGGATGCCTAGCGTCTCCAACCTTCACAAATTCTCATAAAGTATGAGAACGTGTATTTTGTTAAATTATACTCTATCATATTGCAACCATAAACTTTGTTTCAGATATCACAATATCTTTCACACATGATGGTTTCTGAAACAATTATTTCAGCTCCTAGATAACCTCGATATTAAAACAACTTTTGAATATCAAGAATCATGGAGGCAAACATGATACTTTAGATACTAACATTGGAATTCTTACTCTTGATTTAATACTATTTATTAAACTTCATGGAGTAAATAGAGTTTGCTGAAAGTTTACAATAGGACTTCTAAACTTTAAATTGACATTCAAAACAATACAATACCAGTTCGTAAAGTAAATATCCACAATTCTATAGTTCTATTATCTCAATTAAAACTAAGCATAAGGTAGTAAACAGATGCCAATGACTACAACAAATTATGCAAATTCACTTTGATTTAGTTTATGACAAATTTGGTTTGACTAATCCAAATTAGAAATGAACTCCCACTCAAAAATGACATCCCTCGTGCCTTTTTGGTGATTACATGAACTAAATCCACTACACCAAGTCCGATCATCACGTGAGTTGGTATAGCTTCAAAGGCGAGCATCTATATGGGCATCATATCAACTATATGACTCATGCTTAACCTTTCGGTCCGTGTTCCGAGGCCATGTTTATACATGCTAGGCTCGCCAAGTAAGAACCTTAGTACTCGCATGTCTAAAACAGTCTTACACCCAAAATATGATCATGAATTCAAGTACACCCGATCATCACGTGATGTCTTGAAGCGGTAAAACATAAACGGTGCATACTTAAGGAAGAACACATTTTTATCTTGACATTTAAATGAGGGATCATTTATAACGCTACTAAAATGCCAAACTAGTAATATAAGATGCGAACATCATATGTGTAAAGTGGGATGGTATGGTCCATGCATTTTGATCACCATCACATGCATCGTGGTATGATCTCTATCATTCCTTTGTGTGTAAGGCCAAGGTCTATGAAACTTACACGTTAAGTGTGTTGTAAGGTATCAACTATACATCAACTCACAACATTACCATATCATGACACAAGCCCAGCAACGATCTAAACTAGACGCCTCTAATTTATCAATTGTAAGTTTTACATGGCTTTAGGGCTTTTGAAGATAGAACCGGTCTTACCTACGAACATGGAACCACAACGATGATAACTAAGTTATTAGCAACTCGTTGTAAATCAGATATTGACTATAGTAGGAGAGACAGACATCCGCCAGCCACTTATGCAAAACTAGTTGCATGTCAGTCGTGGAACCGGTCTCATGTGCGATGCCATGTAAAGTTGGTTCGGGCCGATTCATCCCACTATCCCACCAATATCCAAAATACATGAAAGAAGCAATAACATGATCATCATCGCCCACATATAAACATATGTGTGCTTCCCATGCAAAGCACCTACGCATAGATCAGGCTCTGATACCACTGTTGGGTTTGTAGCATAGAAAACAAAAAAATCCTACGATGGGAACTATTATACACCAAGATCTATCTATTAGATACAAGCAACGGGTGGATATACATCCATAGAGAACATACCCTCGAAGACAACAAAGCTTTGTTAACGAGATGAAACTCATGGATGATGTAGTCGTACACTTGCCGATCTCAAGATCGTGATGAAGTCCAGCAGGTCCAGCTTCAGCACGTCCATCAGATCCAACTCCAGCAAGTCCAGCACCACCAAGTCCAGCACCGCAAAGCAGTGGTGCATCCGTGATTGCACACACGTCCGGTACCCCCGACAACCTCCGTCCCTCGCTCCAGCAAAGCAGCGGAAGCAGGAACTCCTTTCCAGATAAAGCCACTGGGAACATGTATCTCGCTAATCCGAGACCATGGGGGAAAATACTAGAGGAGGGAGAGATCCTTCACGACGAGGTGTGAGGAAGGAGTGAGAGGGGGACCTTTTATAGGAGGAGGGGTACCCCTCCCCACGGCCGGCGCCTCATGGAGGTGACCCCTCACCTCCCTGATTCATGTCATGGTAACCCCCTCCACATAAATTTGCCCCTTAACATTCCCCTTTAAAGTCTCTACTTTAAATGCATTAAATTTCTCCAAATTTAATGCTCTCTCATTTAATAAAACTCTTTTATTAATTTTATTCAGAATTTTGTTAATTACTTTAATTAACAAACATTCACATAAAACCCCCTGCAACATTTCAATATTACATGCAGAACCAATTTCAGCAATTTCACCCGAAACAGTTTCGGTGTCTATTGAAATAATTCCAGCGCTTTCTTAAATCTTTATCTGAAACATATTTGCTCCAAATGGTGTCGGTATCCCTTAAGTGTGTCACCCTACGGTTCGCGAATAATGCACACATGATTGAGACCCCTCTCCGATCAATAATCAGCAGCGGGACCTGGAGATTCGTACTGACTCCCACATATTCAACGATGCCTCTTGTGATCGTGTAAACCTTAAACGTCGTAACTAAATCCCTTTGTCTCGCGATATATTACATGTCCGAGATTCGATCATTGGTATCTCCATACCTAGTTTGATCTCGTTACCGACATGTACTATTTTCTCGTTCCCGTGATATAACATTCTAGTGATCTTATCACTTCCTTGCAAGCTAACCAATGTGATATCATCGAGAGGGCCCATAGTATATCTATCCGTCATTGGGATGGACAAATCCCACTCTTGATCCATGAGCCTCTACATAACACTTTCGTAGCATTGAATCCACCTTTATAATCACCCTTTCATGGTGTGACGTTTGATGTTATCAAGATACTCTTCCAGTGTTAGTGATTGACATGATCTCATGGTCTAAGGACTAGGATTACTTCGTATGATGTTATAGAAATATAAACACAATGAATTTGATCGTAATGCTATACTTCGGATGAATGTTCATCACATCATTCCACTAATGTTGTGACCTCGTTATTAACAACATCCAATGTCCATGATTAGGAAACCTTGATCATCTTGTTAATCAACGAGCTAGTTTGTAAGAGAGGCATAACTAGGAACTTTCCTTTTGTTTATTAAACACACATGTATTAATGTTTCCAAATTAATACAATTATAGCATCCAAATTAAACATTTATCACAAACAAGGAATAAGATAATAACCACTTTATTATTGCCTCTCGGGCATATTCCCTTCAGCCATAACTTTCCCCGGAGAGTCTGGGCAATGACCAAGCCTTTAGCATGCGCCTCCTTCCCGGTCATCTGTGCAGCAGCTGGACTAGTGTGCAAAGTATGCTGCTTGCTACCCTCAGACCCTGCAGCAGATGACCCGGAGGCAGTGTTAGCCTTCTTTGTCATGGACACGAGAGTACCCTGTCCAGACTCAATGTTTACGCCTTTTGCTACCGGGCTTGGGTCGCTACAGAGGAGACGAGGCTTGCGCTCCATACTGGGCATGAGATGCTAATTGAAATATGTCCTTCACAGAAGGAGTTGACCCGGTGATACATTGCAAATGTATACATGCTTGGTTTTATCCACTTTCTTGTGTTTTGTTCCAACTTTGGAGTACTTTTCATATGATTTCTTGGACTAACCTATTAACAAGATGCCACAGTGCCAGTTGCCTGTTTTCTGCTGTTTTTGTTTCCAGGAAGTCAGAAAATGAATATTCTCGGAATTGGACGGGACAAAAGCCAAAGTTACTATTTTCCCGGAAGACTCACATAGCCAGAAGGAGAGTCGGAGAGGGGCCATAGGGTGGCCACACCACCCCTAGGCGCGGGTCCACCTAGGCCGCGCCAGGGCATGGTGTGGGCCCCCTGGTCGCCCACCGACCTTGCCCTCGGGCCTATAAGAAGCCTCCCGAAGCCAAAACCCTAAATCGTCAATCAGAAAGCCACGAAAAGTTCCGCTGCACCGCCGCCACCGAAAGGGAGATTCGTGGGATAGAAAGTCTCTGTTCCGGCACCCTGCCGGGACGGGGAAGTGCCCCCGGAGCCATCTCCATCGATCTCCACCACCATCTCCATCACCATTGCTGATTCCCATGATGAGGAGGGAGTAGTTCTCTCTCAAGGCTAAGGGTTCTACCGGTAGCTATGTGTTCATCTCTCTCTATGCATGATCATATTGTGATCATGAGCTTGTAATCTATAGATCTACCTTGCTACTCAAGTGCTTTAATGAATCTCTGCTCTCCCCATGTGTGTGAAAGTGACAGCGTGCTCACCATGGTGGCACTTAGGCTAGAGATTACAAATACTTGTTATGAGTTATATTTGGAGTTGGATGTTTCTATGAAATTGTGGTGTTTGTTGGACTCATCTAGTACTCAAGGTGACAGTGTGGGGTTTTCTAGATGGGAAAGATGGACTTTGAGGAGTGTTGTTATAGCCCTACCATCGATTAGAGTGTTCAACCGGAGAGTAGTTAAGAGTAGTATCATAAAGAAGGATATATTTATGAGAGAGTGTTCACTAGTGAAAGTATGATCCCTAGGCCTTGTTTCTAAGCATTGATACACCGTTTGCTACTAGATCTGTAACATGTTTGCTTGCTTCCTTCTTTATTTCAGTTTGTCTTTAGTCTCTTCCATGCCATCAAGTTATCTTCTAGCACCGTTACCACTTATAATTATATATACCACTTGTATTTCACTATCTCTTCGCCGAACTAGTGCACCTATACACCTGACAAGTGTATTGGGTGTGTTGGGGACACAAGAGACTTCTTGTATCTTGATTGCAGGGTTGCTTGAGAGGGAATACCTTTGACCACTTCCTCCTTGAGTTCGATAAACCTTGGGTGATCCACTTAAGGGAAAACTTGCTGTTGTTCTACAAACCTCTGCACTTGGAGGCCCAACAACTGTCTGCAAGAATAGAAGTGCGTAGACATCAAGCTATTTTCTGGCGCTGTTGCCGGGGAGGTAAGGTAAAAGGTACTCACATCCTCCGGTGTGAGTGCTCGAAGTTATTTCCTTTAGATTCTGCAATTTTGTCTTTTTGTTTATTGGTTTCACTAGTTAGGCTTAATGGAAAACAACAACAAAATTAGAGAGCTTTATAGTATTTATCTTGAGTTAGGACATGAAGTGTTTGAAGAGAAAATTAAAAAACCTATGGAACTTTATTTACATGCTAATAGCAATGTTGTTAGTATGAATTCTTTGGACACCATTATTGCTAATGCTATGGAAAATTCTAAGCTTGGGGAAGCTAGTTTTTATGAAAATGATCTTTTTAGTTCCCCAGCTTTGGAAGATAGCTATTCTATTGCTTATGATGATACCAAACCTCCAATATATGATGATTACAATGATGAATATGACATTTTCAGTCCACCTACTATTGAGGAGAAAACTAATTATGATTACAATATACCTCCTATATTTGATGATTATGGTGATGAGAATAATAATGATAGCTATTTTGTTGAATTTGCTCCCACTATAATTAATAAGAATGACTATGCTTATGTGGAGAGTAATAATTATTTTATGCATGTGGCTCATGATAAGAATGTTTTATGCGATAGTTATATTGTTAATTTTATTCATGATGCTACTGAAAGTTATTATGAGAGAGGGAAACATGGTTTTATGTATCTCAACAATATTAAGTTTCCCCTCTTTATGTTGAAAGTCTTGAAGTTGTACTTGTTTTGCTTTACTATGCTTTTTGTTTTGTGCTTTCATGACTTATTTCTTTACAAGATTCCTATGCATAGGAAGTGGGTTAGACTTAAATGTGCTTTGAATTTGCTTCTTGATGCTCTCTTTTACTTCAATTCATATTTCTTATGTGAGCATGTTCTCAAACTATCATGCCTAACTTAAAGGCGTTAAAGAAAAGTACGTATTGGGAGATAACCCAAAAGTTTTAGATGAGTCTTGGAAGTTATTACCTCTCTAATAACCGCTCCTTATCCTTTTATTTGCTTTTTGTGCCAAGAGTAACCTCTAATGAGAGAGAAGTAATGCTTGGGAAAGTTGCTGTCCCGAAACAGATTTTTGTGCTTCACTATAAAAATTCGTGTAAAATATCTGTACGTCCTTTTGAGGCGTGAATGTTCGTGCTTCTGCCCCAGGTTATTATCTAACTTTCGTTAGTTCAACACTTTTTTATTTGAGCAACATAAGGTATTCGAAAAAATTCGTCTTTACCTGCTGGTCTGTTTTGACAGATTTCTGCCATTATTTGCATTTGCTTCTTGTTGGTTCCTTCTTGAGTTCTTTTGGGGAATTGAGCTTTTTAAGGGAAGTTCTACAGTAGCTAGTGTTCTAATGGAAGTTTATTTGGTGTTAGAACTGAACCTTAAGACTTATTTATCTTGAGGGCACTAATGTTGCTAATAAAGATTGTGTGAAGTTTTGTATGAAGGAAAAATTTCAGGTGTATGGAAGGAATGAGTAATGAGATGAAGGATGGACTAAAGCTCAAGCTTGGGGATGCCACGCATGTCACCCCAAGAAATATCCAATAAGTACAAGCGTCAAATCTTGGGGATGCCCAAGGCATCCCCTTCTTCATCAATAAAAATCCCAAGTTTCTTCCAAACGCTTCATTTTTATTGTTTCATGCACAGTTGTATTGCTCTTGGAGCGTCTTCTTTTTCATTTTCGTTTTGGTTTTTCGTTTGCTTGGTTTGCTTAGTTTTCTGAATAAATTGGTTGGACCCCCTCTTTCATACATTGGTTTGCAAATAGTTTGGTTTGGTTTGGAAAAGAGTAGGAAAGTTCATACTTATGTGGTAAAAAGAGCTCGTTTTTTACTGTGACTATGTTTTGTCATGCCATGCTCGATACTGTTTTGGCTTTATGCTTAGTATTCTTTGTTATAGCATGACTTGTTATAAACAATTGAGATTGCTTAATGTGCCTTGGATGAATCATGCGTTGTTTTAGCATATTAAAGCATAGTATAGTGGTATTCTCCTTTGATGCTTTATTTGGGTTGACTTGGCGCATGCTCACACCATGTTATGACTATCTCAAGTCAACATTAGCCTTGATGATCCTTTAGTTTTCAACTTGTAGTATCACTTTATGCTTTGATCAATGATGTTTTGTCGCTCTGCATGATTATGGCCATTATTGCTCTCTTAGTTTGTCGCCCCTAGTCTTTTGCTAGCCTCCACAACCAAGTATGAGTTCCACTCATGCATCCAACTCCTTAAACCAAGTTATTTCAAAGGGTCCACCATACCTGCCTACTAGCTTATGTTATTCCAAGTATATTCATGCTTTTGTTTACCTTCCACTTGTTATGAGAAAACTAGTGATTAAAGCTCTCACGAACTTGATGGCACACTTTACTTTACTTGCCCTTAATAAACTTGAACCATTATGTCTTCTATGTTGTATATGCTTGCACTTATTTATCGGGAATTAGCAGAACCATGCTTTCATGGGGAACGCTTTCAACATTCCACTTGGTACTTGTACCTAGTTGATATCATGCTCTTTTGTATATGGATGTCGTCGGTGTGAAATGAAAGGGAAGCTTGTAAGTCCATGGAGTTATGTATATGTGTTAGAGAAACGCCTGGGCCGCTGGTCTAATCCATGCTGACATGGTGGAAACCTGCAGCGTAACCATAATGAGCTGTCTATGAAGCATTCTTCTTATAAAAAAAGAGTCCTATAATGAGAAAAAAAGAGAAAAGAAAAAAAAGATACTATGAAAAGAGGAAAGAGAGAAAAAAGCACCATATTCCCATGGTACATAAGAAGAATGCTGAGATGCTCGTTGTTTGCTTGCCTTGTCATTTTGATATGGGGATTCTTCCGTATCATCGGGCAAGGGGTACCCCGTTGGCGGTTCTCTATGATACACATGTACTTATGATGACAAGAACTTACCGGTGACTAAACTTGAGTAGCATGAGGAGCGGCCCTCGTATACAAGGGACATGAGATTTCTAACTTATACTTCGTCAAGCATGTACACCATAGTTTGTTCACTTTAACCTTAATCACTTCAAGATGCTTATGATAGGGGCAATGAGAGCTGAAAGCTATAAGTACCATAATTTTTGGAAGCTCTTTATGAGACTTGAATCCCTACTTCCTTTTATGAAGGCCTTTCTTCCACCATTATATTGAGTCTCCACCTTCTACCTTTATGCACCTACTTTGAGAGCATAGTGGCCATTCTTAGTTCTATGTGCATTGTCCCAAGACTAGTTGATTGATGCATACTTTGATATTGCTTGTTTTAAACTATTGTATCTAGTCACTCTTATGAACTTTGAAGGTGTCCTATGCATTTATATTTGCTACTCTATTGAGGGACAAGCTGAATACACGTCTTGCAAAGCATTATTATTCATGAATCTTTTGTTTGTGCCTTTTCATGTTGCATCATAGTTTCTTTGCTTATTGCTAAAACTTTGTCTTTCATGTTATGATTGAAGTACTATGATCCCAGCTTTGAATGTTTTTACAAATACTTTGATCAAGTCTTTCATGGTGCATGTCACCTCAAAAATTATTCTTTCTTTTTATCACTTACCTACTCGTGGACGAGCAGGAGTTAAGCTTGCAGATGTTGATACATTGCAAATGTATCTATAATCGTTGATGTTCCATGCTTGGTTTTATCCACTTTCTTGTGTTTTGTTCCAACTTTGGAGTACTTTTCATATGATTTCTTGGACTAACCTATTAACAAGATGCCATAGTGCCAGTTGCCTGTTTTCTGCTGTTTTTGGTTCCAAGAAGTCAGAAAATGAATATTCTCGGAATTGGACGGGACAAAAGCCAAAGTTACTATTTTTCCGGAAGACTCACGGAGCCAGAAGGGGAGTCGGAGAGGGGCCATAGGGTGGCCACACCACCCCTAGGTGCGGGTCCACCTAGGCCGCGCCAAGGCATGGTGTGGGCCCCCTGGCCGCCCACCGACCTTGCCCTCTGGCCTATAAGAAGCCTCCCGAAGCCAAAACCCTAAATCGTCAATCAGAAATCCACAAAAAGTTCCGCTGCGCCGCCGCCACCAAAGGGGAGATTCGGGGGACAGAAAGTCTCTGTTCCGGCACCCTGCCGGGATGGGGAAGTGCCCCCGGAGCCATCTCCATCGATCTCCACCACCATCTCCATCACCATTGCTGATTCCCATGATGAGGAGGGAGTAGTTCTCTCTCGAGGCTAAGGGTTCTATCGGTAGCTATGTGTTCATCTCTCTCTATGCATGATCATATTGTGATCATGAGCTTGTAATCTATAGATCTACCTTGCTACTCAAGTGTTTTAATGAATCTCCGCTCTCCCCATGTGTGTGAAAGTGACAGCGTGCTCACCATGGTGGCACTTAGGCTAGAGATTACAAATACTTGTTATGAGTTATATTTGGAGTTGGATGTTTCTATGAACTTGTGGTGTTTGTTGGACTCATCTAGTACTCAAGGTGACAGTGTGGGGTTTTCTAGATGGGAAAGATGGACTTTGAGGAGTGTTGTTATAGACCTACCATCGATTAGAGTGTTCAACCGGAGAGTAGTTAAGAGTAGTATCATAAAGAAGGATATATTTATGAGAGAGTGTTCACTAGTGAAAGTATGATCCCTAGGCCTTGTTTCTAAGAATTGATACACCATTTTCTACTAGATTTGTTACATGTTTGCTTGCTTCCTTCTTTATTTCAGTTTGTCTTTAGTCTCTTCCACGCCATCAAGTTATCTTCTAGTACCGTTACCACTTATAATTATCTATACCACTTGTATTTCACTATCTCTTCGTCGAACTAGTGCACCTATACACCTGACAAGTGTATTGGGTGTGTTGGGGACACAAGAGACTTCTTGTATCTTGATTGCAGGGTTGCTTGAGAGGGGATACCTTTGACCACTTCCTCCTTGAGTTCGATAAACCTTGGGTGATCCACTTAAGGGAAAACTTGCTGCTGTTCTACAAACCTCTGCACTTGGAGGCCCAACAACTGTCTGCAAGAATAGAAGTGCGTAGACATCACCCGGAAGAAGCAGTCTGAGGTTTTTTGGGTGCTGGTGCTGGTGTTGGTACTGGTGCTGGTGCTGGTGCTAGAGCTGGTGCTGACGATGGTGCTGGTTCTGGTGCTGATGATGGTGCTGGTGCTGGTACTTGAGCTGGTACTGATGCTGGAGCTGGTACTAATACTAGCACTGGTGTTGAAGCTGGAGCTGGTGAAGATTGGTCTTGAGATGGCGACGAAGTTATTGGCACCTCAGAAATAACTGGTTGCGGCTGACCCGAAGAGGAGCTGGGTTGATCCGACCTTGCCATATCCTCGACAGCACCACTTCCCCCGCCACCGACGTTGCCCTCCTCATGATGAGGTGGGCTCAGATTCGGAGCGGCTGCTGAGCTCTCTTGAATAGGGCTCAGCGGGCGAATGTCATCGTTGCAGGGGGAGACAGGGCACTCCGGATAGGCAAAGCGATGCTGGAACCACTCTAGGGGATCTCCCTGGGGGCCCTGCCAAATCAGACAAAGAACGACAAATTATAGCAGAAAAAGAGGAACAAGAAATACGTGAAGATAATGAAGTACAATCCAAAAAGGGACAAGGAAGGAACTAGAACTTACTCAGACAAGGTTGGAGGTTCCCTGGGCTTCGGCGCTCTCTAGACTGTGGCCTTGGGTGTGGGTTCGTTGGTGCCCTTGATGCCGGGTTTCTTCTGCCTTTTCTTGGCTAGGGCGGCTCGGAGGAAGCGACTGAGGTAGCAACACGCTTCTTGGAGGGAGCAGGAACCGGATCGCCCACGGCAAGAGGAGGATCCTCGTGGACCTGCCCAGCCGGGTTAGCTAGAGCCGAGTCAACCGGAAACGCGTAAGAAATGGGCACCGAATCAAGTACCTCCATAATCTCAACATCGGGGTCATCGTCATCATTAGACCAATCCCTTAAAGAAGAGGCCTTACTAGAGGTTCGTCTAGAGCCATCCGGAGTGGGCAGGAACATTTCTGTGTCCGGCTCCACCGTGTCCGAGCCCTGGCGGTCCTTCCCCCATTTGAGGGACGACAACGAACCATCCTCAAGGGTCTGCTGAAGAAACAACTAGAGGCAAAAATACAAAAGAAATGAGTAAGAGAGTTATCCGACATAAGACGAGACTCAGAAAAGGGAACAAGTGAGAAATATACCGGAGGAGGCAGGTTATCCCGGTAGTAGTGTTCGAGCCCCCATTCCCACTCCTCGGTGAACTCCTTTTCTATCCTAAAGATAGCCTTGACTCGGCGAAATATCTCGGTGTTGTTGAGATCGAAGGAGGAGGTGTGATTGGGGTCAAGATGACCACTCATGTAGCAGAGCTTGTCCGTGCGCTTCTGGAGAGGGGAGATCCGGCTACGGACGAAGCTGATCATCACATCCTCGCTGCGTAGCCCCAACTTCTTCAGCTCCTTGAGTCGCTTGTCCACCTAATTCGCCAAGGCAGTCACCCGCCTTGGGATACGGTCCCACAAGGATGTATCCAGAACACCCAACTTTAAGGGGTGCAGCCGGATTAGGTCTTCATCCGTGTTATTCCTCACATAAAAGAATGTTCGGGCCTAGCCTTTGTAGGACTCAAGGTTTGTGACCTAGGGGAATGCAAAGTTTTTGCGGGGAGAGATAGAAGATCCACCACACTGGGTTAAAGATTTGTCGGCTAGGGCAAGATAAGGATCAGGAATGACATTTTTGCGAAGGCCGAAGAACTTGATCCAAAGCTCCTTGGTGGTCCAAAGGCCGACATAGCCTTCTACACCAGAGGCAAAGGAAGAAAGGGAAGTGATGGCATTCGCCAGAAGATGGTGCGGTTGAAGCTCGTAGGCATTGATGAAATCATGGAAGAAATCACTAACTAGGAGGCTGAAACCGCGCTGAAAATGAGATAAGAAGACCACAAACTCACCCGGATTGGGAGAGGGAGTGATCTCCTGAGCTACGAGGCGGTAGGTAACCCCTGTGGGAATGCGGGTCTTGTAGAGCCAGTCAAGATCGTCTTGACAGACCCACGAGCCGTCCTAGCCGCCGCGTTCGTGAGCCTCACCTTCCTCCTCCTCCTCTTCCTCGACAATGGCGATTTCCTCTTCCATCATCTCCAAATCACTGTCCTCGCGGAAACAATCTACGGTGGGGGACAGTGGCCTGGACTGGCAAGGCCCCGTAGCGGCGAGGTTGTGCTAGAGCGGCATCACAGCTACGACCGAACAGCAAGGCAACAAAGAGCGAAGGCGGCGCTATGCGGAGCAAATGTAGCGGCAGTGGCGGCGTTTTTGTGGGAAAGAAGGAAGAAGAAGGGCAGGCAAGCGTGCGAAGTGGGGGGAAATCCCCAAGGGCCACCCCTGTCCCCTATTTAACCATGCCCCTGAGAGGGGTAGTGGGATCCAGTAGTCCAGCAAAGCCACACGATGTGGCCGTGTACTTGCCGGGTCAGCCAATCAGAGGCAGGCCACAAGAAGGGCCATAGGAAGTAGCAGATCCCATGACACGACATGCTGATACAGTTAACGAGGGGGCAGCCACGATATAACATTTACAGCAGTTATTCCTGACAATGAATACAGTAACCGACACAGTAACTGGCGCAGACCCTGAAAATGAGGCAAAACAATGATTATCCTCCACATAGGATGTGGGAAGCGTACGAAAGAAGGAAGAATGACCCAGATAAGTGGAAAATAACCCGGCCAGCGAGTAATATCTCAGAACGAGCCAACAGGAATGTCAAGTCGAAAGAGCCGAGTTACAGGATGACTCGGTGAAGAGAGCACAAAACTTGATAGGTTGAACCTATTGTGGCCTTATCAGCTCAAGTTGCTAAGACCGCACCAGCTTCGGGGACTAATGTTGGGGGATACCCCCGAGTAGGGTCACGCTGGGGTATAAAGGCCGAGTTAGCCGAGGTACGGCAAGGTCAAAGCGTATGCTGGCTAAGTCACCTCAAGGCAGGCCGACTTACGGAATGACCCGACCTGGTGGATGTTCGACTAATGCTAACCCGGCCGACATAAAGCATATGTCAGCTATGTTCGATCTACCTTGTTTGCAGGTGCCCAAGTGGCCAAGTTAGCTAGGCGCTAGCCGGTTATCACTTGGCTTATGAGATAAGGAAGGAATCTCGTTGGTCAAAATGTGGTCTTTGTCCACTATAGCGTTAGCGAAGTGGATAGAGGAGGGGACCAGCGGGGCGTGGCCGACAAGGGTGACATAGCCAATGTCGGCTGACGCCACCAGTGTCGGATGACGTTGCGCCGTAGAGGGGCTTAGGGAGGCTTACTCCCTAAGTCCAGACCAGCCAGTTAAAGTGTAAAAGGGGCATCTTACTTTACCAAGGAGCATATTCGGAGAATATGCCTCCACGTATGCCCTAGATTGTAACTATCGTTGTATTGGGAACGACAGTACCTAAACAGGTTAGATAGAGGTGTGGGGTCCAGCAGGGAAGCTCTCGACGGCGTCTGTAGGCGAGATTGAATACGAGCAAGTGTAGCGAGACACAAGAAGTACCCAGGTTCGGAGCCCTCGTGGTGAGGTAAAGCTCCTACTCCTGCCGATCTGACTATGAGTGGTATATGGGCTACAATCGCTCCTTGAGCTATATCTTCTATCTACCTTCTTAAATGCTCTAAGTCTAACCCTTGCTACGAGAGCCTTGCCTCTCCTTATATAGGTAGAGGGGCAACGGTCTCACTGGCCAGTCCGGCTGGCGGGCCGCACATGCGGGTCCCAGCCAGCTGGTCATCTATAGTATTCGGTACACTTACATCCCATCGAGGTACATGTGGTAAGGTCGTCGTGGGTACAGTGAACGCCATGCGAGCATGTCGTCAGCATCTGGCCACTATGCCTGCGTCACCCAGCAAAGCCTTTGGTATGGCCGTGTAGTTGCGGGTCTTGTCATCGTACCAGGGAGTACCGCGCACTATGCAGCACGTCACCATGTCCTCTTGATTGTGTCCGGCTACGCTGATGTAGCTGGTCCTGTGTCTTGTTGCTCCTCTTGGTTCTGGCTACCGTAAAGTAGCCAGTATGATTTGCTCGTATCCGGCTGCGCTCAGCTAGCCAGATGTGAACTGACTGCCATAGTTCTTGTCCGGTTGGGGTATCCGGAGGTCATCCCCCTGACACTAGCCCCCTAGCGCGTGTAGATTTCGCCCTTAGGTGAAATGTGTGCGCGCTCCTCCCCAATTTTGAAATTTGTGACCGGTTGCGCCTAGCGGTTGCGCTACACGTGACGTCAGTGCTGATGCCGGCCATGCGCGCACGCGCCATCATTTCACTATGGCGTGCAGTGTAACGTCCCGTCGCACGTCGCATCGGGAAACTGCCGTTTGGCTCTTCGGTTCCCGTTCTAGGATCTTCTGCGCACCTGTGCATGCACAAAGGATCTGGCGCGGTGGAGAGAGCGGGGTGCGGCTCGATGGGCGCTGCGTGGTACCGTGGACGGTTGCCCTTCCAGGCATTTAAAGGGTCGCCCGGGGAGGGCGGTTCCTCCCTCCGCTCATTGCCTTCCCAGCTGCCTCCCTGTGCTCTTTCCCTCTCGCCTTGCCTTGCTTTCTCTTGTCGCCATAGTTCTCCGCTCCACCCGTTTAGCGCCGCCGGCAACACAGGCCACCGCCACTCCATAGCCGGTGCGACGGCCAATGAACCGATGATGGCTCCGAGCGCAGTGCCTGGTGTGGTTCCTTAGTAACGGAGGAGCACATCGAGAAGTATCAGGCCACCCGCGTCCTGCCGCCGGATATGGAGGTGAAGGTGCGGTTGGCGCCGGTGGGAGAAGAGTCACCGCACCCGACGGAGGGGGAGCGGGTCATCTTCCGTTTGCACCTCGCCCATAGCTTCGTGCTGCTGGTTCACCCCTTCTTCCTCACCTTCCTCGCGTTCTTCGACCTGCGCCTCCACCACCTCGGCGCCAATGCTATCGGCACGCTGGCGCACTTCGTGGCATTCTGCGAGAGCTACCTCGGGATCTAGCTGGATCTCCGGTTGTTCTACAGGCTATTCTGCATCCGGCCGCAGGTGCAGTTCACCCAAGGGCCGCTGGTGACATGTGGCAGCGCCTCCATCTACTCCCGCATGCAGACCGGCTACCCGAAGTTCCGGCTGCAGGACACAATGTGACTGTGGCAGCAGTCGTACTTCTACGTCAGCAACGTCACCACCATCGACCGGATCAATCTGCCTGACCTTCCCGAGCCACGCGCTCACCGGTCTGGCGAGGAGTCAGATGGGGATGGCGACATCCTTCCCAGCCGGAACAACGAGCCGGCGGCACGACCCCCACACGGAGGTTGACGAGGAGGAGGAGGCCGCGCCGGCTCCCGAGCCGGCCCAGTGCCGCGCGGCGGACAGCGACTCCGGCTGGTCGGGCTCCGGTAGGAGCAGCTCTGGCCGGTCTGGCGCTGGTGGGAGCAGCTCTAGCCGGTCCGGTGGAGGACGAGGCGGGGCTAGTCGGCCTATCGTGGAGGAGCCGGACCGGCGCCCTTCCTCCCAGCCGCCTTGGCCGCAAGAAGGGGTCGCCCCCCATGGTGTAGGGGTAAGTCATCTGCTAACCTGTTTGTTGCCTCTGCCTTCTCTCTTTCTTTTGTGCAGCTTTTTCTGTCTTTTGCCTTACTTGCTTTTGTCTTTCCCTTCTCTTCTGTTTTTTAGCTCGCTGGTCTCCTTCAGTGCCGCGAGCCCGGCGTGGCCGCCCACTGGCTCACCGCCCCACGCGCCAGACACCACGCCACCTCCGGCTGCTTCTTCCCCCCTCCTTCGCCTAGGGCTCCGTCTCCACCCCCACCTCAGGCTGATCCGTCTACTGTAGGTGGAGCAGGGGACGCCCCGCCGACCACGGTGGTCCAGCCGGAAATGGCTGCGATAGCCCCACAAAGTGGAGGTAGTTCCCCCGCGATGACGCGGAGGGCCTCCACCGGCAAGGAGCTCGTGGTCGTCGCTGACGACAACTCCGACGATGAGCCGGGGGAAGAGTGGCGAACGCCAGTGCTGGAGGCGAAGGAGTCGCTGGTCACCAACGCTGTTGATGACGACGCTTCCTCCGCCGCCTCGCTGGTGGATCTTGCTGCCACCCTCGAGCTGGCGGTGAAGGAGATTCGGCTGCTCGAGGCCACGGCTGGCGGTAACCGGACCTTGGAGCAGAAGCTGGCAGCTGGCAACGGGACCTCCCAGAGTAAGTCCTTTTATCCGGATTACGTTGCCGGATACTCTCGTCTTTCTCCTCTTCCCACCTTTTTTTGCTGAGAGTCGGTTTCCGCAGCCATCATGGTGTGCGCCTAGCAGGAAATCGATCGCCTAAAGAAGGCGAACGACCGACTGAGCAAGTCCAACTCCACGCTCCGGCTGTAGAACAAGGACTGACATGCCAAGACGGGTGTGCTGGAGGCCACCCTCAAGGAGCGTGACTCCGCCCTCGCCAGCCGGGCCCAGGCCTTTGATCTTCTCGACGCTTAGAGCAAGGACCAAGAGAAGGAGATCAAACAGCTGACAATTTGGGAGAAGGCTCTAGTCGAGGAGTTGATGCGGGTTGGGCACACCGCCTGATCCGTCGCTTCTCCTCCCCATCTTTCATGTGGGATGCCTCGGGCTTTTGCTCTTGCTAGCTGGACAGCCGGGTTGCGGTCTATAGCTGAGATGAAGAGTGGGCCTCTAACATCGTCGCACACTACTCAGTCAGTTTGTTGATTTAGCAGGTCGGGCCAGCCGGCGAGCCCCCGGGTAGGGGTTGCCGAAGCCGGAAAAACTGAACTGGAAATAAATACACACAAATTTCTAGCAAGGAGCCCCCGAGTATCTCGCGGGGGTCCGCATTTTCATTCATAGAGTTTGCGGGATACATACAATGTCTGATGACTAGGTGTAAAACTGACGAAGTAGGGCCACGTTCCAGGGGCGTTCTGTCGCTTCATCCGACTTGTTCATCTTGTTCTTGCGCGATTGTTGCGCGTCAATGAGGTAGTATGAGTTGTTGTGCAGTGCCTGGCTGATGATGAAGGGGCCCTCCCAAGGTGGTGACAGCTTGTGCATGCCCTTCGTGTCTTGCACCAGCTGGAGAACCAGATCGCCTTCGCGGAACGCGACGGGCCGGATCCGGCTCGAATGGTAGTGGTGTAGGCACTGCTGGTACAGGGCTAACCTGGACAGTGCCAGCTCGCGGGCTTCCTCGAGGAGGTCCACGCCATCCTCCCGCGCCTCCTTGTTGGCCTTTTCGTCATAGAGGAGCTTGCACGGGAGTCGAACTCGATGTCCACGGAGAGGACGGCTTCCGAGCCATAGACGAGGAAGAACGGGGTGAAGCCGGTTGACCTATTCGGCGTGGTGCGGAGGCTCCACAGCACAACCGGAAGTTCCTCGATCCAGCACCTAGGCGATCGCTCCAAGGGCTTGATGAGGCGTGGCTTGATGTTGGCTAGCACTAGGCCATTTGCCCTTTCGACTTGCCCATTGGATCGCGGGTGCGCGACGGAAGCAAGGTCCAGCTGGATGCCCTTGTTGCTACAGAATCGGGCGAAGGCCCCCTTGGCAAAGTTCGTTCCATTATCCGTGATGATGCTGTTGGGTAGCCGAACTGGTTGATGATGTCCGTGAAGAAGGTGACGATTGTCGCCCCATACAGCTTCCGGATAGGTTTGGCCTCTATCCACTTCGTGAACTTGTCTACCGCCACCAGCAGGTGGGTCATGCCCGTGCGTGCCCGCTTGAAGGGACCGACCATGTCGAGGCCCCATACGGCGAAGGGACAGGTGATCGGTATGGTCGTGAGTACCATAGTCGGCATGTGCCTGAGCTGCCCGAAGCGCTGGCACCCGTTGCACGCGCGGACTCGCTGCTCGGCATCCTCGAGGGCGGTGGGCCAATAGAAGCTGTGGCGGAACGCCTTGGCGACTATTGCCCTAGATGAAGCGTGATGTCCGCACTCGCCCTGGTGGATGTCCTTGAGTAGCCGGTAGCCCGTGTCCACATCGACACATCGCTGGAAGATGCCGGATACGCTACGCTTGTACAACTCCTTGTTGATAATGGTGTACGTGTGCACGTGTTGCCGGATTTGCCTGGCCTCCACCTCGTCATCCGAAAGTTCTCCATTGGCGATGTAGTTCATGAAGGGTTGTGCCCAGGATGGTATCTACCGGATGGTGAGGACGCTCTCGTTCTCCGGCTGAGGGATGTCTGGGGGTCGCCCGGGTAAGGTACTCGGAACGGAAGCCCCCGAGCCGCTTGATGAGCCGGCAGCCCCCGGGTCTTGCGAGCCGGAAGGTGCGGCCGTGTCGGAGTCGGTGCGAGCCTTTTTCTTGGCAGGTTCTGCCGGTTCCGTGTCTGCCGTGCCGTCAACCGGAATGCTTCCTGCCTAGATAATGGAATCCGACTCGGGAGACGGGTTGATGGAGGGTTTGCGTAGATGCTCCAAGGAGACCCCTGGTGGGATCGCCTTCCTAGTGGATCGGATTCGGACGAGCGAATCGGCTGCCTCGTTGTTGACGCGAGGGACGTGATAGAACTCACATCCGTCGAAGCAGGCACTGAGCTTCTGTATGTGGAACCGGTAGAGGGCCATGTTTGCATCGCGGGCATCCCATTCTTCGGATACCTACTGCACCACCAGATCTGAGTCGCCGAAGCAAAGGATCCGGTTGACTCTAATCTCCCTGGCCAGCCAGAGGCCATGCACCAGCGCCTCGTACTCGGCGACGTTGTTGGAGGCCTTAAACTGGATCTGGAGAACGTACTCCATCCAGTCTCCTTTGGGCGAGGTGAGGACGATGCTGGCTCCCAAGCTCCCGAGCATCTTGGAGCCGTCGAAGTGCATCCTCTAGTGGTCCGAGTCGGGAACCGGGGGGAGGTATTGGGTTTCAGCCCGGTCAACGAGGAAGTCCGCCAGGGCCTGTGACTTGATCATGAGCCTTGGCTCGTACTGGATGGAGTAGGCGGCGAGCTCGATGGCCCACTTGGCGACTCGGCCGGTGGCGTCCTTGTTTCCAATGATTTCGAAAGGGGTGCCATGCACATGACCTTAATCGGATGCTCCTAGAAGTAGTGCTTGAGCTTCTTGCACACCAGGTACACGCCGTAGCACATCTTATGGTAGTGGGGTAGTTCTGCTTGGAGAGGGAGAGAACCTCGATGAGGTAGTAGATAGGTCGCTGAACCGGCTAAGCCTTGCCTTCCTCGAGGCGCTCCACCACCAGGACGATGCTGACGACCCGGCTGATGGCTGCTATATAGAGCAACATCGTCTCCTTGCTAGCTGGCGTGGCTAGAACCGACACTATGGATAGCATGCGCTTGAGGTCACTAAAGGCGGTGTCGGCCTACGAGGTCCAGGAGAACTTGTTTGTCTTGTTCATTAGCTGGTACAGCGGAAGTGCTTTCTCCCCCAACCGGCTGATGAAACGGCTAAGGGAGGCCAGGCATCAGGTGAATTTCTAGACTCCAAGCAAGCTCTTGGGCGGCTACATCCTCTCGATAGTCGCAATCTTCTCCGGGTTCGCCTCGATCCCTTGTTGTGAAATGAGGAAACCGAGTAGCTGGCCGGATGGGACGCCGAAGATGCACTTCTCTGGGTTTAGCTTCATCTGGTACCGACGGAGGTTGCTGTGTTTCCCCCAAGTCCTCGAGGAGGGTGCGCTTCTCCTTTGTCTTGATGACGATGTCGTGTATGTAGGTATGCACGTTTCGGCGGATCTACGAGTGTAAGCATTTGTACATACAATGCTGATAGGTAGCGCCTGCATTTTTCAGACCGAAAGGCATGGTTACATAGCAGAAAGCCCCGTACGGGGTGATAAACGACATCTTTATCTGGTCAGCCCGGTTTAGCCAGATCTGATTATCACCGGAGTATCAATCCAAAAAGGACAACAAATCGCAGTCGGCCGTGGAATTGATAACCTGATCGATACGGGGCAAATCGAAGGGGTCTTTTGGGCACGCCTTGTTCAGGCTGGTGTAGTCGATACACATGCGCCGGGTCTTGTTCTTCTTCAACACCAGGACTAGGTTGGCCAGCCAGTCTGGGTGGTACACCTCCATAATGAACCCGGCTGCAAGAGGCTGCTTGTCACCAATGATCTTTCTTTTCTCCTCTACGAACCAGCGCAGAGGCTGCTTGACCGGCCTCGCATCTGGCCGCACATGAAGCGAGTGCTCGGCGAACTCCCTCGGCACACCTGGCATGTCCTTGGGTGCCCATGCGAAGATGTCCCGATTCTCACGGAGGAAGTCAACGAGCGTGCCTTCCTATTTGCTGTCCAAGTTGGCACCAATGGTGACGAACTTGGTCAGGTCAGAGGGGTCGAGCAGAATCTTCTTCGTCTCCCTGGCCGGCTGGAAAGCTGCATCCCCAGCCGGCTGGAAAGCTGCATCCCTAGCCAGCTTCCTGCTAGCCGGTATTTATTGCTAGGCCATGGCCACATTGCGCATGATCTCGCACTTCTCTTCAGCTATGATGAGGGCCTCGGCTAGCTTGGAGCCGGCTGAGGCGCACTCCATCGACTGCCTGAAGCAGCCGGCGACTGTGATCATGTTGTTTGGCCCCCACATCTTCGTCTTGAGATACGCGTAGTGGGGGACAACCATGAACTTGGCGAGGGCGGGGCGCCCGAGGAGAGCATGGTAGGAGCTCGACAAGTTCACCACCTCGAACCATACCGGCTCGCACCGGAAGTTCTCCTCGGCCCCAAAGATGACGTCCAGCTGGATTTTACCCAACGGAGCGCAAGCTGGCCCCGGCAGTACGCCGTGGAATGTCGTGGTAGTCGGGCGCAGGTCACACTCGCGGATGCCAAGCTTCTCCAGCGATGACCGGTAAAGCAGGTTGAGGTTGCTGCCCCCCGTCGATGAGGACGCGCGAGAAACGACAGGTCCGCTTGTTGGAGACGATGAGGGGGTCAAGCACCATGGCGTAGCCCCTAAGATTCGGAAGCTAATCTGCCTGATCCTCCTGGCTCCAGGTGATGGGGGTCTCCGACCAGTTCATGTACTAGGGGACTAGGAAGACGATGGTGTTGACCTCCTTAGGGCGCCGCCTGCGGCTGTGCTTGTCGTCCAGCTCGGTCTCGAAGATGTGGTAGGCGGCATGCGGCTGGGGGTAGCCGTTGTTGTTGCCGCCGTTACCATCATTGCCGGCTCCCCTAGCCGGCGGTGGGGGTCCATCGGGAGGGGGCGGGGGTAGCCGTTGCTGGTTGCCTTGGTCCTTTAGCTGGCGGGTCCAGTTGCAGTTCCGAGTGGTGTGCATAGCCGGCATGAAGGGGCCGCTATGCCACTTGCACGGGCCATCAAACATTTGGTTGAAGGTGAGCCATGGCTTCTGCCTTCTTGCGTCACTAGCTAGTGCGTCGGGCGCGCCCTCCACAGCATTGACCTGCCGCGCGTGGTAGTGAGGCTTCTGCTGTCCAGCTTGGCGGTCCCCGTGGAACCGGTTGTCGTTGCCGTGGCACCTGGAGGATCCGGCTTCTCCAACCGGATTGCTTGGCCGGTCACGAGATGGCTCCGAAGGAGTCGGACGCCCGTTAGCACTCACCCGGAGAGGTTTCTTCATTGCAGCGTCAGCCATGGCGTACTAGCCTGCAACCGTCATGAGCTCTGCCATGGTTTTCGGCTCATCCCATAGTAGCCGGTGGCAAAGCATGGTGCCTTCTCACCACCCCTCAACGAAGAACTCGATTGTATGGCTCTCCAGGATGCCCTCGCAGGTGTTGCGTAGCTCCGTCCACCTGACGTGGTACTCGCGATCTGATTCGCGGTCGCCCTGGACGCACAAGGCCAGGTCGCGTGGGTGGCCCGAACGCTTGTACGTGCCGTTGAAGTTGCGGACGAACACCTTCTCAAAAGTTGGCCAGGCGTTGATGTTGTTGGGCGCGAGGCTGTTGAGCCATGTTCTCGCTGACCCGGTTAGCATGAGGGGGACGTAGCGCACAGTTGTGTGCTTGTTCCCATGGGTGATGCCGACTACCGTGGCGTAGTTGGTCAGCCAATCTTCCGGCTTCATGTTGTTGTTGTACTTGGGGTATCCTTGGGTAGGGTAAACTTATCCGGAAACGGCTCATTCCTGATGCGAGGTCCAAAACAGACCAGCCCAGTGGAGTCTTCCTCTTCCGTGATGCGCGCTTGAGCGAGGAGCTCGATGCGGTCGCGGGCATCCGGACGATCCGGGTTGGGCGCTCCTACCCGGCCCAAGAGACGGGAACCGGCAAGTCGTGGAGCTCCGGTTGGTGGAGGGGGAGGCGGTGGGTTGTTGTTCACCGTTTGCTCCTGACGCGGCTGGCCCTTGTTGCTAGAGCTGCGGCGCTTACTGCGGGCCTTAGCCGGAGGGGAGGACGCCTGCTGGGTCTCGCGGGATGTGCCCTTGCTATTACCGGGCGGCTTGCTTCCCCTGGAGCAGCTGGGGTCCTCGTGCATCTACCGGATGGCATCTGCCTGCTCATCCGCGATCCGGATGTGCCCTTGCTATTAATGTGTAGTTCTTGAACTCTTGTCACTTCTTATTGTTAATACTGGGACATTCTGTTGACGTTGAGCCATGTTGATGAAGTCAATGAAGTTCTCTTGGGTCTCACTTTTTAACTTGAAGAAATATACCCAAGTGTATCTTGAGTAGTCATCAACAATCACCAAACAATATTTCTTCCCACCAAGACTTGCATGAGACGGAGGACCAAAGAGATCCACGTGAAGAAGCTCCAAGATCCTTTTGGACTTGATGTGGTTCTTTGGCTTGTGGGGAGAATCATGCATCTTTCCTTCAACACATGCCCTGCAAACACGATCTTTGGCAAAGCAAACATTTTCTTTTAGTCCAACAATATGACCATCCTTGTGGAGGCTTTGCAAAGTTCTCATGTTGACATGGGCTAGACGGCGGTGCCATAGCCAACCCACATCAGCCTTTCCGAATAGGCACATCGGACTTGTAGTGGTTTTCCCCGAGAAGTCCACCACATACAAGTCATCCTCGACGTACCCAACGAAAGCAACCTTTAGAGTCTTGCTCCACAAGAGGATCACAATATCAACATCAATGAAGACAGCAAAACCCATCTTTCCTAGAGCATGGACTGAAAGTAAATTATAGCCAAGGGTCTCAACAAGCATGACGTCCACGAGAGTGATAGTGTGCAACCACAACTTTGCCGAAACCCATTACCTTAGACTTTGATTTGTCGGCATATGTCACGGATATTTGATCAACATTTGGTCTCAACTCCTTGACACTAAAAGCGCTTCCGGTCATATGACTTGTGCATCCACTATTGAACACCCACTTTGACCCTCCGGAAGCATAGGTCTACAAAAGATCAAACTAGTTTTTAGGTACCCATTTCTCAATGGGTCCTCTTTTGTTAGCAACAAGGGTCTTGGGAACCCAAATCGACCATGCAATATAACCATCAAATGGGCCAACATATTGTGCATACACATCACCATAACAATCACGCATTAAGACATAGTGAGGGTTAACACTACCCGCAAAATCATCATGAGACATAGTTTTGCCACTTGTGGTCTTACTTCCCACAATGACCTTGTTCTTTTCTTGAGCGGGCTTGGCCTTCTTCTTCTTGTTATTCTTTTTCTTCTTGGCTTTAGAGACAAAGCCTAAGCCCCTTTATCAAAGAGGCAATAATAAAGTTGTTACTATTATATTCAGTGTTCATGATAAGTCTTTATTCTCCATGCTATAATTAGATGTACCGGAAACTAAATACAAGTGTGGATATATAAACAATACCATGTCCCTAGTAAGCCTCTTTTGGACTAGTTCGTTAATCATGTGTTTATTCACTGGGATCCTACACCACAGAATGAGTAAAGAGAACTTGCCGGTAACTGACTGAACTAGGTATGGTGATACCGACGATCGAATCTCGGACAATTAATATACCATGAGACAAGGGAAATCGGATACCAGATTAATTGAATGCCCAACATCATGGTTCAACTGACAATATAACTTCGCTGAATGTGTGGGAAATAATATGGACATGCTCGGTCCCTCTACTGGTTATTGATCGAAGAGGTGTCTCGATCATGTCTGCATGTTCTTGAACCCGTAGGGTCACACACTTAACATTTTGGTGTCGCTAGGCTTCAATGAGATTATAGATGGTCTGATCGAATGTTGATTAGGAGTCTTAGACGAGATCCTAGATATCACGAGGAGCTTCATAATAGT
The DNA here is from genome assembly GCA_910589775.1 of Avena eriantha. Classification (NCBI taxonomy): domain Eukaryota; kingdom Viridiplantae; phylum Streptophyta; class Magnoliopsida; order Poales; family Poaceae; genus Avena; species Avena eriantha. The sequence continues at coordinate 66,666,995 of OU342746.1, read as the reverse complement.
CCAGAGGTAAAGAAAAGTATATGTCAAGTTTGTTAGGGTCATGGGAAAAGTTTGGAATATATCGAAGCTTGTCTGGAATGTTCTAGAAGGTTCATAGGGGTCCACCTGCGAGCTAGGGCCACATGGGCCTGAAAAGGGGCATCCTGGGCTCATTGGGATAGGGCGCCACGGGCTCCTATGCCCATGCGACCAGGGTTGACAAAACCCTAAAAGGGGGTAGGGAAGGGGGAGGAAACCCTCCCCTCTCTTCCACATACTCTCCCTACTCCCCACAGACGTTCAACGGAGCTTTGTCGCTTTCTCTCCACCATAACCAAGTATTGTTGTTGTGTTGTCAGAATCTCACGAAACTTTTCTCTCTCGCTTGCAGGATCAAGGAAGAGGAGATGATACCAAGGCGGACATGTGGATACCACGAAGGTGTCCATGAACACAGGACTTCATCAAATTGATCCGACACCGTGTATGACTACATCATCGTTACACTCGTGTGACTTTGAGGGTAAGTAGACTACATCATCGTTTCTTATGTAGGATTTTTTGGTTTTCCATGCAACGAACCCATCACCGAATCTGCTCTCGACTACATCGGGTGTGGCCAGAAGTGAGAGATCAGCTAGCAGTGGCGGAGCTCGTTGATGCGACTACAATCGTGGCCTCGTGATGTGCTATTGTACACTGAGCATCAAAGCTGTTCTTTGGATCGAGATCCAACAGCGTGAGTCCCTCGATAACGCCTTGAAAATCTTCTAAACCTAATTTTTTCGTTTTTAGATATTATGGCAAAACACGACTATTCAACTAGAACATCAAAATCGAGCTAAATCAGTCCAACCTAATTAGTTCTGTTTATTTATGTAATCACAAGTGGGATCGCTTATGTAATCAAGTGGGATCGTTCTCTCGACTCTAAGGCAAACTCCAACGGGTTATACCAAATCAGACACCGGATTTGTCCGATTTGATTCGTTTGCATGGTGGGCCGGACAAAAATCTAAGGGGTGTCCAGCCCAATTTTTCACGTGCCCCCAACGGTGGTTCTCCCCGTACGGACACAACAATTCGGCCACCGTCGCAAGCAGCCCGCTGTCACCGGATCCGTCGCCCTCGTTGTCTCACCTCATAGGCTCGAGGAGGTGGATCTCGAGGCGGGCGACGCTCATGGAGGGCGGAGGCGAAACTCGGGGGAGGGCGGCGGTGCTGCGGCCACGCCCTCGTGCGCGCCTCGCTGACGTCTCGCCACATGGGCTTGGGGAGGTGGAGCTCGAGGCGGCCGGGGAGCTTCGGGAGTGCGGAGCTCGGAGAGGGCGGCAGCATACGGACGGTGGTGGCAGTTTTGGAGGAGAAAGGAGAGAAAGAAAACTAGGTGGAGGAGTGGGACACTGCCACATGGGACCCATAGTGGTCAGGCCGGACGCGGTCAGACGCGCGGACCGTTCGTCTCGGGCAAAAATCACAGAAATAACCTATTTAAATAAAGAAGGCAAAAAATAACCCTCTTTTTGAAAGATTTCCTCGTCTAACCCTTTTTCATGGTGTCCTACTGGATGGAGCCATGGATAACTACACGACGCCGTCGCGCGCGGCGCCATGCATGTTTGGCGCTCCTTCCAACGGCGCCATGCAACCGTCCGACGTGGCGGTCGTCGCGGAAGGCCGAGCCCACTCGCGTTAGTACGTGCTATTGAGGATGGCTCCGCGCGGGATGGCGCCATACCCCCTGACCACATAACCGCCCAGCCCTCGGGGTGGCTGTCCACAGCCAACCCCAAAGGTTATCTTCTTCCAGCTCGAGCCCGAACAGCTCCCTCTCTGCCTCTCTCTCCCCCAACTCATCCTCCCTTCAAATCCTTTCAAATCGGTTGTGTTTCTTCGTGGATTTCAACCCCCCTTGTCACTAAGAGGTAATCTCCACCGCCCCCTTGTTTTTGTCCAATTAGATTTGTGCAATTTGGTGGAACTTTGGCAAAAATGTTGGAACTCTAGATCTATCATTTGAAGTGAAAACTATGGTTTATTGTTGCATTGTTGACTAATGCTTGTTGGTGTTATGGTTTGTAGTCATTATGTGTAGAAATTGTAGGCTACGGTTAGGGTTTTGGTACATTTACTTTAGTTAGGGTTTGTGTGTTAGGGTTTTATTTATTAGTGGTTTGCTATGGTGGATAACTTCATTAGTGGGTTGCTATGGTTGATGGTAACCTACTTGTTTTTGATACATTTTGGTTATGATCAATGTTTTAGATGGCAAGGATCGTTAATGTTCATCATGTGGACAAGGCGGCATTTTTGAAAGGCAATGTCGAGTGTGACCCGGAGGAGGTAGTCATGGTGTTTGGCATTAGTCCTACCTATGTCGAGGTTGTGGAAAGAGTGAGGAATGATTTGAAATGGATTGACCCTAGTGATGTGTATGAGTTGGTTGGAAGGTATAATGCGGGGTTTGGCCATCACAATAGATTGAAGATAATGCCTATCAACTCCGAGTTGAATTGGAGTGCATATAAGGAGATGGTGGCAGAATCCGAAGATAACTCACTTGAGATATTTGCCACAAAAAAGGTTGGGGTTCAGTTGCAAATTGACTTAAACCGACATGCTTCCATTAGCCCGGCTCAAGGTGAGCCACATGTATATGACACAAGAATGAGCCAACCTCCCTTGAGCCCGGTCCGCGTAGAGCCAACCTACGATGACACAACAATGAGACAACCTCCCATGAGTCCCGTTTGCAATGACAACTATGAAGCACCCCAAATGGAGTAAGATGACCTTGAGGGTGATGAAGTAGAGCATGGCCTTCGTGACAATGAAGTAGGAGATGTGGAGGCAAATTGTGATGAGGAGGACATGGACCATGATCTCCCTTATTTGCGGTGTCATGCATCGGACTCTGAGGATGAAGGACCGGATGAAGATTTGGATGAGGATGATCTAACGGTTAAAATTTGCCGAAGCTCATAAAAAGGTAGTAGGTCGGGATCATCGACCTTCATTGTTCCGCGATGTTAGCCTTGCGGATGAGGCCCAAGTTGACGGTGGAATTAGTCGAGTGCTCGAGCCACGAGCACCTTCTAAAAAGGACTTGAAGCCAAAAAAGTACGGGATAAATCCCGGGATGAAGTTTGATAGTTTGTTGGAATTTCAGATGTGGATCAAGGACTACGCGGTGAAGTACCACCGACCGTACAAGGTGGTTCACTCGGACACTAAGGTGCGTTACATAGTAAAGTGTGAGAAGCAAGGATGTCCATGGGTTGTGCGTGCACGACCATTGAGGGGCGGGCCACAATGGACCATTGTAAGTTGTCAGTCTATTCATATGTGCGATGACAAGTTCATCAAGGATGGCAAAGTTGTCAAGGATGATCATCGTCAGCTTACCTCCGATTTCATCGCGTATAGAGTTGCAAATAGCATAAGGTCTCTCCCAACATATACTATTAAGGGTGTCATAGATTTGGTTAAAGAAGTATTCGGTTACAAAGTGAAGTATGGTAAGGCATGGAAGGCCAAACAAGCCGCATTTAAGATGTTGTACGGTGATTGGCAAGAGGCATACTGTGCTAGTGTCCTTATACTTGTGATGTCTTGAAGCCCACTTCTGCCTGTACTTGTGATGTCTTGAAGCCCAATTCTTTTCTCTCTTCTGCTTGATCTTGTCCAACCTGCACTCAAGTTCAACGTCATCGATATTACTATCACGACACACCCAATCAATTAACATTTCAGCTAAGTAGATCACTCACCCGTGCAGCACTGTGCTAGTGTCCTTATACGGCGGCGGGGTGAGCTGAAATAAACCAAACTGCCTCATCACACGATCTGGAAGGTGCCATTCAACAGCATAGACGCATATTAATGGGACCCGCATCATCCAAAGATGTGCTTCTTCAAGACACTTGGGTTTCAATTCGAACCAAATAACTGTACCGAAGTGCCCTCGACGTCCATATGGCTCCCATTCAACCTAAGAGGAATACAAAATTAGCATATGAAGTCGGTCTATACAAATAGGACAACATGTGACAATTAGGAAACCAAGGAATATATTACCTTCTCGGGAGTTAGCAAGTCAATTTGGTTAGTGTATCTCAAATAGCATTCTTCAGATTCACCATGGAACGCCTCGATGTTATCCCACGTATAAGCCCAAGTAGGACGTCGAATAGAGGGACCACCGACATTGCCCCATGGTTGTTCCGTCCTGTGGATGGTGCGGCCAACCGGTATGCGACACCACGACCATATCGTGAGTAGCAACGTCCATCCACCAATACTTGCTCATGTGTTTGTCCTACAACAAGCCTCGTCCAACTGCACAAAGAGCAAACATATGTAAATACCAAAATTAGACAATATAGGAGTGATGATCCACATATAAGAGTTAGCCACATATATACCCGACGATATAAATAAGCGAGAGCCGCCGAACCCCAGCTGTGCTTAGAGTCCCATAACATAAATAGAGTAAGCCACATGTAGGATGCGTTTCTTCCCGTGCCGTCCGAGAAAAGAGTCCTACTAACAACGTACCACAAATATGCCCGAGCATACCTCTCAACCACCACATCATCGGCATCCTCGGGGCACTTCTTAAAATGTTCTTGTATCCATTTGTAAGTAGCCCCAGCGGACATCTTCTCAGTTGTCGGTGCATCACCAATTAACTCTATCATGTTTTCACGCCAATTCTTCGAATTTGTGCTCATAAGCACAGGCTGTCCTTTGATGGGAAGCGCCAGGATCATGGAGACATCCTGCAAAGTCACCGTCATCTCATCACAAGGGAGGTGAAAATAATGTGTCTCAGGTCTCCATCTGTCGACAAGCGCCGTGATCAAACATGGGTTCATATCTGGCGTCGAGCGAGACACAAGCTAGACGAAAGGAAGGAGGCCAGTCCTCTTGACCCATGGCGTGTACCGCTCGTCATAAGGCATCTTCTTGCTATGCACCTCGTGCGACCTCAGGTGCAACTATTTGAAAACCTTCTTCTTCTCCGTCATGAACATACCACGGTGTCTTGAATCATAATGCCCATTGAGAAGCGGTTCGTTTTCCATCCTACATATGTAAGAAAATAGATATGTGAGCAAAATCAAACTACAAAAACAATCTATAGTTTCAACCTAACCATAACTTGCCAAAATATATGTACACCATCTAGGTCAAACTACACAATCTATATGAACTAGGGTTAACATATGTGAGCAAAATCAAACTATAAAACAATAAATTATTCCCATATGATGTATATTAGCCACCACACTAATTTTGTAATCATCTAAAAAAGATACAACTTCATACTAACCATACATGTCAAAATCTATGTAAACCAACTAGGGTTCATAGTAAGAAATCCCTACTCTAGGGTTAAGGAGACAATGTGATGATTTCAACCAATCTCTAGGAACTAGGCTTAACAATAGGAGGGAAAATTCTCTTAGGAATCAATCATCCTAGCATAAACATGCGAAATTAACAACAAATTCAAAAATCATGGATGAACTAGGGTTAAGAAAAGATGGAGAATGAGATGATTTCAACCAATAAATAGAGGGGAATCGAAGGGGAATACCTAGAGGATTGCAAGGGGAAGGAAATCCACCAAAAATCTTGCAGATCAGTAGGTTTAGAGCTCCGATTTGTGGTCTGCGTGGAGGGACGGTGCCGGCGCCATGGTCGCTGTGTGCGTGCGGGGTGGAGATGAAAAGGTAAGTGGGGGTCGAGGAGGAGAGAGGGCCCGTGGCGCTGTTATGTGGTCAGGGGTATGGCGCCATCGCACGCGGAGCCATCCTCAATACCACGGCGCCGTCGCGGGTGGCGCCATACTTACGCGAGTGGGCCCGGTCTGCCGCGACGACCGCCACGTCGGAAGGTCGCATGGCGCCGTTGACAGGAGCGCCATACATTCATGGCGCCGCGCGCGACGGCGTCGTGCCGTTGTCCATGGCTCCATGCGGTAGAGCGCCATAAAAATGGGTTAGATGAGGAAAGCTTTCAGAAAGAGGATTATTTTTTGCCTTCTTTATTAAAATAAATAGGTTATTTATGTAATTTTTACCTCGTCTCGCCGTAAATCGGTCGCAAAGTTGGGGTTACGGCTGCGGCGGGGTGTGTATGGTGCACGCGCGCGGGTGAGGGGGGTGGGTGGGGTTGGGGGCATCGGACGGTACGCAAATATAGGCTGCTTTAATTAAACCCTAAAACACCCAAGCGGAGCACTGAAACCACAAATCGAATCGATTTCGCCGCCACCTAAATCCAAACCATGGCCACTCCCGCAGCCACCGCGGGAGCCCCATCGACGGTGCCGCCCGCGGTGTTGTCCGCCGCTGAGGATACGCTGGCGACCACTGAGTGCGTGGGGGACCGCCTCGCCGAGCTGCTCGCTGCGGCGGCCGAGGACCCCGACGCCATCGCCGAGCTGCCGCCTCTGCATCGGGCACGCGTCTTCCTAGCCGTAGCTCATGCCGCAACTTCCCTCCTCTCAGGCAGGGCCTGGCGCCTCCTCCTTTCGCCAGATAACATGCATACAATCTGCCTCCCTTCTGATTAATGGTCGCCTTTTTTCGGGTTTTGCAGTGCGGCTGAGGTGTTCGGGGATTAATCCGGACGAGCACCCTATCAGGAAGGAGTTCGTAAGATTCTCTTAATCTCCAAGAACTGTTATTCTTATATCGAAGAGGTGCTAGTTGGAACACACATATGGTTTTTCCTTGTAGTTGATGCGCGGAAGTATGTGACTATGTTTGTTGAATAGTACTAGTAAGACACCCGTGGTATGCTGCGGAACAAAAAATAAGAAGGTGCAGTAACATAGCTTAGTCAAGTTATATGTCCAGTCATTTCACTTTGATACAGTTAAAAAAAATCAGTTCACTTTGATGCTTTATCAATAGTGGACAGTGGACTACATACAAAAGATTTAACTACCATTACGTGCAAGGCGAATTGGGACAAGCTTTATGGACCAGCCGAACTTTGGGAGAAAGATCTGATAGGAGAAAATTTTGATACATGTAATTTTTGGGTGGAGGATTATGTGACATGAGCAAAGGAAAAAAATTATTACTCCCTCTGATCCATATTAATTGTCGCTGAATTGGTTGTATCTTGCACTAAAACATGTCTAGATACATCCGATTCAGCGACAATTAATATTGACCGGAGGGAGTACTTTTTTTGCCAATTTGTTGCTCTCAAGTTGGAGTTCTCTATTGTGACAAAGTAGGAGGCCTAAGAGCTCTCCTTATTTCCTTTGCAGGAGAGGTTAAGCCTGTGGCAAGAGAAGTTAAATCGATTAGAAGACTGGGACAAAGGTAATTGACTCGATCACTCATTGCATGCCTGGCTTATCAGTAGATACACAATAACGACCTTGGATTCTGAATCGCAGCACCACTGCGCCCTAGCACCACGGTGAATACACAAGCAGCAGCAAGATTCATTGGCCGTTCATTGTCCCATTTGACAGCAGGTACATGTTGCTTGTTGAATTTCTATGTTCTAATGTCTGCATGGTGTAGAGTTGAGGTTTTGATTTTTGTTACTTCAGACCAGATGAAGAGCATGCATGCAATCAGTAAAGGTGAAGGATCGGGTTGGTCTGGGAAGAAGAGGAAGTCACAGCCATTGCCAGAGAGGAAATCTGTTCGTGCTGCTGCAGAAGACTTCCTTGCTAAGGCTTCTCAGGAGCTTATTGGGTATAATGGTAGCGGGATGAAGGGCCCTGTTAGACTTGTTCCTGATGAAGATGAGGAGTAGATTGATATATTGGTCTTGCGCAGCTATCAGGTACTTATTGCTGCTTTTGTGAGTTCATAACCTCATTGCAATTAAGGCCTGTCTCCATAATGACACTGTTTGATGAACCCATTTCAGTAGGTATCACCATCGGTAGACTTGCTATATCTTGACCTGAATATTCTAACCTTGCCACTCTGTATGGTTTTATAATTCATTCTTATACAGTTATACTCTACATTTGGTACCACACATGTTATAACTGTAGTTTGTTATATTTAATTAGCAGATCAATATGCCTTTTCCATCTGCTTTGGACTGGTTTAGCTTTCCGGGAAACCTAATTTAGAACCGTTCAACATGCACCCGATAAATATAGGTTAGATTTTATTAGTGATGATAATTCGGGATTAATTTTACTGCAATTCTTCTAAAATAGACAGTACTAGAAGGACATAGCGCGCTTTGTTGTGCCTTCCTTTGCTGTTGTCGTTTAATTTTTTCCATGTGATCATGGCATTCCAGAAGGATCTTCATCAGGCTTGGCAATCCAAAGATAGACTCATCTAATTCAAGCAAACAGCTTTCCCCCAGTTCCAGCCGAAAACAACTTCACAAGACAAACTTCAAGAATCTTTATGCAAGAGGTCAACTGAGTTTAAATGTTGTAAGAAACATACAGCCCAGAGATATTGCTACAAAGGTTCTAAAAGAGTCGTAGAAAGATACTTCCTAAAACTAAAAAGTAGAAAACCTCTTCTGCCCCCCCCAACCCCCCAAAAAAAAGAACTAGAAGGCCACCCTTGCGTAAACACATCGTCCAAATTCAAGTTCACGATCATTTGGTTTCAGAGCGTATTTTCAAAGAGTCTAAACTTTATACTTGGGCAAATGGAAGCGAGTTATCTTCCATATTTGCAGGTTAAGCAAGCAGACCATACATGACTTCCCTTGAACGTATCTTCATCATTTGCGACTTCAAACATAAATTGGAAGAATATCGTCACTCAGGCTTACTCCAAGGCTCCAAGCGATTTAAGCAAACAATCCACAAGTTTCCCCTTGATACAGCCAACCACAGGACGCACTTCAAGAATCTGCATTGAAGATCTCAATCATTATAGTATCGTGAGTTCGTGACCAAGATATGTTGACATACAACCATGTGATTGTGCATAATTCCCATCTTCCTCCCAGAAAATTCTAACACAAGCATAATCCTTGAGTATGTATTACATGTGATGAACTGTTTCGTAGTTCTAGGGAACCATATTCAAAGAGAAAATAAATGTTGAGCAAACATTTTTTCCAGTAAGTATTCTATGTGTGAAATCAAAAGGAACTCTTATACATAGACTTACATAACTTTCTACTCAGGAGTGGAGGACACGATTTCTGGTGAAGAATAGCAGGAAAAGTACTATTCACTCTGTTTTTGCTTCTGGAATTTCTCTCCGAGTTGGCTCACCCATCAGCCTGGGCAATGGCCATTCACCTCAAGTACTCATGCACCTTGAACACATGAATGAGATTCTTCTTATTCTTCCTAAACAGAACCCCACACCCTCACCGTTCTTAGGACTGTCAAGCCTTCTCGGATTAGGTCTATGGGTACAAAGACTTCTCGAATTTATTCTAGGGTAGAAGCTTTGTACATAGATGTGTATACAAATCTTTCACTGACTGAAATGTGCTTCGTTTCAATAATGCAGAAGCACACAAGGGTTTTTATCTTCCATCCTACATTGACAATGTGCTTTCTCTGACTAAGATTTGTTAACTGAAAAGCCATAGAGGTGAGCAAGCTGAAGGCATGAAGTGCTGGTTCATATGGTAAGCTTTACATATCGACGCTACCGACCATCGGTAAACACTCACTTGCAAGCTGGAAAAGATAGGCTCCTTACAATGTGACAAGAAGCCACTGAACAAATAATTGTATGAAAACTAATGATTGCAGCCAGGGAAAACAATGCTACACTGTTAAGGCATCTGCGAAAATAATACCCCCCCCCGTCCTGAAAAGGATGTCGCAGATTTGTCTAAGTTTCGATGTATCTAGACTATTTAGTATATAGATACATTGGAATTTAGAACAATTTGCGACATCCTTTTTAGGATTGAGGGAGTATCTAAAATCAAGCATCAAAACTGGCAGGTAGTAAATTGTTCATAGATCAAGAATTCTACTTCATCAGACATCACCTGCAGGATTGTCTACCATCATAAAAGGAGTGTTATCATAGTTCAGGAAAAAATGGCAATCAGTTAGTATCGAATAGCAGGCGTACTAACTCTACACGGGTTTGCAACCGAGGAAGTTCTGCTAACTGACTGTAGTAACATTCCTCATGATGAAGAAGAGGTGTTGTACTTATATGATGTTATATTTTCTATACACACAACAGGCAGAGGAAAACAACAAGTAAAAAAAACTGAGTCACAACTGCAAATATTTGTAATGAGATCCGACATAAACATTTGTAAAAATATCAAGACCATGACCAGTCAACATGTATATACATAGGAACAACAATTGACACCAAGGTGTTAGGGGGAAATTAAGTGAAGGTTGTTGTGTGAGCTGTGTCTTGCCTCCAAATTTTTTTTATTGATCAATTGTAAACTCCTACTCCCTCCGATTCATATTACTTGTCGCTGAATTGGACGTATCTAGCACTAAAACATGTCTAGATACACCCATTTGAGCGAGAAGCAATATGAATCGGAGGGAGTACCATATTTCTGCACTTAGTGATTGGGTCTGAACCTAAACTCTATGCTATAAGAAAAGTACATTATGACTGGATTCTAATCTTTTTTAAACCTATACTTGTCTTGCCTTCCTAACAAAACCAATACCATATACTCCCTTCCAAAATAAGATGTTTTAGCTTTTTTCTAAAACACATGTATCTAGACACCTTTTACTGTGTAGGTTCACTCATTTTGCTCTGAACCTACATGCTAAAAGGCGTCTAGATATATGCGTTTCAGAAAAAGACTAAAACATCTTATAATTTGGAAAGGAGAGAGTAGTTGATTAAGATTTTGATTTGGCACACACGTTTTCATTACAGGGCCAAGGTCATGGGGAACAATATTCTCCAGAGAAAGAATGTTCCCTTCTACAATGGTTGCTTTCTCTCCAAGCTGTGAACACATTAAGATGGGTGATGTCATTACCAGCAAACAAATTGCTTAATTTGGAGAAACTATCAGCATGCATTAAGAACATTTAGCATGAAATTTCTTGGAAGAGATGCCATCTCTGACAAATGATTTTGCGTATCTATTATGGAACCAGTAAGAGCACATTAAAAAATATCAACTAAAAGAAAACACAAGTTCTACCATTCTACGTCACTCAGGCAAACCCTCATTCTAGTTCCAATGCAACAGAATATCCAAGCATCTAGAATCCACTTTCAGCTGAAGACCTCTCAGTGAACTCTACTTTAATTTCTCTTGTAGCCCATTCTAATCAAGCATGCCGTTGAGGCTTCTATTCGACCTTTCAGCCTACCATCTTCATGCCGATTTCGCATTTCGCATCTAGTAAACTTCTGAGCTCTAATTTTTTCCAGATTTCCTTTCCTAATTCAGAGAGAGAGAGAGAGATCCAAACCCTTGATTGGTTGTTGATATAGCAAGCAGGGAGGCTGGCAGGCAGGAGGACACATGCAGAGAGAAAGAGGGAGTAAAAAAGCCGACCGGATGGGCCTTCTCTGCTACTCCTCGTAGCACCGGATGTGCTATCTCTGCTACTACTCCTAGCACCGGATGTGCTATCTCTGCTCGCCTGCTCCGCCTGCTCCGACAATGCGTGCGACGAAGCCGCAACTCGCTGCTACTCCACCTGCTGGGGGGATGGGACGTGGGGCACCCAGACACCGAAGAACACATCGCATCCTCACGCGCAAAGGGTCCTGAAGAACAACCAAAAATCAACGCCATGCCAGACCATTCCCCAACCGGAGGTCCTTGAAGATTGAACAGCGGAAATCGACAGCACACCACAAGCTATTCCCCAATCTGAAACCAAATCACAAAGAAAAATACACGGTGCAACCACAAACCAGCCACAAAAGACCCTGGACTCCACCCATGCACGGAGCACCCCCTCCCCCCCGCCCCACCCACACGCAGCCCCGCCATCACCTAAAAACAAAACCAAACAACACACCTGGAAATCGTAGGCCAGCGCCAATTCACTAAATAGAAAATTCCAGAAGCCACAGCCGACCAGAAACCCACTCCGTATCTACCTAAACCAAACGTCCCCGAAGCAACCACCAACAGCAGCTGGCGCAGGCGGAACCACCCTCCACGACCACGGAGAAGAAAATTTTCAGGAGAAAGGAGAGATAGTGAACCAGAGCAGCGGGCAAGGACCCCCGATGACAGACATAAGCAGCGATCACGTTCGTGAACAAGGTGCATCAACAACGGCCGGGCGGCGAGGAGGCAGAAGAATACCATTTTGGGCGAGGAGGCACCGCCACCACACGGAACACTAGACAGGAAGACCGGCCTCGTGGGTAAAAGACAGGAGCCAACTGACCTCGCGTCCTCGCGGGTCAAGAGACAGAGCGAACCGACTCCGCGTCTCCCGTCCGCAATGGCGTTCACCAATCCACTATGCACACGAAACGCGGTAGGAAAAAACAAGACGGGAACACACTGACAGGTAGGGACCGAACCAACGATCACACTTGGAGCAACCTAAGCTTCCTATTTCTAGGGAGCTTAGAGCTCTTGGAAGATACAATGAGAGACACACAGACTAGAGGATCAAATGTAATTTTTCCCTTTGTTATAAATTGAGGCCTCCATGTTCACTTTTCAGTCCCTCTATGGTAAGGATATTAAGTGCATCAATGGCACTTGGAACATTTCTTGGAATCAGTAATGCATAATGTCGACCGAAAGTTTGTTACGTTGGTGGTTAGATTACAAGATTGTAGTGTCTGGTCTTGTGACTTCTTGTGCACTATGCTCTTCATTTGACACTCAGGAGTGTACTTTAGTAGCCTATTGTTATGTGGTTTATTGCATGACGTAGTGTTTGCAGATTCAAGTACATGTGTCTCCCATTGCGCTCTGCTGTTGAGATAAGTCATCACATGCCATACATGCATTCTGATGGAACACCAAGGGCATCAACCATGGTCACCACCGTGCAGCTCGAGCGAGCAAATGGGCCAGCAGCAGGAGTACAGTGATAGTCTGTGGGACAACAGCCGAGGCATGAAGTACACATGGTAGCCAGAGTCCAGGAGCAACATACGTGCATCTGTCCACCAATGCAGCCACTAAGCATGGTTGCATGAAAATAGATTCCGGAGAATAGCTGCAGCATTAGAGGGAAGAACTGATTACTTATGAGATCTGATTGTACAAAGAATGGATCAGCCAGAAGCATACTTGGAAAGGTATAGCTAATTGGGACAGAACACCATCCATGAGGATATCAAGCATCAAAGAAACAACCCAGAAGACAGAAATATGTCAGTAGTTCTCATCATTTGCTTATCTGATCATGGCACAGCACAAGCTTTGGGGAGATTGCAGTACCGATGCCAACTTCGTATTGACTTACTCTCTATGTCTTCCGGAACATCAATAGCAACAGCAACACAGCTGGCTGCTGTGGTTCAGCAAGGAGCAGCACTGGAGGCGTTGCAAGAAAAAAGTACAGCAAGGGGTGAGGACAGAGCCTAGAGCAGCAGTAAAGGCACATATGATTGCAACAGTGGTGGCTGTGGCTGATCCAGTACAATAATGTGATGCACCCATGTACGTAAGAGCTGAGCCTGGGATCCCTTGTTCAGAGATGGAACTGGTCATTGGAAAGAAATTGTACATATACATGCGAGATACATGCATCTATACATGAGCGTATTTTGTTCTGGTTTGTTTTGTACAGCTGGAAAGTTCTAATCCTTTCACCAGGAGTTTGGATTAGTGAAAAAAAGTTCTCATTATGTTTGCACATGCAGAATATGCAAACTGTTCGTGATAAGAGACAGGTCCTGTCCATGCATGAAAGGATGCCAGCTCTCAAAGGAACAATAATGCAAAGGAATCCCATGGATGGCCACAATGCAGGAATGACGCATGCAACCACAAGACTAAGAGTACATGTCTTCCTTTCTCACTATGCTTCTCTTCCATTATACGTGGATGTAACCTGAGAGTCTGTGTGTGTACATGAGTATTTTAATGTGTGAAGAATAAACCCAGGAGACCTATTTAGATAAAGTATGAATCAGCCAGAAACATACTCAGGCAGGGTAGCAGATGCGTGCATCATCCATGAGGATATCAAGGAAACAAGCCAGAAGATCTGGACTTGGGCTGTGCTGTCAGATAATAAAAGATTGCCTTTCTTATCCGGAAGATGCTTATTTTTATTATTTGCGAACCAGACCATGATGTAGCATGAGCTTTTGGGAGTCTCAGGGCCGGTGCATATACAGCGACTGTTGTCAACCTTTTTGAGTTACTTTAGCTGCTCCTGGTGAAAGGATTAGAACTTTCCAGCATTTACAAAAACATGTGGGGACTGTTGTCAACCTTTTTGAGTTAACTTAGCTGCTCCCCGGTCCCCGCATTTACAAAAACATGTCAACTATGGTACTGTAAGGAGCAGCAGTGGAGGTGCAGAGAAGCAGTTGCAACTAGCTGCAGCCGAGCCCATTGGGCACAAGAAACAACAGATGCATGGAAAGAAATTACATATGGACGCATTTATTATGTAAAGCACACCTTTGGTTGTTTGTTTTTGATGACTGGAAAGTCTGAATCTTTACTAGGGAGTTCTGATTGGAGAAAACTTGACACAAGTTTGCACACACGAATTTAGACATATTCTTGGTTATAAGAGGAATTTTCTGTCTGTGCATAGAAGGGATTCAACTGGAAAACTCAACTCGTGACCACAATACATCAACATTGCAAGTTCTTCTCTTTGTGCCATACAACCGAAAGATCAGGAATGCATTTTTTCGTTCTCAGCATGCTACTCTTTCATTATGCATGTGTGGGTGGGCCACAAAGGACTTAAACCGTGTCCACCACTTTGCAGCACAAATGAGAAAAAGTGCCAGCAGCAGGAGCACAGTGGTACAGCAGAATATCTATGTATTGAGTGACTGCCAACATGCGTTGGCGCGCGGTGTCAAGGATACATGATCGAACACAGCAACAGGAAAATGGAGTCAAGGAAGTCAAGTTGCAAGTGTCCAGCTAGGGGCAATACTACGATGTATTGGAAACCAACTTGGACAAAGAACAAATCAGCCAGAAAAATGCTTGGAAGCAAGATGGTATGAAGGAAACAAGCTATATATGGATTTGGGCTGTGCTTCAGTTGAAAGACAGGCTGGGTTCTTTTCTTGTCAGAAAGATATTAGTTCTTATTACGCGATACGAGGTTTTGTGAGGTCACACGGCTGTTGCATCCACATTCTATATAATTGATGTTGTCAACAAAGTTCCCAACACAAAATTGCAACAGAGTTGGCTACGTGGCAAGAAACAGCACTGGAGGCACATCAATGGCTTTCCTAACATCCAGGCAAACCCATAGATGCTTGCTCACGTTTTAAGACGACTCAAGCTACTGTGGCACCAGTACCTATTGTGGCACCAGTACCTTCAAGACAGTAAGCTGACCTTTAGTGCGGCATATTGTATAAGACAAGAGAATAGAAATGAGCCAAAATCCAAAAGATGCCAAGACAAAATGATGCTTAAAATGCTTAATAACATAGTGTAGTAGTTGTGAATCTCATCTTGGGTTCAGAAACAGTGTGGATGGTTATCACCATTCACCCATCTTGGGTTCAGAAACTGTGTGAATGTTGATCACCATTCACCCATACATAATCAAAAGAAAGGGAACAGATAGGGAACAGCTGCAGGTGAGAATAGATATTGACTATAGCTGGAAGGGGTTCCTTGAGGTGAAGCATGGGAACATTGAGGTGAAGCAAACAATCGTCACCCTGCAGCCCTTCAGTTTGAAGAAACTACAAAAGTGCTGCTTGGCAGTAGAAATTTCCTAGCTGATCCGGAACACCAAATTAAGAATCACATCTGAACTATAAACATATATTTTATTTAACTATAATCGTCATCTGGCTAGTGGTAAAATATCTGTGCTGATGTCTAATGATTTCCTGGGACCACAGTTCAGATTTGTACCTTATGTCTAAGAACCTAGCAACCCGCACCTCAAGTATGCTTCTTCATTTGACACTGTGCTTCCATAATGAGATTAAATATTTATCTAAGGAACGTAAGATACCTAGATATAATATGGTTGTACTGCAAGAGATGTACTGAGATGTACTGCCATGAGCCAATACCATTGATTTTTTTCTAGAATACACCCTAGAAGGTATATCAATCATATAGAAGAAGTGCCAAGCGTGACAGCTCCTCACAGGGAGATTAGGCGACTACTCGCCATACCATTGAATGAAAATTTGTATTCTTTACAAGAATCATGTGTATACTGGAACTAGTGATTTTTGCTATGATGTATTTGTGTTATTTTATAGCCAGATTTTAGAGAAAACAAAATAGAAATTTTAAATTAGCTATGGACTAGTCACACAAGTGCTAAGTGTTCATTTGGAGTAAACTTTAATATTTTGTGAATTTCAAACGTACTATGTTAAATTGATATTTTGCAGACTTGGCCAGACTTACTCTGCACTTGAGATGCATACCTTGCTGCTGTTGATTTGGGCATTCTCCCCCCATGTGCTAACTATTGGTCTAACTTCCATGCAGATGAAGTGGAGCTTGGTAGCTGACCTGCCTACTACAACGGATGTGTAAGTTGATGTGAAATTTCTTGATGATAAAGACAATTTCGCTCCAGTTGTGCACTGGTGTATAAGCTTTCGTTGCTTTAGAAGCGAAATAGCCTCAATCCTTCAATGATGTCTATCTGAGGATCTCTTTCAAGGATTTTTTTTTTTTGACTATTTTTTGTTAAGAGGAACATGTATAATTATGTGGTTTGTGCTGGGTGACATCCCTGGTTTGCTGGTCCTAGATATTTGTTAAATAAATTCTTCTTGAACGCTGTCAGATATTTGGTATATGCAACCTTGTGGAATTATGATGGATGAACTTTTCTTTTTAGGATTGCCCTTTGACCTGACTATCCCGGTCCTAGATATTTGATTTGGTCATTCCTTTCTACTTCCTCCGTTCAGAAATATAAGATATTTTAGCTTTGTGAATAGAATGTATCTAGATTTCTCTTAGTGTATAAGTACACTCTGGATCTATACACAAAAGTCGTCTAGATGCGTTTGTTTTACAAAACTAAAACGGCTTCTATGTCTTATATTTCTAAATCGGAGGGAGTACTATCAGTGTTTCTTACATAAATTGTTGTGATAGTTCAGCTTGAATTGAACTACCAAAACGTTTTATATTTGGAAATGGAGGGAGTAATTTTTATCGGAGATAGTTTCTCTGCATGTTGTGTTGTTCACTAAGATATTTTGTTTTAGTATTTTATCTATCCAATCTATATCTAATAATAAAAGGAGTATTTTCCACTGGTTCT
The DNA here is from genome assembly GCA_910589775.1 of Avena eriantha. Classification (NCBI taxonomy): domain Eukaryota; kingdom Viridiplantae; phylum Streptophyta; class Magnoliopsida; order Poales; family Poaceae; genus Avena; species Avena eriantha. Next base: position 66,649,651 of record OU342746.1, on the reverse strand, counting down.
ACACTATTTGAACGGTTTTATCCTTCCACCAAATCACAACTATGTACCATGCAACTAGACCACCAGCAGCAGCTCAGGCCTACGGGTTTTGCATAGTTAGAATACGTGTAGACGGACATGTTTAGCAGATCAATTACAGAAGAAATATGACGGTCTAGGTCGGAAATACATTCTGCACTTAAACTATTAACTCTATATATAAATATGAGAACCGTCATAATCCAACTCTTCGAATTTAGATCTAAGATCTTGACCGGTGTGGTTCGTGAAGCTTTTGTCTGGGTAACACGGCAATAGTTTTATCCGCATAGTTTCAGATTTTTTGGGGTTGAATTGCTTGGGAAAAAAATTCTTCATAGTTCATGGGTATAGTTCAAAGTGCTTTCTAATTAATTGTATAACACCATTATGTGGACATGTGAATATCAACATCAGTGTGGACGGTGCGGCATCAAATGACACGTCCAGGGATTCCTCTCCCCCGTTGCAATGCACAAACACTTTTTCTAATAACAATAAAGGACGGAGTGTTCCTCACCATTCCTACACCTTTTTAGAACTGTTTTGCCCCTATTAGTTCGAGATAATTACCCACTATGCCACCCATAGGTCGGGTAACCACTATGCCACCCATAAGTTAGGTAATGATTCCTACATTTTTCTTTGGTTCTAATGTTTCCATCATATGTCGTTTGGTTCGTCCATTCATCTTGCTCTTTGTTTTCTATATACCTTTCTAACGCCGCCACCAAGTCATCATAGATACATTACCATCATGGAGATGCGGGCCTGACCAGGCCAGAGGCTGTATAGGAAGAAAGCGAGCATGACGTCCGCAAAGCTGACGTCCTAGCTCTTGTCGGAGACTGCACATGAGTTAGGAGGAATGCGAGCACCATGTCTGTGAGGCCGTTCGCCTCATCTCCGATCGTTGATGTGGTGACAGAATAAGGCACCCCTCGGCGTACGCGGTAAGCCAATGAAATCCTACGACGAGGCAGAGCGCCATCCAGCAGTCCTATTGATGCAAATGTGTATGTGATGCGATGAGATGGTGATAATTCGATTAGATGAAGTTCGGGTTTGACAATTCGACTACACGTGCGAGCACGAGCGCCAATGCAATCACTAGACCAATCTCCTGGAGGTTACTGATATTGCGGAAGCACGATCAACCTGACCATCGAGGGTCTTAATTCCTACATGAAATCGAGAACAAGTAAGAACTTATATTGCAATCAAGATATTACGAATAAAGATGAAAGCTTTATTATGAAGGTGGGATTCTGAATAGGTGCGTAGTACAAGAGGACTTTGCGACACTCAAGCCTATGGCGTAGTTGCAACGATGATTAACTTTTAGTCTAAACAAAATCCGAGTCTAAACGATGACCTAACAAACGTATATATGGAGGGATGAAGGGGATGCGACCAGTCTTGGGAAAGGAGGTCCAAATTCCTCTATAAGTTGGTTTCCTCCACATATACGGACTCTAAAAATCCATCATATTAATTTGGACGAAAATTACATGCGATTGTCCCATAAATAAAAGGTGACGCAACACCATATGACTCTATGGACGAAATTATGAAGTAGCAATGTCCTGGTTTCGTCCATCTCTTCATCTCTCATTATGGTGGCTTCAAAGTTCTGAAATCTTCACTTGTAGCGTCATCTTCAATCCTCACAAGCTTGATGCAGTCTCCATGCATGAGCATGCTCCATTGATTATCCTTCTTGTCCTTGTTAGGTCCATCATTCCTAAGTAACATGCGCACATCTGATTTAGGAAGCATCACATTCTTATTTATATTAGAAAGAGTTCCTAGAAATGAAAGTATATGATAATTGAGTTTACGTGCATGAGCTCTTATGAGAGGTCCTTGTAATATTGTTGTAGATGCAGTGGTTGTACGTGGCAATAAATCAATGGGTGCACGTGGAACAAAACCATACTCAATCTCAAAATGGCACAACTTCGTGGTAGAATGCAATGGACGATTGTAAGCAAATTCAATATGAGGTAAACAATCTTTCCACTCTTTTAAGCTCTTCTTTAAAACAATCCTTATCATAGTCGAGAAAGTTCTATTGACTACCTCAGTTTGTTCATTAGTATGAGGATGACATGTAGTACTAAAAAGTTATTTAGTCTCCAACTTAGCCCACAAACATATCCAAAAGTGGCTAAGAAATTTAGTATCACGATCTGAAACAATAGTATTTGGTACACCATACAAATGAACAATATCATGAAAGAACAAATCAACAACATATGCAACATCATCACTCTTGTGACAAGGAATAAAGTTCTGAAAGCATGGTATAACGGCACAACAATGTATCAGCAATAATATTATCTTTACCCTTCTTGTGTTTAATAACATAAGGAAAAGATTCAATAAATTCAACCTACTTAGTATGTGGCTAATTCAATTTTACTTGAGTACGAATATGCTTTGAAGATTAATGATCAGAATGTATAACATATTATTTAGTCCATAAATAATGTTACCAATTTGTAATGTCCGAACAAGAGCATATAATTCTTTGTCATAAGTAGAATAGTTCGGAACCGTTTCTCACTAAAGTATGCAATAGGATTACCCTCTTACAATAACACACCTCCCAACCCAATTACACTAGCATTGTAACATCCCAATTTTAGCAACCATGATTAGTTGTCCAGAATGCAAAAATCAGGGGGAACAAAATCTTTTTCTTGTTTAGGGATGTAGTGTTTGCTTATGTTTGTCTGTGCTTATGCATCTGAATGAGTAGAAGATCATATACTTATTACCTCACCACAGTTGACAAAAGCTATTTCACAAAATCTGTCTTGGCTTATTTTTCATATTCTCAAATGTTCTAGCATTTCCAAAAACCAGAGCCAAGATGCCTTTGCAACACTAACTATTTCAGTAGCTTCTGCTGACCAAACTATGGAGAGCTATATAATATAATCTCATTATACTTTCAAGACAGAACCTTCAACTACTCTTACCTATAGGTTTTCCAAAATATTTTTATAAATCTTTTAAATTCTATTCTTGGTAGAAGTACCAAGGATCTTACCTCATTAAAACTCCAACCCTTTCAAAATACCCATCCTTATCTCAAGCTAGGCTTGATGATGACCCTAGTAGTAGATTGAACTGTTTGCTAAGATGAATTACCTTGATCTGCTTTTGACTTGCTTGGTTAGGAACTATAGTGAGCTACCCTAGGAGATCATCCTCTAGGATCGAGCCAAATCAAGGTTACAAGCCCTAAGAAATATCCCAAAGCTTGATCTAACCTCTGGTCACTAAGGTGACTATCTAATCCCTTAACGAAATCACCTAAGAGTTAACCTTTCTAGAAGCTTCCAAGGAAATGAAGACCAATTCCAAGCATGGATTCCTTCTATACAATATACACTTCAAAATCATCCATTTGATGATTATTTGGAACCTTACATCCACCCAAATTCATCCCAACTTGAATTCTAGACAAAACCCTAAATCTGCCAAAAATGGCTAAGTTTGGAAAACTGCTAACAATATCACATCTTTGAACCTCTCTCCTTCTCAACCCTTGTGCATTTTTGGAAATGTACTTGAAACATATTGTAGAACATCTAAAGGACTACCAAGGCCCACTCTTTCCCTTGGCTAGATCATCCTCTAACCCACTTGTTCTTGATAGTTTTGCAGGTAAGAAAATAATCTTTTCTGCAAATCTTATCAACATGCCTACTTTGGTAAAAGCTCACATCTTCATACTATCTTCCTTGGACCAACCCTTGGTATGGTTATTCTATAATAATGAAGGTTTATCCATACCTACTTCACTTTTTTCAATTGGATCTTTGTGCTTCCAAAACTCACATGATTTTGAAGGCTAGTTGATAATCTATTTTTGCACCCTAATGTTTTTCAAACTTTGGCATCAATTCCTAGAGAGCTCCATGATGATCAACCTCAAACCTATGCACCATGGTGAAATATATCACTTGGTATATCCATCCAGATAGCCCATGACCCAAGAGGAGCTCTGAGCTCCAAGATCCAACAAGGTTTTGATGTTATGAAATTAACTTTGCCCAAGATCCTCTTTTACATTGTTTCTACCCAAATTAAGGTTGTTTTTTCAAAACCAAAGGTTGAGTATGGTTGTTACATCATGTAGTAATCATCTGCCTTGAATATCAAGATTTATCAGATATTACCCATAATTATTTTGACCAAGAAGGTATTTAATTCCTTTCATATACAAAAACTTAAAAACTCCCTCTATAAAAGAAATTATAGTTTTCTCAAAAATACATCTCCATATTTAGGCACATTTGAGGTCTATATATCATATCCTATCTTCGCACTTCAAAAAAGGTTTTAATATTTTTTTGCCTATTCCCTTAAATGGCAGAAATGCTAAAATAAATGTTTTAATTACTTTCCTTCATCTATAAATCTTGGGAAAATTATCCAATGCGTGAACTCATATTTGGGACCATCCCAATACAAAAACCATCCTTTCCCAATTCAAAAATATCAAATCAAATCCTAAAAACCATTTCTGCATTATTTAAATACTTGTTATAAAGTGGGAAAAATCATCAAATAAATCCCATAAAATTCTTGGAAGTGTATTTTGACCCTACCTATCTACCAGTACCCTTAACTCACCTTGCCATGATCAAACTTCAAATGTCTCTTCATGATCTTCAAGAATGGAAAAAATTGGATAAGTGACAACTCTCGGACTAATACTCCATAGAACTTTCATCAAACTTGTCTAACCCTCCTCTCAAGCACCATGACACCCTCAGGTTGACCAACACTATAGCCCTAGCCTTGTAGCAGCTATGCCCCCTTTGTCTCTTATGTTTGGAGAAGAAGAAAAAGTGTGGGACAAGCAAATCTTTGCCATTTATTACTCTTGCTGCATCACCTCTCTCTCTCTCTCTGTGCCCTTTTCTCAACCAGAGCCCCACCTAGGGCCTCTCGACCACCCCAGTTGCCCAATCCCCAGCCACATTCTCCTCACAAGCTCTCACATGGACTATGTCCATGATACACCCTCCCCACTCAGATTTATTAACTAGAGACCACCCCAGGGACTCTCTCGCCCTCATTTGCATTCTCTCCCTCCACCCACCCTCATACGAGCTCCAGATCTTGCCCCTTTGTCCTCTCTCACTGTGGAGAAGGAAGCATTCCCCTCTCGGTCTCCTTCGAGTGGTAGCATGTATGGTCGATATAGACCCTCCTAGCTCCCTCACGGCTCTCTATATAACTCCCCTAGATATAACCTATCTTCTCCTCTGTTCTCTTCTGCCCCAGGTCCGACGGAGCAGTAGCCCCCACTTCAGGCCCATGTTGAAGCTCTGACAACGGGGTTGTTAAGCCCAAGCACCTCCAGCCTTGCCAAGACGCCCTTCGTGTCCCCACAGATCTCTGCCTCCTCCCGAGCAAACACCACACCGACATGCAGCGTCTTGGGTAGTTTCTCGTCAACCCTCCGACCAGATCTGCTGTAGGGATGCACTTGAAGCTTTTCCGGAAGCAAACTAGCAGATGCCGACCATCACCATGTTCGTCTTCAAGTTCCGCGTATCCCCGTTGTTAGAGGGCCAGCCTGGTGAGCTCCCTAGAACCTCACTGACCGTGTCAGGGTTACCTTCCGTCATGGGCGACATGAGGTAGAAGACGGTTGCGGGCTGTCGATGCCTACTAAATCAAATGGCCCTGAGCCGCTAGTACCCCTTCATTCCCTTCTGTCACTAGCGCACAGGCCCATCAGGGTTTCAAACCCTACTGCCGTGCGAGCCGGTGTTGACTGGGCCGGATCTATCTCCTAGGCCTAGATCCTGTTTAAACTTGGCTCGTCTAACGCTGGAACCTTTTGTTTCTATTAAACTCCCGAGAAGATAACATAGCTACCAGGTTTAAATACAAAATAAAATGAAAATGCCTGAGAACATCCATATCTAAATTTTTACATGTTCTATAGTGTTTTCTATAACCTACATAGCAAACCCTAGGTCAAAAATAAATATAATTATTTTCTGGTTTTTAATCTACTAAAGTATGCCCTTTGTAGTAAATAAATCACTCAAATAGTTTTGCATATCAAAATGAAGTAAAGTTACTTTCCTCTTATAGGTATTCCACTTTACTATCATGCCAGATTTGTCTCAAGACATTTGGAACTATGGATTTCAAGTAATATAAATAACAAGATAAATTCGTAACTACCTTGTAGAAATTCGCTAGGCCAATATATACTATATTTTGTGTTGATTCCAACTCAAAGTGATCCATAAATACCCTTTCTATAAGGTCCTAGCAAACCAAAATTTATTGATCCATTAATAAATTTTGGTGAATTAAATATCCTTGCCTAGGGTCATTCCAGTAGATAAATCACTATAGGAGTTTTGCAACACTAAGAATGATGAATCTAATCTCTATAGAAAGGTATTTATATTACCTACTATGTGTCCTTGGATACATATCAAAATATTTTTTAGTTTAAATCCAGTAAAAAAGACAAATATCCAGTAGAGCTGACTTTAGAAATTTCTCAAGGGCAATCTGGTAAATATTTTGAGGTGATTCCAACTCTAAAAAATCACAAACTCCAACATACACAATATACTCTGAGAACAATTTTATTTGAGCCACAGATCTTTTCTGGTGATTTATTCACCTAAACTAGTGTTATTCCCACTAGAAGAATCATAACTAATTAAGTAAAATTGATAAAATCATGAAACCACTTTTGTTGGCCTTGTTATTTCAATACCTATCTGATGATATCATTTTTTCATTTATATCATACATACCCAAGCCTTATTTCAAAAGCCCTTCTTTAGGTGGTATTTGACAAGTAATTCATAAAACAAATTCTTCTAATACAATTAAAGTCATTCCAATTGCTATAAACTCAACTTATCAAAATTTATTGTAGTGAGTAATGTGTTGTATGTTTGTTTGCTGTATTGTGATGGTGTTTGTATGCCTTGTGTTGATGGTGCCCTTTGTTTGCTTGCATGTGATCCATAACGACGATGGATACGATTATATTGGAGACCATAAGAAGATGGGTATTATTAATATTATTATCATGTTATTCTAAGAAGAAGTCCAGGGACATATTTCCATATTGTTGGTCACAGGAAAGCCACCTTCTTTCTCATAAGTTTTGTCCTACTATTTTACTTATGCATATTTTACCTAATGTTTTATGGAAACTGCATTGTTGTATTATATGGTGATCTACACTTGGTATTGGCTTGGCTTCTCCAAACCATTACCCTTTATACTATGAAGTACAACCCCCTTGACGACACCTACCTGTCCCTAGTATGGTAGATGGTGTATAATACCATACCCCTGTGGAACCCCGTTTTAGCTGAAGCAGAACTACAGGGTGGGAAGACCCTGGAAAAGTTTACAAAAATGTTTTATGATAAAACCTTGGTGAGGTTGGACCTACCAAGAGAAGTTTGAGAAAATAAGAAGGTTTTGTTTTACAAAATGCTGAAAGAAAAAGGAGGAAAAGGTTTACAAAAACGCACCCGGTTCTTTGCAGTTTGCAAGAACAATTAACCCATGCAACCACATTACTCCTATATGGGAAGAGGCTGGAGTCGAAGTTTGTTCGCTCTAGTATGAGTTGCCTCGCAACTACTATAGGGGATGTCGATCTCTGGAGGCTGGGTCTTCTCCTGTAATGGTCCACGAAGCGTCAACTAGGTGAAGAAACGAACTGTCTACGGGCAGCCAGGCGTTACTATGAGCCTCTCATTGAAAGCGCACACTTTGTGCAGTGAAAAAGGTGCTCCGGTTGGTCCTCGGTACCCGATGTCCTAGTGTTGAGGGGAACGACTCATAGGGTAGGCGCTTGTATTGGAGTGGGCATCCTAAGGGTCTTGACCGTTTACTCGATCCACGATGCGTGCGGGACCAGGGCAGGGTACCCGGATGGTGTGGGTAAAGTGTACAACCTCTATAGAGTGTAAATCTATTCGAATAGTCGTGTCCACTGTCATGGACGGTTGGGAAGGTTACTGTAGAGCGGTGCTGGTTTTGATTTCAAAAAGGATTTCAGAAAAGCAAAGGCTTTGGAAATTTTTTGACCATGGGATGGTCGGAAAGGAAGGAAAGGAGTTTTGTCATGGGATGACCGAAAGGAAGGAGAAATGGTGACCCAATCCTAGTGTATTCCAAAACTTTTCAAAAAGGGTTTCCAAAATGTTTTACAAAAGTTTTCAACAAAGATATGTAGATGCTATATCTACAAGGGAAACTATTTGAGAAAAGAACCTCTCTTGGAGCCCTCCTAATACCATAGCTATATTGCATGTCCTATTGTTATTATTATTCTATTACGGTGGTTTGCGAGCACATTCAAAGTACTCCCTGGCATTGTCCCTGGCTATTAACTTGGTCAGATATCAAGAAGAGGGTGATGTTGACGACTATGCGAGCTAGGACGTTCTCCCAGTAAGCTGCATGTAGGTTAAGGCATGGCTCGGGCTCTACATTTGATGAAGTTCCACTGATGTTGATTGAAGTAGCCATAATGGCAAATAAGTTATCATAGGTATCCGCTTACGAAATGGATGTTTACTTTGATACTTGTCAGTTATGTGCCACGACATACTGATCATGAGATCATGGTGTATGCATAACATGGATTCTCGGAGGAATTATCTAGGGGCCTCACAAGCATCACATTCAAGTTCAAATGTTTTAGTAAAATTAGGAAGTTGGAGTAAAGGATCATGTGTTAACCTCTCTTTCAGCATCATGAAAGCATCCTGTTGTGCGTCGCCCCAAACAAAATGCACATATTTTTTGTAAGCTCATTCAATGGCGCATCAATGGATCCAAAATCTTTAACAAAGCACCTATAAAATCTAGCAAGGCCAAGAAAACTTCTCACTTGTCTAACCGTATTAGGAGGCGACCAATTCGAAATTGCTTCAATCTTGGCGGGATTAACTTCAATACCCTGCGCGCTGTATCAACATAGCCAAGAAAAGCAACTCGATCAGTGCAGAAGGTACACTTCTTAAGATTACCAAACATACATGCATCACATAAAGCATTTAAAACAACACGTAAATGATTCAAATGATCCTCTAAATATTTGCTATTAATCAGAATATCATCAAACTATACTACCACAAAACGTCCAATCAAAGCACGTAAAACTTTTCGTTCATTAATCTCATGAATGTTCTAGGTGTATTAGTTAAACCAAAAGGTATTACTAACCACTCATATAAACCAAACTTAGTTTTAAATGTTGTTTTCCATTCATCTCCCAATTTCATACGAATCTGGTGCTAACCACTACACAAATCAACTTTTGAAAACATTTTAGAGCCACTCAACTCATAAAGAATGTCATCTAAACATGGTATAGGATGACGGTAGCAAATAGTAATATTGTCGATTGGTCTACAATCAGTACACATGCGCGAAGAACCATCTTTTTTGGTACCAAAATAATAGGAACAAAACATGTGGTAAGAGACTCACGAATGTGATCTTTATCGATTAGTTCCTGAATTTGGCGTTGTATCTCCTTTGTCTCCTCTGGATTGGTTCGATATGGCGCGTGGTTGGGCAGCATGGCACCAGGAATTAGATCAATTTGGTGCTCAATTCCTCTAATAGGTGGTAGTCCTAGTGGCATCTTAGGTGGAAAAACGTCCGCATATTCCGGAAAAATGTTAGCAATAATAGGTGGCAAAGAGGAATGCATATCCTCAAATGAAAACTAAACCTCTTTGCAAATAATTGCATAACATTGAGTATTGTTCACATATAGTTCAACAATATTAATTTTATTTGCAAGCATAGATGGAATCTTCAAATGAATTTCAGTAGCATGTTTAGAATCAGTGGCAGTGGTCTTAGGTGGTACAAAATCTGCAGCAAGAATTTGATTCCCACTCTTATGTTTCTCCTCAGTTTTAGTTCTACTAGCTCTAGCAAGATCATATTTTAAAATTTGTTCAAGAGTCATACATTTGAGACCAATTTCCTTTCATTATGCATAAGAGAATAGTGATTAGTTTTACCATTATGAATATATTCTTTATCAAATTGCTAAGGTCTACCAAGTAACAAAGAACAAGCTTGCATTGGTACAATATCATAATCAACAAAACCAGAATATGTACCAATAGTAAAATGCACACACCGTTCTTGTGACCTTGATCTTACGAGAACTCTCAAACCATTGAATGTAATATGAACGTGTGAGTTGTTTTCTAGGTAGAGAAAGCTTCTCCACCATATCAACACTAGACATATTATTATAACCCCTCCATCAATAATGATCTGTATAGCTCTCTCCTTGACAAGGCCTCTTGTTTGGAAAAGATAGTGGCGTTGATCATGCTCAGCCTTGCTCAATTGCACACTAAACACATGTTGTGCAACTAAACTCTTGTATTGATCAGTAGTTTCAGCTCCCATTACCTCCATCTCTTCTTCAGAATCAGAAGTATCTCCATCACGTGCAACAATAAGAGCCAATGTATCGTCATCAAAGTCACTTGCTAAATCATATTCACCCTCTTCACACACCAACATCACACACTATGTTGTACACATAATCTCTATATGACCATATCCCCAGCATTTGCGACATTGTATATTTTGTGTCTTACTCATGGATGAGGTAGAAGAAGAACTCAAAGTAGGGCCACTAGATGATGGCATAGGAGTAGCCGAAGGCGCTATCCATGTAGGTGTGGTGGCTTTAGATGTGGTAGGTGCTAGTGTAGTACCACGAGAACAAGGCGCTGATTGTCATGGAATCCGTGATGATGTGCGGCCTGCAAACTTATTAGTCCTTCTCCATGGTGGTTGACGATCCTGCACTTCATGTTCAACTTTGCAAGCAAGATGAAACAAACAGATGATCGTGGTATATTCTTTATAGTTAAGATGTTTGGATATCCTTATTTAACCCAATAAAGAAACGTGCAAGCATTTGTTCCGTATCTTCGACAATACCACAACAAACCATCCTAGTTTGCAATTCCTGATAATACTCTTCTACAATTCTTTTGCCTTGTTCTAAGCGCATCATTTCTTTAGTAAATCATGTTGATAAGTTGGAGGCACAAAACGAACACACATATCAGTTTTTAAAATAGTCCAAGTATTAGGAATATTAGCAGGATTTAAGCGACAATATTCAGACCACCAAAGTGAAGCAAAATCTGTAAATTCGCAAGTAGTAGCGCTGGCACACATATGCTCAGGATATCTTAAATATGCATCGGGATTATATCTACTCTCAAGAGGCGGAATATTTAATTTAAGCTTTACAACATGATCATCATCTCGTACCGGTGGTTGAGCGTTGTGGTAGTAATGTCGGGCGGTCTATAGGTTGTGGAGGTTGTTCAGCATCCTCATTGAAAATATTCTCATATTCATGCCCGTACTCATCCTCCCCTTCTGATGTAGCCCGACCTACGACTATTACCACATCAAGGTCTCCAACTTATGCCAAGTCGTCATAGACTCCAAAGGTGAATCCTATCCTCTATGCGAGCCCACTTCCTACCCTATTGAATGGTATACTACTTAATACTCCGTCCCATTATCATGATAGGTTCACACTGACAAGTACGGAGGAAAGGGATGAAGCCCGAAGAACCAAGCCCGACAAGACGGAGGCTTGGAAGAGGAGACGAAAGAAGTAGCAGCCTCAGCATCGGAGTCTTTAGCCTCAGCAACCCGGAGTCTCTGGCCCAACCAGAGTATCCGGCCGACATGCCCCAGAGTGTCCGGCTTCCCTCATCCCGAAGCTTGGCGCGACCCTTCTGCCGCTGAATCGGACTCCACCCAAACTCTACCCGGAGTATCCGGCCAAACCAGAGTCTCCGCCCGATAAGCACTGGAGTTTCCAGCCCTGACACACCAGAGTGTCTGGCCTAAGTGATGGACATGCGTGCCAATAGATGGTCCCTTGGCCCATGTACCCCTTATTACGTTCCAAACCCTAGTTTTATGTCCAAACTACCCCCATTCTAGTGGTTGGCCTATAAATAGAGCCCCCACTCCCTCGTGTATCCCTTAGGCATAGATGATAGACTAAAGACAACCCCCTTTGTGGAATCTCTAGTTTTGCCTCATCCCCTTTACCGATGGGACCGACTATCATCACCAACCTCATTGGAGTTCGCATCGCGCATGCATTGTTGTACAAGGCCTACGTTTGCGAGTGCGTGAGTGTAGTTGCCAAGACCCTCTCCAAGGTGTTCTTTCCTCGCCGCTTGAGATCGAAGGGATCATGTTGACCGATCTTTCCTTGCGAGGATTCTATCGGACTGGTGGCTGCCATCAGGAGCAATTAGCCTTGTATCATGTGAGTTTTGCGTGTGTTCATCGTGTTCTTCGTGAGGTGTGTGTTCGTTTTCGCTACCTTCTCCCTTTCCCCTCACTTCCCCATCGATTTGACCATGAGGTCCATGAAGATCGGGCCACCCTTGAGGTCACCTCTTATCATCTAGTATCAATAGCTTTTGGTTGCAACATATTTCACATCGATTTGGTCTTTTCCCCATAAATTCGAAAATTTCACCAAAAATAGCCCCAATTCATGTTTTGGATCGATATGTGATTTGAGTGAGTTTTGGTAGGTTTTGATCCATGGATTACTTTCTAAACTTGTTGATCTACCTTCCCCTGCATTCCCATGGCCGAATTTCTTGATTTCTCCCATCAATTTGAGGTTTTGGTTCTAGTTTTTCCGCCAAAACTCGTCCAGCTCGTGTTCTAAAAGTTCTAGAATCGACCGGACCGGACTGCCTAAACGGACCATAATATCTGCCCCACCGGAGTGTCCGGCTTAAACATACCAAAATCTCTACCCGGTCCGGACTGTCCGGCCTACGCACCCTGGAATATCCACCCCCCATAGACAGAAAAACTTCTTCACGATTTTGAGCATAAATTTTGCATTCGAACTCAGATTTTTGGTGTTATTTAGCTCGTTTCGAAGAGGGGAATGAGATCTAGATCATCATCCAAGTGGTTCATGCTGTCTACTCTAACCAAATTCTGTGAGCAATGCGTAATCCAACAATAAAGGGTGAAGATCAGCGAGGAAAGGTATAATTTTTTTACGATGATAAGGGGTGACCTCAAGGGTGGCCCAATCTTCACAGATCTTGTGGTCAAATCGATGGGAAAGCGAGGGGAAAGGGAGAAGGTAGCGGAATCAATCACACACCTCGCAAAGAAAACGATGAACACACGCAAAACTCACACGATACAAGGCCAATTGCTCCCACCGGTAGCCACCAGTCCGATAGAATCCTCGCAAGGAAAGGTCGGTCAACATGCTCCCTTCGGTCCCAAGAAGAGAGGGAAGAACACCTTGGAGAGGGTCTTAACAACTATGCTCACGCACTCACAAACGTAGGCCTTGTACAATGATGGATGCGCGATGCAAACTCCAACGAGGTTGGTGACGATAGTTAGTCCCCTTGGTAAAGGGGATGAGGCAAAACTAGAGATTCCACAAAGGGGGTTGTATTTAGTCTATCATCTATGCCTAATGAATAAATGAGGGAGTGGGGGCTCAATTTATAGGCCAGCCACTAGAATGGTTAGTTTGGGCATAAAGCTAGGGTTTGGAACAAAATAAAGGGTACATGGGCCAAGGGCCCAGCTATTGGCACGCATGCCCATCACTTAGGCCGGACACTCTGGTGTGTGATGGATGGACACTCTGGTGCTTGTCAGGCAGAGACTCTGGTTTGGCCGGATACTCTGAGTAGAGTCCGGGTGGAGTCCAATTTAGCGGTAGAAGGGTCGCACCAGGCTTTGGGCTGAAGGAGGTCGGACACTCCGGGGTGTGTTGTCCAGATACTCCGGTGGGCCGGAGACTCCAGGGTGCTGAGGCCAGAGACTCCGGTGCTTCAGTTGCTGCTTCTTCTGTCTCCGCTTCCAAGCCTCCTGCTTGTCGGGCTTGGTGCTCCATGATTCCTCCCTTGCCTCCGTACTTGTCGGTGTGAACCTATCATGATAATGGGACGAAGTATGAAGTAGTATACCATTTAATAGGGTAGTAAGTGGGCTCACATAGAGGATAGGATTCACCTTTGGAGGCCATGATGACTTCGCATAAGTTGGAGGCCTTGATGTGGTAACAACCGTAGGTCGGGCTACATCAGCTCCCCCTTCAAAAAGAGTCGTCCTCGACTCTACATGCTTATCACAAAGTAGAAGAGGTCGAGAGACCTTCTTGATCCTGGGGTTCACCATATAGTCGTCCCCGGGAATATTGATTTGACAACACTTAAATGTTTCTTCACTTCTCATGAAGCCTACAAACCTCACAACAATAGCGAAGCAACACTCAAAGAGTAGCCAATTCATGAAGATTATAGCATGAGTCCTCAAGTAGAAGGAAGTCACCTTAGGATGTAGAGATAGCTCATTGAAGGGCAACCATAGGTAATTATCTATGGTTCATCTGGTCAACTCATGGTTGGTAGAGGTTGACATGTAAGCAATTGTACCTTCACACAACAAAGACCAAGCAAAATATTTTCATGCATGATAGAGGAGCATGTCATTTATGGCATGTCCATTCTTGTTCACAACACTATTAGCACATCTCAAGTATAGCAAATGGGGTACATATGCAAGGTCAAAGTGCACGAAAATCGTTTGAACATCATCCAAATGTGGGAACTCAAAAACTCCATCTAACGTCTTAGTGTTGCAGCCAAAGAAATTGACTAAAATATTGATCAACATCTTTGATGCAAGAATAGGAGAATTCAACAAAAACACATGAGGAATAATATCCAAAACAACATCATTAGGTGTGTAAACCAACCATTAGAAAGAGAAATTGTTTTGACATGTTGAATGCCACACACAAATCATCAATAGCCAATATCATGGAAGTATGTGTATCATGAGCAGAAGCAAAATCAACATTTTTGCAAACAAACCATATGAAAGAGCAAGTGGTCCTTATGTTTGTTGCAACAACAATACGAGATACTTGGAAGCTCTCATGACAATACATGATCATAATGGCTATATGGTTGCACACGAAATATCAAAAAGAGAAATTCTTCAACATTTTTGTTAAAACACACAAAGCATCAACATCCAATAGCAAAGAAACACGATTGTCACAAGGTGAACGAATACCATCAACATCCTTGAAAGCAAACCATAGGAAAGAGCAATTTTTCAACATGAAAGATGCAAAGCACGCAAAGGGTATTAGAGCTAGGTTTGATCTTGAACTCTCTTGTGGGATGCTCTCTAGAGCTTGTTTTGTCAACTCGTGCTCAACCGAGGTTGACATTCTAGTGCGGGTACCTACACACATCAAACACAAAAGGAAGAACATGTGTGCATGGTAGAGAAACACATCATCCATCATGACGTATCTCTTCTTGTGCACATCACCATTAATGTCAATCAAGTGTAAAATAGATGCATGGTGAGTATGCAAGTGGAGAATATGCTTATCATGGCAATCATCAAAATCTCCAAAATTTGACAAAGCTATGGGGGCCATCTCAATAGAAATCTATTGAAGATTATTGTTGCAAGCAAAACAAGTGAAAGAGCATTTGTTCATCTTATTGCAAGCAACAAGAGAAATTGTAAAACATCCATGACAAAGCATGGTCCGAGGGATACCATTTTGATCGTCATTGCAGGCAAAACATTGGAAAGAGCAATTGTTCAACAAAGTGCAAGTAATGATATCATCAATGTAATGTTCAAAGCATGGCATGTATATGGCAACATCATCACAATCAAATAATTTCACATGCTCCACATTATGCAAATGCGAAGTATCACATGGAAATATCAGTAAGTCATATGTAATGTCACAAATATCATACATAGCATTCCAATCATCACAAATCATCATGTCCACTAGTGGTATCATGACATCATCAACACCCTTATTTTTACCTTGTTCATACCTCTCATATGAAGTGGGTGTTGTGGTAGTATTGGCCTCCATGTGGGCGACTTCTTCATCAAATATGAGGATGGCATCATCTTCAACCACCATGTACATCTTCTCGGTGGAAGGCATCATCATATCCAAGCTTAGCGCTTCTTGATCCATGGAGTCTAGCACATCATGAGAAAACACACTAGAGGTAGAGGGTAAGTCGCTAGAAATCAAAATGGTCTCACATGACCTATCAACTAACACTCTCAACTCACTCAGTGTATCACTCATGCCCTCCAAATAGAAGCACTCAATCTCACGTATCGTGGAGTCACTCATCTCACTCTTGTTCTCACTCAAGTGGGCTAAGTGGATCTCATACTCACATGGGATTGATACCACATCATCACTCAAGGATATAGGGATAGGCACAATGTGCTTAACTCCATGCGCCTCCTTTGGTGAAGGGAAAATCCCATTCTTGACCTTGTAGCCGTCTTATACTTTGGGTGCCATTGTGGTGGTGGCACTCATATAGGAAGTATTGGTCGTTGACGCCATCTTCGCCATTGCATCCAATTGTTGGCAAAGCAACTCGTTTTCTTCTATCTCTTGGGGGGTCATATTTTTGACAGCCTTGTCCAACTTGGCAAAGTAGAGGTCCATCTCTTGCTTGAATGACAATCTTGGAGTGCTTGGATAAGAAGTTGCATTGAAGCTCTTGTAGTTGGATGCTTCATCTTGAACTTGACGTTTTTGCGTGAAGCTTGATGGCGTGGAAGAAGGCTTGCTCTTGGTGCCATTTTGGTGGTTTCACTAGTAGTCAAAGGTGCCTTATGATGATGGTGTCGATGGAGGTCATTGGCGTGCCTTGCCGAAGGTTTATGTTGGTGAAGCACTTGGACATACACATGATGCTCGCGACGATGATCCTTTTCCTTGGTACTCTTCTTGTGACGGTGGTGCCTTATTGATCTTGATTGAGAATTATGGATGATGCTCAACTTGTATTCTCCGTCTTCATAGCCAAGATGCCTTGAACGACATCTTGTATCCTCTTGATGTTGGCGATGATCACGAGACGATGTATGTCGATGAGGATTCTTATCGCGTGGCACCTCTTTTGGAATATGATGTTGGGGCGCCACTCTTCTTGTAGGTGGTGGCGCTTGTTGCCTTGGAGGTTGTTGTGCATGATGCCTTCGAGGTGGTGGTGCTTGGTGCCTTAGAGATGGTGGTTCTTGGCACCTTGGAGATGGTGGCGCTTGACGCCATGTAGGTGGTTGTGATTGACGCCTTGGAGGTGGATCACCGAAGTAAGTGGTACCCTTTGGTGTGGCATGCTTGGCCTTGAAAGTCATGGTTTCTTGATGGTGCGCCTCCTCTTTCTTGGCGCAGTAGTCTTCTATCTCCAAGCAATGGAGGAATTCTTCATGGCTCATGGGAGAGACCTCGATATCGATGAAGTTTGCCATGTACTCAATGCTTGGTGAGGCGTCGTCGTTGCCGCACCCTAAGTCGTCCATGCTTAGGGAGTCATTATTGTTGTAGTACTCCATATCACCCAAGCATGTGGAGCTTTATTGGTGTAGTGCTCTATGTACTCCATGCATGAGGAGCCATCATTGATGTAGAGCTCCAAGTATTCCATGCTTGAGGAGCCATAGTTGATGACATGATCCATGTATTCCATGCATGTGGAGTCGTCATAGGTGTAGTGCTCCGGGTCCTCAAAGAATGCAAAGCCATTGTCGGTGTAGTGCTCCGTTGAAGGGTTCCGTAGCAGAAAACAAAAATTTCTATCTACTCGAACACTAATACCAAGATCTATAATATGTAGACATAAGTAACGAAGAAGAGATATGCCTTACGCAGGAAGGCGTATATTGATGAAGACGAGCAGCACCCCAAGTGTGGTGCCTCCGAAGTTCGTCACACGTCCGGTGTAGGAGACGTCAACCGGACTCCGATCTAGCCGAACATCGGAAGAAGTAGATGTCGGATCGCAGATCACACGACGGTGGTGTGAAGGTGGAGAACTCACCCACGAGGTCCTCTCCAATATTACGGAGAAGTCCTCAATGGATGAGAGAGAGAATGAGCGGGAATGGGATGATTCCAAAGGGGGAGGGGAGACCCCTATATATAGTGGGAGGGGGGTGCACCAACCTAGGGCCAGGCGATGTGGGACTAATCCCCACACCCGTCGGCCACCTATGGGTAGCCGCCGGTCCTAGGTGGGCCCAATTGGGGTGGCCCACCAAGCCTAGGCCGGCTAGCCCCCTCTCCCTAGGCGCCATGCCCTGTTGGGCCTCCCTTCGGGTGAGGCCCATTAGCATTATGATGCCTTTAATAATAATATAAAAAATATATTTAATATTAATTCTCCAATTAACATTCAAATACACATATTGTATTATTCCTTTACTCCGGAACACCTTCCGGACCCCTTCCGATCTCCATCGGATGTTACCTGGAACTATTCTGATTTCTCTTTCTCTATTTCTCCTACGATACCTCATCTACCCTAAGTGTCCCTACCCTTAAGCGTGACATCCTTCGGTTCAGAAACACTCTGGACATGATCGAGACTACTCTCACATCAATGATCAATAGAGGGACCTGGATGGCCATGTGACCCCTGTGCGTTTCACGAATATAATCGCTCAAACCGTGAGATAGTCATTTCCTGTTCCGTTTGTCATATGATACCTAATTCATTCGAGACTTGATCTTCGGTATCCCCATACCTTAGTTCGGTCTCGTTACCAATGAACTTGTTTACTCGTTCTCATGTCGTTGCATTCCGTGACCAAGTCACATGCTTGCAAGCTTCATTAATGCAATGTCACCGAGATGGCCACATTTATCTGTCCGTTACATGGACTAGACAAATCCTGGTCTTGATATGTACTCCTCTACGCATCCCTTTGGAGAACTTGAGTGGCACCTTTTTGATCACCCTGTTACGAGATGATTCTTGATAACCATCTAAGCTTCCTCCGGAATGGTGATTTGCCTTACCTCAGCGACGTAGTCGTTGGACTTGAGGGAGATGACTGCCCCGCGGCTTGCGAGCTTGTCCTTGAGGACTGGAAACACCTTGATGCCTGTCAGCGACGGGACTTTCATCGGCAGCGGCGACCTCGGCATCTCTCACCGCGGACCAATCCTTTTGCTTCCAATTTCTCTGCCAGGCTTCGAATCTGCGAAACGGCCACCATCAAGGCGAGGTGTGGGGATGCGGCGTAGAGGGTGGTTGAGCGGCGAATTGGGCAAGCAACGTGGAGTCGTGCCTTGTAGTGAATTGGACATGATGGTCAACAATTTCTCTCCACACGCGTGGGGAGTGGGGCAATTCTACGGCCGGACGGTTTTCTAGCGAGTTTTTTCTGTGCCGGACGGGTGCGAGGAGGCGGGCATGGGACCTAGTTTTTTTTAGTGAGCGAGGAATATGCGGAGTGGAGGTACGACGTACCAACCATCTTTTCGTCTCTGCCTTTAAGGAATAGTAAAGATATATTTATACCGACAAATAGTACACGATAGAGATACACAAGCTGAGTTCAGCGTTTACAAAATAAAGTCTAGAAAAATATAAGCAAATCTTCGAGGTCTTCAAATTCTTCTTCTTCCATGACACGATCTTGTACTTTCCTGAAGGTAGCCGAAGAAACATGAACAGACATGTAAATACCAATGATGATTCGCCCATAATTTTAATTTGAGCCGCAATGCCAAGGCGGCAAGAGTATCAACACCAGTATTTCAGAGAAAATAAACCGAACAGTCTGGTCGACGTCGTCGGGGAGTCGAGAGTGCGAATCACCATTGTCGAAGACGTAGTAGCCGGGAAAAATATTGCGAGGATAATCATCCTCGCGACAACCATGAGAAAAGCTCCAAAACCGATTTGACGGAGCAAGATCTGAAGACTGTACCTACAAAACTTGAATCTTATAGCACCATCATTGACGCCAGGAAGAAGATCTCGTCGTCACAGGTAGGGCCGAAGATCACTTATTATGAACGATGTCATCTCCATTGACATAGATGCCCAACAAGAAGATGACTACTAAGATCGGGTTTCCCAGCCCTTCCAACCGGCTAGGCCGACCAGAGGAGGGGGAACCGATCTATGAAGAAGGCGGAGGTGGAGGCGACGACTAGGTCAGAGAGGCCTCACGTATGGGAGGAGAGTTCGTGAACGGGGACCGTAGTCAGTAGGAAATTGGGGAAGACCTTAATTTGTAGAATAGCGTACCTATATGTATCTATACCTAATAATAAAGAAATGAGCGATTCTGTCAACTAGCCTCTGTTCGGCATAAATTATCCACCATTGCCACTCCCAAGTTAAATAACGTTTGTTTGGTTCTTCGCTTGACCACCTCTGATGTCCTTACCAGATCCCCACCACTAGAGCACTCAGCGCCTCATGAACCCAGCTCGATCCTGATCAGGGCCGGCCCTTGGGGGGACCTGCAGGGCAGCCGCTCGGGCCCAAATAAAGTAGGGGCTCTCCTAGAAATATGATATATAGACATGCCTAGTATACATCGTAAAAAGAAGTTTTTTTATCGAGCTAGTGGCTTAATTGGACCTTTTTCTGCTGTCGTAGACTCTAAGCCGAGGCGATCAATATAGGTACAGGCCGAGGCCGAGGCGAAGGCCAACCGCTGGACTCCCAGTCCCAGACTGTGTCGGTTGCTTCGCTTCCTCCCAAGCAAACGGAACCAACAATTGATTGTACGCCTCCTACTCGAGTCATGTCGCCTCCACTGGATCGGAATTTCGGACCGCGATTCGGGAGCAGGGAGCCTCGAGGCCCTCGACGATTGATGCCAGGCGCGAAGGCTAGAACATCGACGAGACGATCGACCGCCTGGCTGCTGGTCCAGTGGTCCGCCCCCACCCATGTCTCTGCTGGTTACGCCCTAATTCTTAGTTCTTAATTCTAATTAGAATTGTTGTTCATGTTTGTAGCGAGCGATATTATGGCGGCTGAATCCAATGCTAAGAAAAGAAAAATAAGAGAACAAGAGAAGAAATTAAAGAATCACAGAGAGGATCTTCTCATAAATTTTTGAAGAGCAACACGAGCACTTCGAGGAACCCAGATGAGTTGGCGCTAGTTCTTCTGGAGGAACGGACTAATGTTGATCCATAAGATAATGTCAGTACAGAGGATGATGCTCATATCAACGCAGATGATGACAATGTGAGTAATCATGATGATAAATTTGCTAATGTTGATGATGAACCAGAACCATTTAGTGTGGATATTTATAATCCGACAAATTGGGTAACTCTTAATAGCAAGGCAAGGGACATATAAGTGGAAAAGGGTCCTATCAGAGAAGAAAATATCACTTTTCCTCTAACTGGTAAAAGACATTTTTCATATTCTTATTACTCTAGATACATGAGCAATGAAGAGGTACGTGATCGAAAATGGCTAGTTTATTCAAGACATGTTACAAATTGTTCTGTTTTTTATGCAAGTTGTTTAATCCTAATATTTCTATCTCTTATCGGATCTTATTTAGTATGTCCGGAACTGTTGCGTTAGCTGAAACAAGTTTTAAAGTTGAAATTATTGAAGAACTATTTCAGATCTACAATGTCTCAGAAGAGGTTAAATCGTTTGATGACTCTATGCATAGAGAAGATATTAGTGGACGAGATTGATATTGATTCCATCGTCACGGCTTTTGCTTCTAGACATTTTGGAGAAATTTTTAAGATATCATGTAAACATTGTTATTTTTATATAAATATTATAGTTAAGTATATTTAAACTATTTATTTTTTATCTATACATAAAAGAATTATAATAACGGGACTAAAATTTCAGTTTCGCCACGGGGCACCGAAATCTCAGGACCGATATCGCGATTTTCCGTGTACTGAGCGCCTCATGTCCCCATCTCGAGCAGCTGCAGGGGAAACCGCCGCCGGCTAGGCCCTGCGCGCTGAGGCCCGGCCCGAGCCATGCGCCTCATCAGCCCTTGCCCGAGGCTGGGGAGGAGCCGGGGTTGGCAGGTTGCGGATGGGGGCGGAGGAGGTCGAGGTGCTCCGGTGGCGGTAGGACAGCGGGGCCGTCGGATTCCTACATATTGAGCGGCGGCAGACATAGGTCGAGGCGACGGGGGCATCGGGGCAGTGGGAGCTTAGGCAATGGGTGGGTCGATGGAGATAGAGGTGGGCTCGGGTAGGACAGCTCCAGGCATCCGCCTTTTGCGACAAACGAAAGGCAATTTGCCTCGATCAGACGCACAAGAAGAAATCCCCAATTAAGAGATCGTTGAGGATGTCAGGGAATGGCATCTTCATGTAGGCACAGGTGCAGATCACAACAGCAACCCGACGAGAAAGTAGTTGATGCAGCTGGCACGGGAAGCGCCTGCCCTGGAAGGACCGAGACGCCCTGAGCATCACCACTAGCTAAAAGAGGGTATCTTGAGCAATTGCAAGAATAGGGTTCATTCATATTCCTGGTATAGTAGATGCTATCACACATACAGTCATACTCAATTCGATGGAATTGTTTGATCTTAAAGGGGATCTTCTATAATTTCGCACATAAGGGGTTATTTCTTGGTTTCGTCCAGTCATTAATAACTTGATTATTTTTAGATAGTAGTAGGTAGAAAGAACGTTCGGTGCTACTCTCTCCGTTTCAAAACATAAGATCTTTGTGAACATAAGAGTGTATCTAGACTCTTTTAATGTGTAGGTTCACTCTAAATCTAGATAAACCTATACACTAAAAGAGTCTAAATATACTTTATTTACAAAACTAAATCATCTTATATTTTAAAACAGAGGGAGTACATCGGTACGCGGCTGTGGCCGACGCTCGATGGGGAGCTGTCAGCGGCCACCGGTTCCTAAGGTCAACGCCTCCACCAGCAGTGCCAATAGCTCAGCACGCACGGCGTTAATGTCTCTTTCACTGTGCTTCCGTTTTGGATAATCAAAATTGATGTAACACATGTCGTTGTTGGTCTTTATAGTTTGTTAGATGGTTATAATGCTGATGATTTTGCGTGGTCTGTTGGTTAAAATGCTGGAGAGTACAGTGAACTAGGTGTTTGTGCTGCTGCAGTTTGTCGAGAGCTAACCAGTTGAATCTGCACGGGAGAAATAGGAAGAGAGAATTTCTGAAAATAGACTTGGTTCTGTTCGGAGAGGACAGCTAACAATTTGGATCTGCACAATTGTACATTAATGAGAGTACCTGGTACAGGAAAATGATCAAAGCCCCGACTTCATGCCGATATTTGTTCTTCTGAAGTAGATCGTGAGGATGGAAAATAACTAGCGCAAGGATAAATCTGAAGTGGTTCAGTTGTGCTGCTAAATGAATGTCCTTTCAGTGAGAAAAAAGAATAGCATCTTTGCTATGATCGGTGTTGTCGCAAATGTTTAGTCGATTCCAAGGAATTGCAACTGTTTCTATTACGGAAACCAATCAAATTATCAACACACTCATACAGTAGATGTGTATGCTCAAAATGAAGTGCAGATTGTGCTGGAAAAAAGCATGTTCGAGACGTGCTCACATTGTCTGCTATATTACAAATAATAGATTAAAAAAATACTAATTATTTAAAAATATAAGAGAGTAGATAAAAAGGGCGAGCCTATGGCTAGGATGCGGTTGATCGATTTTTGGGGCTTTTTTCTTCAAAAACTTTAGGCGGTGAGCTAGACCTTTACCGCTACAATTCGTCGTGGTAAAAAGGGCGAGCTCGAGGCTAGGATGCGAGTTGATCTATTTTGGAGGCTTTTTTCCTTCAAAAACTGTAGTCAGTGAGCGGGACCTTTATTGCTACAATTCATCGTGGAAGATACGAGCGACACTTAAAATAGTAAAATCAATCCGTAGCAACACACGGGCAATTGTGCTAGTATATATAGTGAGAGATAGATTGGTCGAGTAAGCTCTTCAATTTTATATGTATGGTCAAATAATGCACTTCAAATAATTATGTCGTACATATTTGATTGTGTATGGGCTCATACTTTCCGTAAAATTGTTAGCCCTCTATAGAGTACTCCGCCTCCCACGTCTCAAGCGTAATTTTTTTAAAATTGAGAAGAACCATAAACAACTTGTGTTTCCCTTGGCTTGCCTACTCTTAATTCCTCTGCTGCTTTATTACTCCGTCTTACGCCCCATGTCAGTATGTCAGTATTACGGTCTCGTCGTTTAGAAATAACTGACTTAGATTTATCTAAATTAGAATGTATCTACACAGTAAAATATATTTAGATATATTTGGATTTAGACAAATCTATATTAGTTATTTATTTCTCGACGGGAGAGTATAATGGATATAGGTGGACGATACGAAGTTTGTAGGTTCATGACGTACGGACATTTTAATACTCTCTCCAATCCAAATTAATTGACTTGGATTTGCCTACATTCGAATGTATCTATGACTAAAACATGTCTAGATACATCCGAATTGATGCGGCCCGTCCAACGGACGTTCCTACATCTACACCAACAAGTTCCTCAAGTGGACCCATGACTCGTGCACGAGCAAACTCCCACGCTCCTCTCCTCGTGCCAATTTGATACCTCCTTGGATGGTATGCTACTTCATGCAACTACCCTATGCATCATCAGGTACGAAGCTTCGACACATCACCAAGCACCCAAGGATAGAGAACAAGGAGCAGAGCATGAATCAGGACCGTTGGAGCTGCTCAGACCGGAGTCTCCGGTCTGCGCACACCAGAATCTCCGGTCCACCAAAGTATCCGGCCTGAAGACACCAGAGTCTTCGGCCCCATCTCCGGTCTGCCCCCAGAACAGGGCCCTAGGACAATCCGAAGGCCCCTCCGGAGGCCGGTCTGGAGATCGACCGGAATCTCCGGTCCAGACCAGAGTATCCGGTCCACCACACCGGAGTCTCCGGTCCGACCGTCGCCAGGCATGAAAAGGCCTTTGGGCCTGCGGCCCATGTACCCCTTAGTCCGTCCAGAACTTGTCTTTTATTCCTAAAGTACCCCTGTTTAAGTGGCTGGCCTGTATATAGTCCCCCACCTCCATTGTAAATCCTAGGCATGATATTGGAATTAGTGGAAACCCCTTTGTGGATCTATCTAATTCTTGCCTCATGCTCCTTGACTAAGGAGCACCAATATCCCCAAACCTCGTTGGAGTTTGCATCGTGCCTTCGCGTTGTACAAGGCCTAGGCATCGTGATGGGTTCGTAGCATGGAAAACAAAAAAATTCTACTGCAAGAACGAACAAGACCCAGATCTAATCTAGATAAAAGCCAAGATCTAATCTATTAGACATGTGCAACGAGATAGATCTGTACTAACCCTTGTAGATCCGAAAGCGTTACGAGATTGGATCTCGTGGTTGATGTAGTCGATCACTTGCCGATCTCAAGATCGAGTGGACGATCCTTCCGGCGCCGCGTTTCGGCAACGCTTCCGCAGTCGGTCACACGTACGGAGTCGAAGCAGACCTTCTTCTCCTCGTTCCAGCGAGCAGCGGAGGTAGTAGATCTTCTCCACGGAATCTCAACAGCACGACGGCGTGGTGGTGGTGGTGGAGTAGAGAATTCTGCAGGGCTTCGCCTAAGCCTGAGCAGAAGAAAGGAGGAGGAGAGAGGCGGCTAGGATTGGAGTAGTGGAGTAGTGCCAGGGGGTGGCGCCCCCACCCCTCTATTTAAAGGGGGGAGGCGCCATGGGGAGGGGGAGTCCTACTAGGACTCCCCTCCCTCGTTGGTCGGCGGATTGGGGAGGGGGGAGGAGTCCTCCTCCCCCACGACTCCTTGTCTTGCCCCACAAGGACTCCTTGATCCCTTTCTTGGTTTTCAAGCAAACTCCAAGAAATCTTCCAGAACCTTCCGGAACATTCCGAAACCTTCTAGAATCCTCATACAAATACTCCGGAACATTTCCTAACTCAGAAAATGATCCCCAATATATGAATCTTATTCTCCGGACAATTCCGGATCTCCTCGTGATGTCCTGGATCCAATCCGAGACTCCGAACAACATTCGGTCTCCAACGCACATTCCATATCTACTTAAAACAACTTCGAACCTTAAGTGTGTCACCCTACGGTTCGTGAATATGTAGACATGACAGAGACACATCTCCTATCAATAACCATCAGCGGGACCTGGAGATCCATAATGGCTCCCACATACTCAGCGATGACTTCGTGATCGATAGAACCATTTACATACGAAACCAATTCCCTTTGTCACGCGATACTATACTTATCCGAGGTTTGATCATTGGTATCTCCATACCTAGTTCTACCTCGTTACTGATAAGTACTCTTTACTCGTTCCATGTTATGTCATTCCTTGTGACCCAGTCACATGCTTGCAAGCTAACTAGATGACATTTCACCGAGAGGGCCCAGATCATATCTATCCGTCATATGGATGGACAAATCCCAATCTTGGTCCATGCGCTTCAACACATACTTTCAGAATACCCAATGACACCTTTATAACCACCCAGTTACGAAGCGGTGTTTGATGTCATCAAAGTACCCATCCAGTGATGGTGATTAACACAACCTCATGGTCGAAGGATTAGGTTACTATGCATTTAAAAGCTTATAGCAATACGAACTTAATGATTTGATCTTATGCTACGCTTACTATGGGTGTGTGTCCATTACATCATTCTCCTAATGATATAACCTTGTTATTAATCACATCCAATGTCCATGATCAGGAAACCATGATCATCAATTAATCAACAAGCTAGTTCAACAAGAGGCTTACTAGGGACTCTCTTATGTTTACAAAACACACATGTATTAGCGTTTCCTAATAATACAATTATAGCATGGGATGTAAACATTCATCATAAACACAAAGATATAATAATAACCACTTTTATTATTGCCTCTTGGGCATATCTCCAACACATCGGTGTCCCTTTGCCTAGACGTCAAGATCTCACCTAGTCTCCCATCTCGCCATGTCGGTTCGAGAGAGAGTCCTCCGCCCGACGTCGATCCTAGGGATTGCGCCGGACCGGTCACCGCCAGCGTGAGCTCTTGATGTGTATCGTGGTTTTGTGTGTGTGTTCTTCGCGTTCTTCGTGTGTGCGTTCGTCGTGTTCATCCTCCCCTCCTCTCCCCGCACTCCATCCTCGATTTGAAAGGGAATCGTGAAAGATCGGTCCACCCTAGAGGTTTGACCTCAACATATTGGTATCAAGAGCTTCGTTGCTCACGATTTCCCCCACAAATTTCTCTTCTATCCACCAAAAATTCAAAAATCCCCAAAAAACAGCCCAAATTTGCCCTTGGATCGATCTCTTGATTTGGAGTGTTATTTGTGGTTTTGATCCGACCAAACCTTGTCTTAGGTGTTGGTCCGGCTTTATCCTGCATTTTCCCAGCCCAATTTGGCCAATTTTTTGCGGATTTGAGGACCCAAGGCGCGGATTTACGCTCAAGAACACGAGCAGTTCGCGATCTGACTCCAGACCGGAGTCTCCGGCCCACACACCGGACTCTCTGGCCTACATCGGAGTCTCTGGCCTACCCACACCGGAGTCTCCGGCCTGCACCGGAGTTTCCGGCCTGAAACCCCGGAGTCTCCGACCTGACGCCTGATTTTGACAGTTTTGCCTCTAATCTTGCATTGGCTAATTTCCTCTTGTTTGTTTGTGCCCGTGTGCGTGTCGTCAACTAACAAAAAGCTTCCGCATTGACAACCCCCTCGCTCATCGACACCATGGCCCACGAACATCATCTCGCATCACCAACGTCAAGTTCATCATCAACGAAGGTATAACTTGCGTCACCTTGTTAACCCCTATCTTCCTTTGTGTGTACCTATCCTATGAGAGTGGCTCATCTTGTGTTTGCTTGAGCATTGTGCATTTGTCCTTGGATAGTGAGTGTGCAAGAGAAACATCAAGTGTGACTAGGTAGCATCAAGGGAGAGCAAAAAAAAGGCAAAAGAAAGAAAAAGATACAAAGAAAAAGCAAAAGAAAAATAGGCTCCCATTGCCAAAGAGAATCTCAAAGCTTGTAAGCAAGAGAGAAAGAAGAGCGCCCAAGGCAAGTGCACAAATCCGTTGCTCACTTTTCTTCTTTGCAAACAAGCCACGGTCTCTCCTTGCATTGGCACGACAACGAGCTTAGTCTTCGTTAGGACATTTTGTTTGCTCATTTTCATAGTCGTGTCAATCCCAACTTTCTTCACGTGTGTGTATATAGTCGTAGGTTCCCGTCACCCTTTTGAGTTGTTGACCTTCGCCTTTGACTTGAGTTTTGTTGAATTTTACCCACTTTTGACTATCCCTTTTCTTTTGGTTGGTTCTTTGGCATTCCACAATCCTAACCTACCACCAACAAGCTTTTGAGAGTTAGTTCTTTCTTTAGTGTGAGTTTTCTTTGCAATTCCACTTTGCACGTTTATAGCTCTCACTTGTGGTTTCTAGTTTGGTGCAATCCCCAAGGTGAGGTACAAGGCTAACACCACCATATTACACTTCCATATACAATACTTGTGTGTCTTGCATGATGGATAGGCACGGTGAGCCGAGCCAACCACCTCTCCAAGAAGAAGATCAAGGATCGTACATGACGCGTGCAAGTCACTTCATCGTTCGACAAGAGTTCCGTGAACGTTGCCAAGCCCTTGAGATGCGACAAGATGAACAATTTGGCTAGACACAAGACGAGTTTAAGAACATCGACACCCGCTTCGGTGGCCTCGAAAGGCAAATTCAAGCAATGCATCACAACTTCGACCACCAAAATGAGTCGCTTTAACGCTCCGTCGCCGAAACAAACGACAATCTTCGACGCCTCATCGACGGAATGGCAAGACCATGTTCACGTGCTTCAAGCTCTTCAAGTTCTTCGTGTCGTCATGCACCTCCGCAACAAGATCTACCTCCAAGTGCCCCAAGACACAATAGCACCCCCGTGGTTGAAGATGGAACCTCTTCGAACTATGTTACCTTCACCACGGCATGCCGCAACATCAAGCTACTCCCTCTGTTTCAAGTTACTCCGCCAGCGCGCTTATGTAGGTGAACTAGTACTCCCTCATTTTTCATTCAAAAAAATCCTCGAATTTTTGAAATAGATAGTATGAAATATGTACTACGTATACCAAAAATTCTAAGAATTTTTTGATGAAAAATGAGAGAATACTAGGCCACCTAGGTAAGCATGCGCGCGGAGTAATTTGAAACAAAGGGAGTATGATGGTGACCTCTCTTCAAGGCCACGAGCACACCTTCATCACGCAAGGGAACTAGTAATCCAACAAGAGCAACCACAAGAGGAACCGCAAGCGCAACCGCAAGTGCAACCGCAAGTCTACCACCATCGACCGCGACACATACTTGACACAACAAGTGATGACTCCAATTTGGAGAATCAAGCTCGTCATCGACGTGAAGCTCTCCAAGATCCTCCTCCTCATCATCAACGTCATGAATGTCAACAACGACACCATGGTCATCACGAGGCGCCTCCTCCACATCAACAAAACTTGGAGCGTCAAGTGATACAAGTTGAGCGACGCCCACCACGTCAAGAGGCTCATGACCATGTTTTTTGTCGTGAGGACAATGTGCCTAACCAACATCACCAACCAAGGAACGAGCCTCCTCTTCGTCATCAACCGCGTCAAGAGGCTCCACACCCTCGCCACCATGAGGCCCAAGCGCCTCAACCACGTCAACAACCGCACCAAGAGAAAGAGCAAGCTCCTCAACAACAATATCAAGAGCAAGCTCTGCAACAAGGACGCGAGAACCAAGTTCCACCTTCCCAACTACAAGATCATCAACAAGGTCACCAAGCTCGTCGCAGTGACCGCAACGATGAAGAAACTTTTGGCAAGCTCAAGTTCACAATGCCCAAGTTCACCGGATCCAATGACCCCGAAGAATACCTCTCGTGGGCACTCAAAGTCGACAAGATCTTCCGTATGCACAACTATAGCAACGAGAAGATGGTCGCCATGGCTTCGCTAGAGTTTGATGATTACGCCAACCTTTGGTGGGAACAAGTTCAAGTTGCTCGTGATGCAAGACAAGAACCGCCAATCACAACTTGGCATGATATAAAGGCTCACATGAGATCCCGGTTCGTCCCCACGCACTACACGCGTGACCTCTTGAACAACCTTCAAGCGCTTCGTCAAGGGACAAAGACCGTGGAAGAGTATTTCAATGAAATGGAACTCAACTTGATTCGCGCCAACATTGATGAGCGCATGGAGCAAACAATGGCACGTTTCCTTATTGGCTTGAATCACCCAATCAAGCGCATCATCGAGTTTCAAACATACAACACCATGGTTGAGCTTGTGCACATAGCAACAAAGGCTGAACGTCAAGTGCAAGAGGACATCAAGTACAACAAGCCTAAGACATACTTCACCTACTAGCAAGCTTCAACCGCTACACCAACAACTTTCAATGGAACCTCATCAAGTACCTCCAAGCCTTCCTTCAAGCCCACACTTCCTCAAGGAAAACTGCCCCCAAGTGGCAAGCAAGCTAAGAGTGATACACCTTTCAACGGTGAATGCTACAAGTGTGGAGGTAAAGGACACAAGTCGGCCGAATGTGGAAACAAGAAAGTCTTGTTCATCCATGACAATGGTGATGAAGAGTACTTGAGTGAAGATGAGTTTGATGCCTGTGTCAAGGAAGCAATGGCAAGGCAACGAGTGGAAGATGATCAAGAACTCCTCATGTGTGAACATGACGCAAGTCCATCACTTGTCGTCACAAGGATCTTGACCACTCAAGCACAAGAGCATGAAGACCAACGCTCCAATATCTTCCAAACACGAGCTGGCATCAATGGCAAATCTATCAAGGTGATCATTGACGAAGGGAGTTGTCACAACCTTGCTAGAACCGAGTTGTGTGAGAAGCTCAACCTCACCCTCCATCCACACAAGCACCCCTACCACGTGCAATGGCTAAGTGACCAAGGGTCCGTAAAGATCAAGCATATCATATCGGTCTCCTTCGCCATTGGTCCTTACAAAGATACGGTGCAGTGTGATGTGGTTCCTATGATAGTTTGCCACATGCTTCTTGGTCGACCGTGGCAATTTGACAAGGCTGCTCAACATGATGGTCGCACCAATGTATACACCTTCAAATGGCTCAACAAAACATGTGTTTTGCAAACCAATGACTCCTAGACAAATAATTGCGGATAATGCAAAGGCTTTAGCGAGGGCGCAAAGCACAACACCTACTTGTGAGAAGAGCGGTGAGAGAGAGAACCACCTCATAGTGAGTGAGAGCCACAAGCCAAACTCGAGTGGAAAAACTAAGAGTGTTCTCCTTGCCACCAAAAGTGAGATGAGAGATGTTCAGAACAACCCATCCATCTTGCACTATGTCCTCCTTTGCAAGGGACTAGCACAAGGAACTAATGAATTAACCAATGTTCCTCCGTCTTTGATGAGTGTTTTGCAGGAATTCAAGGATGTGTTCCTCGAAGAGCTCCCACATGGACTACCTCCTCTTCGCGGCGTCGAACATCACATTGACCTCATCCCCGGTGCACCACTTCCCAACTGCGCCCCCTACCGCATGAACCCAGAGGAGACGAAGGAGATAGAACGTCAAATCAACCAACTCGTCTCCAAAGGTTTGATCCAAGTTAGCACTAGTCCAAGTGTTGTACCCGTGATTCTTGTTCCAAAGACGGATGATACGTTGCGGTTCTGCATGGACTACCGTCCAATCAATGCTATCACCGTGCATTATCGACATCCCATACCACGTCTCAATGACACGCTTGATGAGTTGTGTGGAGCCACTATTTTTTCAAAAATTGATCTTCGTAGTGGTTACCATCAAATACGCATGGCTGAAGGTGATGAGTGGAAAACCGCCTTCAAGACCAAACTTGGTCTCTATGAATGGTTGGTTATGCCCTTTGGTTTTTTCTAATGCCCCATCCACCTTCATGCACCTCATGAATCATATTTTGCGTTCTCTCATTGGGAAAAGTGTTGTTGTCTATTTCGATGATATTCTTGTTTATAGCACATCACTTGAGGACCATATAACACATGTCAAGGAAGTTTTGCAAATCCTTCGACATGAAAAGCTTTATGCTAATCTTCCCAAGTGCACTTTTGCTAAAGGCAAGTTGATTTTTCTTGGATTTGTAGTTTCTTCGAAGGGAATTGAAGTTGATGTTTCCAAGGTAAAGGACATACGAGATTGGCCCATCCCAATAAATGTGAGTGAACTTCGAAGTTTTCATGGGTTGGCCGGTTTCTATCGTCGCTTTGTGAAAGACTTTTCAACCATTGCTTGTCCCCTTAATGAATTTACCAAAAAGAATGTCACCTTCGTGTGGGGCAAAGCATAACAAAAAACTTTTGATGAACTTAAAAAGAGCTCACCAAAGCACCTATCCTTGCATTACCGGATTTCACAAAAACTTTTGAGATAGAGTGTGATGCTAGTGGTATTGGCATTGGAGGAGTCCTTATGCAAAACGGACGTCCTATAGCCTACCATAGCGAGAAACTTGATGGTGCTCGCCTCAACTATCCAATTTATGACAAAGAGCTTTTTGCCTTAGTTCGTGTCTTTCAAGTTTGGCAACACTACCTTTGGCCTAAGGAATTTATCATACATTCCGACCACGAGTTGTTAAAATATCTCAAAGGCCAAGCAAACTTGAGCAAGAGACACGCTAAGTGGGTTGAGTTCATGGAGTCTTTTCCGTACATAGTCAAGTATAAGAAGGGCAAAGATAATGTAGTTGCGGACGCATTATCTCACAAACATACAAGCCTTCTCACGAGACTTGAAATCAACGTGTTGGGTCTTGAGGAAATAAAATCTTTGTATGCTTCCGATCCGTTCTTTAAACCAATTTTCGCAAAGTGCTCCAATAACAAAGGAGTTGATGATTTCTATTTGCACGAGGGCTTTCTATTTAAACAAAAAAAGCTTTGCATTCCGAAGTCGTCGCTTCAACTTTTGCTTCTCCAAGAATCTCATGGTGGAGGCCACATGGGTCACTTTGGCCGTAACAAGACATTGGACATGCTCTCCACTCACTACTTTTGGCCCAAGATGAAGCGCGACGTGGAGCGCTACGTTCAACGATGCACGACCTATATTCAAGCTAAGTCGCAAGCTAATCCCTATGGTCTTTATATGCCATTGCCTATTCCTCATACACCTTGGTCCGACATTAGCATGGATTTCGTGTTAGGATTGCCTAGATCTAAGCATGGTCATGATTCTATATTTGTTGTTGTGGATCGCTTTTTCAAAATGGCACACTTCATACCATGCCACAAGACCGACGATGCTTCACATGTTGCAAATCTGTTTTTAGGGAAATCGTCCGTCTACATGGTGTGCCACGAACAATCATCTCTGATCGCGACGTTAAATTCATGAGCTACTTATGAAAGACCCTCATGGCCAAGCTCGGCGTCAAGCTCCTCTTTTCATCCGCGTCACATCCTCAAACCGATGGATAAACCGAGGTTGTCAACCGAAGCCTCGGAACTCTCCTACGTGTGTTGATCAAGAAAAACTTGAAGGATTCCCCACGCCGAGTTCGCCTACAACCGAGCAAAGCACTCAACAACCAAGATGAGTCCATTCATGATCGTCTATGGTTTCGAGCCCCTCACCGCGCTCGACATCCTACCACTACCTCTCCATGAGCGCACGAACATGGACGTCGAGAAGCGTGCACAAGCTATGAAGACACTCCATGAAGAAACAAGAGCTACTATCGAACAACAAGTCCTTCGCCAAGCTTCAAGGTTAAGCAATGACAAGAAGGAGATGATCTTTGAAGAAGGTGACCTTGTGTGGATACACCTAAGCAAAGACCGCTTCCCCAAGGAACGTGACTCCAAGCTCAAGCCAAGAGGAGATGGTCCCTTCAAGGTCATCAAAAGAATCAGCAACAACGCCTACATCATCGACATACCAACCTCCAAGTACCTTGCAAGGAATACATTTAATGTCAAGGACCTTTCACCCTACCATGGAGATGTTCAAGATGATAACCATGAAGAGTCGAAGACGACTCTTTCCCAAGGGGGGAAGCTGATGCGGCCCATCCTACGGACGCTCCTACATCTACACCAACAAGTCCCCCAAGTGGACCCATGACTCGTGCCCGAGCCAAACTCCTACAAGCTAAGGTGAACTCGCTCCTCTCCTCGTGCCAATTTGATACCTCCTTGGATGGTATGCTACTTCATGCAACTACCCCATGCATCATCAGGTACGAAGCTTCGACACATCACCAAGCACCCAAGGATGAAGAACAAGGAGCAGAGCATGCAGCAGGAGCCGCTGGAGCTGCTCAGACCGGAGTCTCCGGTCTGCGCACACCGGAGTCTCCGGTCACACCGGAGTCTCCGGTCCACTAAAGTCTCCGGCCTGAAGACACCGGAGTCTCCGGCCCCACCTCCGGTCTGCCCCCAGAACAGGGCCCTGGGACAATCTGAAGGCCCCTCCGGAGGCCAGTCCGGAGACCGATCAGAATCTCCGGTCTAGACCGGAGTATCCGGTCCACCACACCGGAGTCTCCGGTCCGACCGTCGTCGGGCATGAAAAGGCCTTTGGGCCTACGGCCCATGTACCCCTTAGTCTGTCCAGAACTTGTCTTTTATTCCTAAAGTACCCCAGTTTAAGTGGCTGGCCTATATATAGTCCCCCACCTCCATTGTAAACCCTAGGCATGATATTGGAATTAGTGGAAACCTCTTTGTGGATCTATCTAATTCTTGCCTCATGCTCCTTGACTAAGGAGCACCAATATCCCCAAACCTCGTTGGAGTTTGCATCGTGCCTCCGCGTTGTACAAGGCCTAGGCATCGGTGTCCCTTTGTCTAGACGTCAAAATCTCACCGAGTCTCCCATTTCGCTGTGTCGGTTCGAGAGAGAGTCCTCCGCCCGACGCCGATCCTAGGGATTGCGCCGGACCGGTCACCGCCGGCGTGAGCTATTGGTGTATATCGTGGTTTTGTGTGTGTTTTCTTCGCGTTCTTCGTGCGTGCGTTCGTCGTGTTCATCCTCCCCTCCTCTCCCCGCACTCCATCCTCGATTTGAAAGGGAATCGTAAAAGATCGGGCCACCCTAGAGGTTTGTCCTTAATACGAATCTAGACAAAAATTCAAGTCAATTAATTTGGGTGGGAGAGAGTATAAAATAAAATAAATCTAACAGAACATAGATACGAGATTAGGAAGGATTGTCGCCTGCTCGCTATAAATAACGGGCTCTTACAATCTGGCGAAAACATCCACCGATGGACACACCATAAGTTTCCTGCTCCAGTTTCAACACCTCTTCTCTCTCTCCTTTCCCACAAACCGCATCTCCGATTCTGGAGCTTACCCACAAATCTGTTCCAGGGAGAGAGACAAAGAGAGACAGGGAGGGAGGACCCCCTCGGATCAGGACGAGTAGGTACTGCTCGATGCGCCCCCTCCCCTTTCCACCGATCTGAGCTTTGTCTGTGCATTTTCCCCTGCTTTTTTCATTCTCTCGTTCTTCATACTGCGTGTGCCTTGTCCTTTCGATGTGGTAGGTGAGATATGTCTGTCACAGAATCATCTGATCCTCTCTTGTACGATTGGAATTGGAACAAACCTTGTTAGCATGTCGATCGCCGTTTGGTGTCGACAGTCCGTGTTCGAATTTACTCATACCCGTGTTATGTAATTCACAGGCTGTGGCGCAATGGTTTGAATTGGAATTAGATAAGATGTGTTTTATCTGTGAAAATGCGTACCAACCTGCAGAAATTAGCATGGCTGTCAGGAAACTGGATCTGGAGATGAGTTTCTGGGCTGGATGAGGATCTTCAACCATCTGATCCAGCACTGATCAAAGTGGGGTTTATCCAATTACACTATTGATGAGGACAGCCATAGTGCCGCATATACCAGTCGTTATCCCTGTTCAGTGCAACATTGTAGTTCCACCTAGGAATTCCTCTACCAAAATATACAACTGTGGTATCAAAGTTTTAATTCTGTTTTGTTCTCACAATTCACTAATACATAGGTATTTGAATTTCCAAAATTTTAGTGCTTGTTTTCCAATTGGTAGCTATAATCAGCTGAAATATGGCCCTTAGGCCTGGCTCCACATTAAGTCTAAGACGATATAAGGATCGTTTAGTAGAATCTGACTGCATTTTATCTATGGTCTGTGTTCATTATGACTTTCTGCTTAATGCTTCAATAGATGATGTTGGGAGCCGCAAATCAACATATATACGATGAAGGATTGTGATGATTTGGCGATGTTCTTATTATAGACTTTTTGTTGTGCTGGCAGTGCGAACCTGTTATATCATGGATAATCTATGTTTCAGTATTATCATGAACAAGTGAACTTCACTATTGATTGAGATACTCTAGATTTATTCTGCATGCTCTTCAGTTTCTGAAATACTGCCAAGTTGATAAATGGACTGTGGATACCTATCTCTTGCATAGTTTCCGTTGCGTAAGCAACCAAAATACATCACACTTAAGGCATGTTGCTGGTGACTGCCTAATGTATACTTGCACATGCTCTTCGTGCTGTATTTTTTGACCAACTGATGTGATCTGTAACACTCAGCCACTGACTAGTACTCCCTCCGTTCAGAAATATAAGACATTTTAACTTTGTGAAATGAATGTATGTAGATGCTTTTTAGTGTATAGGTTCACTCCGAACCTCTAAGAACCTATACACTAAAAGACGTCTAGATACATTCGATTCACAAAGCTAAAACGTCTTATATTTCTGAACAGAGGGAGTATTTTAGTATTTGTAAGCTTGATGTTTCTATAGGGTTTAGTTTCTACTCCCCCCGTTTCATAATATAAGATGTTAATGGTATTATAATTCTATTGTATCTTGGACAGCAACTCTTATTTTATTATTATAAACTCATGTGTTTTTTGGTTTTCACGAATTCAGTTGGAGTAACATTCTGCCTTCTTTCATCTCCCTTATATTGATTTTTTTTAACCAATGAAGTTAGTTTAACTCTTTGTAATCCATTATTTTAGATCTTGATGTATTTGTTTAAGTTTTCTTCACTCTCCTGCTTAACTCTTCGTAAACATTCTGCATGCAAAGTTCATACTTTGTATTTCATGATTTAATTACCATACATAATTAAATACATAATGATAATTTTTGAGAGTGAAACAGTTTTATGTAAACCTAGCATTCCAATTGTGTGCTGGTATTTCAGATTTTACCTAGACGTTTGTATAATTCCTTTTGGTCAAAGGTGTATCTCCAAATATGAAATCTTGTTTTCTTTGTTTACATTTGTTCAGTTTTATAATTTCCATATCATTAGGGTGTGTAATTGATTTGAACACTTGAAGGATTTGTTTCAGCCTAAGGTGATTTTTTAATTCATATAGGTGAAATATGTATTGTCTTTCTCTTATTGATCATATTCTTTGTTTTGTACAGGATTTGAACTTGTCAGCTCATCACAGTCATGGTTCTTGATTCATTATCATCTCCTCACAGGAGATCGCAAAACACATTCTTTCTGTCATCTCCTAAGAGGCCTCAATCATCTCGTGATGAGGGTAGTTGGTCTGCATTGGTTGAGCGGCATCGTTTTCTGTTGACAACACTAGTGGTGCTTGCGTTTCTGTGCACCATATATCTGTACTTCGCAGTAACCTTGGGGACACCAGAAGCTTGTTCAGGATTGATGGGTGATGAAATGGCTGTATGTCAGGAAAAATCTGCCCTGCACCATGGAAAGTTGAAATATCTCTAACTCCGTCTTGTAAGATGTCGTCAATCGTGGAGGATCAAATTATTGAGGCGTACAATATACTTGTGGTTAACTATATCGTATTCTTCATACATTCAATCTGTATGTTTTGGTGGTGGATGCTGATGCTGATATACATTTTAATCTGAGTGGGGAACTGTTTGTGCTCCGAAAAATGGTATATAACAGAGTAAGTAGGTACTGTTACTGTCATGGTGTGATAAAACATCATGATTAATTCATCCAGGAGATTTTGATAGTCTCCTTTTGTCTGATTCAGGGGCTGTGGTTCTTAGAAGTCACTAGGAGATTTCCTGTCAATACTCAGCCTTGTAAATGGGCTTCATCTCGGAGAATTAATTATGTGGAGAATGTTGGTTGTGACTTAGCTTCCATAGTGCTACTGGATTCTTGCCTTTTTTCTGGAGCAACCTGCAACCACAAACTATGCGTTATTTTCCCACCAGCAGATTTCAGCTATCAGATTAACCTTGTTTGGTTGCCTATGAGATTTACATAAGTACACTCCACGAGAGCTCCAGGTCTCGCTGGACGAACAAAGTTAACAGACCTCAGAAGAGCTTGCTGTTTGAATTCTACAACTCAGGCCACGCTTGGTTCACTGGAATTTAGCCAAAACCCACGTAATTTAAATGACCCGGAAATATTCCATCTTATCTCCAAAATCGTGCTTGGTTGGCTGTTCCAGTTAACCTTTTCTCCGGTTTCGGATCATAAAGATAGGGAAAGTTCACGGACCTCGTGAGGTCTCGATAAATGACTTGGGCGTCCTATGGGACGATTTTTCCTCCCTCCCTCGTCGCTCCTGTGGACGACGGGATGGATCCCTAGCCCCCTTGTCGAACCCTCCCCTCCCTAGTCTCCTCCCTCACCTCGTGGGGTGTTACCAACAAGGGGGTGGAGGCGGGGGGGGGGGGGGGGGGGGGGGGGGGGGGGGGTCTTCCTCCCCTTCTCGCGGGTCGAAGGCCTCGGCTTGGGCGTCGTAGTGAGCAAGGTGTTCGGTGACTCCGTATGCCGCGTGGTGTCTTGCAGTTGCCGCACAGTCTTGTGGCAGCAGCGTTGACTCTAGACAACATCTCAGAGGCGGCGGTCGATCGAGGTATGCTACTTTGGCTAGCCCAGGTCATGGCGGTTGGTGAAGGAGATATGTCCTAGAGGCAAATAATAAAGGGTATTTATTATCATAACTCATTAGTTCATAATAGTTTTATACCATGCTATAATTGTGTCAATCGGAAACATCGATACACGTGCGGTATGTAAATAAACCAGAGTCCCTAGTAGCTGCTATTCAACGAGTTCATTGGGCAACCGATGACCAAGTTTTCTTGATCATGGAGCATTTATATCAATTGACAATGAAGTCGTATCATTGGTGAATGATCTAATTAACGTTATCCAATATAAGTACTATGACATGATCAAATCACGTAGTTCATCGTTGCAATATTTAGAAATGAAGTTATCCTACTCAGACCGTGAGATCATATTTAATCACTATCACCCGAGGATGGTTAGATTTACATGAACCGTCACACCGTAACATGGTGATCATAAAGGTGTATATTGGGTATTCAATAGGGATAAGTTGAGGTGTATGCATCGAGATCAGGATTTGTTCACCAGCATGACGGGAAGATACCGTGGGCCCACTCAGCGAGATTACATCATAAGCTGTGCAACATGTGACTAGGTCACGGGAATGGAATATCATGGGAACGAGTAAAGCAGCACTTCTTGGTAAAAAGATTGAACAGGGTATCGAGATACTGATGATCAGGTCTTGGACAAGTCATGTATCAAAGTAACAAAGAGAATATGACTCAGCATTTATGGTTCAAACGATAATGATATCGTGGAAGGCACAGGGGTCATTATGGACATCCCCGTCCCACTAATGATTATTGATCCGAGACATGTCTCGATCATGTCTATGATATTCCCGAACCATAGGGTAACACACTTAAGGGTTTTACGACACTTATAGATTGTTTTGGAAACATCGGTATCATAGGAAGAAAGAGATGAGAATGCTGGAAGTATTCCATGAGATATCCGGAATCGTTCCCGGAGGATTCGAAGTTGTTCAGAGTGAACCAAAAGGTGTTTTGGGTCAAAGGTAATTTGATAATATGTATTTTATATTAATTGTTGGAATTAATTTTAAAATAATTATTTAAAATTAAATTTGAAAGGGCCACTTCCCTAATGGACCAAATCCCCGGAGGGAAAAAGGGCCCAAGAGGGAGTCGTACCATGGGAGCCACCGCCTAGGGCTAGGCGAGGTGGTTCCCACCCACCACCGGCCTCATTGGGCAGCACACGGGGCCCACCCTCGCCCAGCTGGCCGGCCCTCCTCCCCTCCACTCCCTTTAGTCCTACCGCGAGACTTGAGTGGGTGGGGGTGCCCCTTTTTCCCTTATATAAGGAGGGTCCTATGTGAGGGAAAAATACACACAAATCAATATATTCTCTAAGGCAGTTTCCTTATAGAATTTCTCTCTCTCATCGGCTCTTGTGCTAGCGCGGTTCCAAGAAGAACTACACGCGTAGGGGACAATGTATCTTCAGCACGCCATCGCGCTGATGGATCCCTGGTCCCAGAAGGTCTATTTCCATAATCCCGACTGGATCAGGGAGATCAGAAGTCATCATAAAAAACTGGACGTGTACGATGATATGGGGTGGCCCAATCTTCTTAGCAAACACTTGTCGATGATGATAATGGTGGATAGATAAATAGCCTGTAGCTATGAACTCTCCCGCTCGAACCTTGATGCCAGTGCAACAGCTCTCGAACCCTGTGGGATATTCACAACACCACTCTCTTGCGCACGCAGCCGTCGACCACGAACGGTAGTTTGCAATCTACTAATTCCCAATAAAACAACATATCACACTCAATTGCAGTAGTATAATTTGATCACAAGGTAATTTCAGAGGTTCTTTGAAAGAAACAACTCTAAAATAGTTTAAACATGGTCCAACCCTAACTATGGGGCATCCCAGGGATTATAAGGGTGGTTGGGCGGCCAGAAACCGAAACTAAGACGCGTACAACTCAAACTGATACATGTCGACTCGGACCAGATTCGGTCAGCGGGTAGACAGTCCGGTGGATATCGGCTGGATAGTCCGGTCGGGCCAAACACTCTGGGTGGAGTAAGCCGGACAGTCCGGTCCTGCTGGAAACTTCAAATTTTCCAGGTGGTGTCTGGGTAGTGTCCGATTTGGTGTACAGATTATCCGCACCAGTTCTTCTCTCAGGCAGGCCGAATAGTCCGGATGGACTCGGCCGGACACTCCGGTCGTCGCAGAGCTTCCTGCCTCCGTCTTGATGATCTTCTCTTGCGCCTTCATCCCGCTCCTCCCTCGCGCATCTGTAGGCGATCATCATGTTGGGCTTCTCTTGTAGCCCTTCTCCTCCTCACGCCATGCTTGTTTCTCCAACGAACCTGATCATACATAAATACATAGACTTAGGTAGTATAAAGTTCTCATCAATTAAAGTACCAGATTCGTTTAGGAGTGAATTCACCTGTTGTTCAAGTAGTTTAGCACGAGCTCTTGTAATGGGTCCAATTCTAATCTCATTGGACTGATCCTTTCTTGCAATAGTTGGAACATCTTCAGTAGTAATTGGGGTAGGTGTAAGTATAGGGATGTCCTCAACATCTCCCCCCTTCAAAAGGCGTCGACCTCGACGCTCCAAGGTCTTTTCCATCATATGGTGATAAATCAGCAATGTTGAAGCTATTGCTAACTCCACCAAACTCCTCAATAGGTATATCAATCGAGAAGGCATTATCATTAATATTGGCTAACACCTTGTAAGGACCAGCACCACATGGCTTCAATTTTGACTTTCAAAGTAGTGGGAACCTATCCTTGCGTAGATGCAACCATACCATGTCGCCAGGTTTGAACAAAATTTCCTTCCTTGCTTGATTCCTTGCAACATCAATGTTCTTGCCTTTCTTCTCTATAGCCTCTCGAGTCTTCTCATGAATCTTCTTCACATATTCAGCACGATTTGATGCCTCCATATCAACTCTCTCATGTAATGGCAAAGACAACAAATCAAGTGGCGTCAATGGCTTGAAATCATCCACCACCTCAAAAGGACAAAGCTGAGTAGTCGAAT
Organism: Avena eriantha; assembly: GCA_910589775.1. Classification (NCBI taxonomy): domain Eukaryota; kingdom Viridiplantae; phylum Streptophyta; class Magnoliopsida; order Poales; family Poaceae; genus Avena; species Avena eriantha. The sequence continues at coordinate 66,607,724 of OU342746.1, read as the reverse complement.
GTACAACCATGTTGTATGCAAACTCAACATGTGGCAAACACTCTTCCCACTTCGGCAGATTCTTCTTTATCATAGTCTTTAGCAATTGTGACAATGTTCTATTCACCACCTCCGTTTGACCATCTGTTTGGGGATGACATGTAGTACTGAACAACAACTTCGTTCCTAGCTTCCCCATAAGGTCTTCCAAAAGTAGCTCATGAACTTTACATCACGGTCAGAAACAATCGTCTTGGGTACTCCATGTAATCTCACGATGTCCCTGAAAAATAGGTTAGCAACATGCGACGCATCGTCATTTTTGTGGCAGGCAATAAAATGAGCCATCTTAGAGAACCTATCCACTACCACAAATATAATAAATCATGACCTCTCTGAGTTTTAGGTAGACCTAGCACAAAATCAATACTAATGTATTCCCATGGTGTATTAGGTGCAGAGAGAGGTGTATACAAACCATGAGGCTGCAACTTGGATTTCGACTTGTGGCATGTAATACAACGGCTCACAAATCTATAGACATCACGCCTCATCTTGGGCCAATAAAAATGATCAGCGAGCATGAGCAATGTCTTCTCATGCCCAAAGTGACCCATTAAACCACCAGCATGTGATTCTTGCACTAAGAACAAACGCAACGACGATTCTGGAATGCATAGTTTGTTAGCTCTAAACAAATATCCATCATGTATATGATACTTATCCCATGCGTTTTTAAGAGCACACAAACGATATGGTTCAACAAAATCATAGTCAATTGCATAAAGTGCACAAATACTTTCTAATCCAGGAATTTTAACATCAAGATTGGTTAATAGCATGTTCTTCCTAGACAAAACATCAACAACTACATTCTCTTTTCCCTTCTTATACTTAATGCTGTAAGGAAAAGATTCAATAAACTCAACCCATTTAGCTAATCTTCGATGCAAGTTTGATTGAGCTTTCAAACAATTCAATGCTTCATGATCAGAATGTATGATAAATTCTTTTAGCCACAAATAATGTTGCCAAACTTCAAGAACTTCTAACAAGTGCATACAATTCTTTATCATAAACAAGATAATTCAGTCTAGCACCAGCAAGCTTCTCAAAAAGATATGCTATAGGGCGACCCTCTTGCATCAAAACGCCACCAATACCTATACCACTAGCATCACATTCAACTTCAAATTGCTTCGAAAAATCAGGCAATGCAAGTAATGGTGCAGAAGTAAGCAAACGTTTTAATGTATCAAATGCAATATCTTGGGTTGCGCCCCACACAAATGGCACACCTTTCTTAGTCAATTCATTCAATGGTGTAGCAATAGTGCTAAAATCCTTCACAAAGAACCTATAGAAACCAGCTAATCCATGGAAACTATGCACTTGACTCACATTCATGGGAATAGGCCAATTCTGAATTGATTCAATTTTAGATTGATCTACTTCTACCCCATGCTTAGATACAACAAATCCTAGAAATATGACCTTATCTTTTGCAAATGTGCACTTCTTTAGATTAGCATACAATTTATTATCACGCAACACTTGCAAAACTTGTCGGATATGACTACCATGTTCAGTTTCGTTGTGGCTATAGATAAATATATCATCAAAATAAACAACCACAAAACGACCAATAAATTCTCTCAAAACATGATTCATTAGTCTCATGAATGTACTAGGTGCATTAGTAAGACCAAACGACATAACTAACCACTCATACAAACCAATTTTTTTGAAAGCAGTTTTCCATTCATCCCCTTCTTTCATCCTAATTTGATGATAATCAGTACGCAAATCAATCTTAGAGAAAATAGCAGCACCACTCAATTCATCTAGCATATCCTCTAAGCATGGAATAGGATGACGACATCGAATAGTGATGTGATTAATAACTCTACAATCTACACACATGTGCCATGTACCATCTTTCGTAGGTATTAAAATAATAGGAACAACACAATGGCTAAGAGAAACACGAATGTACCCTTTATCCAGCAACGCCTATACTAGTATCTGTATCTCCTTTGTTTCTTCGGGGTTGGTCCTGTAGGGTGCACAGTTTGGTAATGTGGCACCAGGGATCAAATCGATTTGATGCTCAATGCCACACAATGGTGGCAATCCTACTGGTACATCTTATGGAAACACATCGCCAAAATCCTGCAAAACAGTAGAGACACCAAGAGAAATAGGGGTCATGTCGTTAGAAACCAATACCTCGCCCTTATACATGAGCACAAGTGGCATGGCTGTAGGATCCTCACGAAACTCTCTCATATCTTCCTTGGTGGCTAATATCACTAGACTAGGCACTCTCTCACTTTTCGTTATATCACTCTTTTTGGGCTATATTATATCATGTACAACTGCAACACTATCTCGCCTATCTATAGGTGCTTCCTTCAAGTTCACTTCTATCTTTTGACGAGACTCATTCATAATCTGTTGTAGTGTCGTTGGCTGCAAATTAATCTTCTTGCCCTTGAACTCCAAGTGATAAATATTGGCACGACCATTGCGTTGAACATGGCGATCATACAGCCAAGGCCGACCTAATAATAGATGGAAAACAGTCATAGGAACCACATCAAACTCCATAGAATCCTTATATGGCTCTATTTCAAAATTCACACGTACCATATGATTTACCTTCATCTCACCATTGTCACTCAACCATTGTATGTAGTATGGCTTGGGATGAGGTAAATAAGTCAAATTTAGCTTGGCACATAACTCCTTACTTGCAAAATTTCTGTAGCTACCTCCATCAATGATTACCTTGCAAGCTTTGTTAGGACCAACGAGTGCTTTGGTTTGGAACAAGTTGCAGCGTTGAGAGTCAACGATAGGCTGCACACAAAGTATACGTGGAGAGACCACTATGGTAGGCGCATGCTCAGGGAAGGCATCCATACCGTCCTTCCTGTCATAACCATCGTCGCACTAAGGATGAACATCATCTCCACACTCATACTCTCCTTATTCATTGACAAAAATCACCTTGCGGTTTGGACAATCCCTCTTGTAGTGTTCTCTACCTCCACAAGTATGGCACTCCACATCGCGAGTACGCGCAGTTGACATATTGGAACCCGAGCTAGCAGCAGGAGCAATGGGCTTCCTAGCATTGGAACCAAAAGAAGACGTGGGAGCAGGCTTGGCCGATGGTGAAGGGTGGCTAGTAGCCGCGTGGTGCCGTAGGTGGTGGCGGTGTAGACCTGGCTGGAAAACGACTGGTAGACGGAAACCTCGCACGTGACTTAGCTTCGTCAGCTAACTATGATTCGGCCTCTCTAGCATGGTGCAATAGTTCATTCATAGTCTCGTACTTGTGATGATGAACAATAATCTTGATTGGTAACTTAAAATTGTTTAGAAATCGCCGCATAGTCATCTCAAGGGATTCACGAACTCTAACATGTTGCATAAGCATCTCCATCTCCATGTAATACTCATCAATTGACATGGTTCCTTGCTTCAATTGTGTCAACTTGTCAAAAACTGATCGCAAGTAGTTGGTGGGTACAAAACGATCCTTCATAACATGCTTCATCTCGTGCCAATCCATCACAAGAAGTTTATTGACCTCCCTTCTATTCTGCACAATAGCATCCCACCAATGCAAAGCATATCCATAAAATTCTGATGCTGCAAGCTTGACCTTCTTCTCTTCTATATAGTCATACAAATGCCAGAGCTTCTCTATCTTCAATTCCCATGTGAGATAATCTTCAGGATCAAGTGAACCATCAAACTTGGGAATCGATAATTTTGGCTTGCCCAAACCATCATCAGCAGCTTGGTTCGGAACACGTTGAGCATGTCCAGTAGGAGCAAAACCACATGCATAAGCAGGTACATGCACAGGAGGATTGGCATGTCCCCTGCCAAGATGTGGGGCAACATTAGCCGCACTACCCTCATCATTGTCATCAAAAACATCATCAGGTGGGTGTTCCTGCTGTTGCTGAATTGCTACTGTTATGGCATCAATTGAATGCTACAAAGTTGCGACATTGGTATTGAGTGCGGTCACTTGTGTTTGAATGTTAGTGACTGCACCAACATTCTGGTCCACGGCCACTTGCACGTCCTGGATATTCTTGTCAATGGCATCTGTTGTGTGAGTAAACACACGCGTCAAGTGAGATTTCAACGCCTCATATTCGTGCCAAGTAACAAGTTCCTCATCCTTCTTTTTCTACGACACAACATCATCATCACTAAAAGACATGATTAGTAGGTTAGTGCAAAAATCAAAATCTGTTTGGTGGAAACACTCACAACTCACTCACAACTGACAAGAAAGCAGATCTTACCATTCCAAAGTGAATAGAGATGCTTTACCAAAACAAAATCACAGTCTGATGCACTGATGTGATGAAGTGAATATCAAGGGTATAGAGAACAATCACAGGGCACACATGTTATTTATGGTAGAGTTCTAGGTATGGTATCCTAACTACACCGCAAACAAGTCCTAGTGCTGATCGTACAACAAACCCAAGAAACACACACGGTGGAGATAAACGTGGCAAAGCAACTTATGAAAAGGAATATTGCAATGCACAAGAGAGACGCTAGTAAAAGCTCAAAGTAAACAGGCACAAGATTGCTCAATCTACAAGTGCTATGATCAACTAGGCCTCTAACAATGCACACTTTGATATCTCTTTTTGGCACGCTTGTAGCTCTTTTCTTCTTCTTTTTAAAAATACTAATTCTCTTTCTTTTTGTTTTTTCAACTATATGAGGCAATGCAAACACGAGTGTAGCAACTTATAACAAAACTGGGCCGGATAGTCCGGATGATTCGTGTCGGAGACTCCGGTCTGGCCGGATAGTCTAGTGTATGTAGGTCGGATAGTCCGGTTTTGCCTGTCGAAAATTTCTGCACTTCAAAACCCTAATGAGCCGCCTGTCAGAGCAAAGCAACTAGTCTTGTGGCTACGTTCCTAGACACTCTATAGATAGGTTGTGTCTATGGTATGCAAACAAAGGTATGCTATGTGGACTTGGACAAATGATGAAAACGGTGCGGAAAATGGTGATGGTCGACTTAGCAGAAAACAAGATCAAACCCTAAACCTAGACACAAACAAAAACTAGACTTCTACGAGAAAAACATGTAGATCGGATCTACGAGAAGACACGATCAGCAACTAAAACTCGAAAATGGTGCAATCTAGTTTATGGCAAATCTTTTTGTAAGGCTTTTTCTGTATAGGAATGAAAATAAACTAATCTATGGATGGATTTGTGGATGCTCACCGAGTAAACAAGGAAATATGATACCAAGATGATATGGGGTGGCCCGATCTTCTCAGCAAGCACTTGTCGATGATGATAATGGTGGATATATAAATAGCCTGTAGCTATGAACTCTCCCGCTCGAACCTTGATGCCAATGCAATAGCTCTCGAACCCCGTGGGATATTCACAACACCACGCTCTTGCGCACAACCGTCGATCATGAACGGTAGTTTGCAATCTACTAATTCTCAATGGAACAACATATCACACTCAATTGCGGTAGTATAATTCGATCACAGGGTAATTCCAGAGGTTCTTTGAAAGAAACAACTCCAAAATAGTTTAAACGTGGTCTAACCCTAACTATGGGGCGTCCCAGGGATTATAAGGGCGACTGGGGCGACCAGAAACCGAAACCGAGATGCGTACGACTCAAACTGATACATACCAACTCGGACCAGATTCGGTCGGCGCGTGGACAGTCCGGTGGATATCGGCCGGATAGTCTGGTCAGGCGGGACACTCTAGGTGGAGTCAGCCGGACAGTCCAGTCCTGCTGGAAACTTCGAAGTTTCCGGGTGATGTTCGGGTAGTGTCCGATTTGGTGTACAGATTATCCACACCAATTCTTCTCTCAGGTAGGCCAGACAGTTCGGGTGGACTCGGTCGGACACTCCGGTCGTCGCAGAGCTTCCTGCCTCCGTCTTGATGATCTTCTCTTGCGCCTTCCTCCTGCTCCTCCATCGTGCATCCTTGAGCGATTATCATGATGGGCTTCTCTTGTAGCCCTTCTCCTCCTCGTGCCATGCTTGTTTCTCCAACGAACCTGATCATACATAAATGCATAGACTTAGATAGTATAAAGTTCTCATCAATTAAACTACCAGATTCATTTAGGAGTGAATTCGCATGTTGTTCAAGTAGCTTAGCACGAGCTCTTATAATGGGTCCAATCCTAATCTCATTGGACTGATCCTTCCTTGCAATAGTTGGAATATCTTCAGTAGTAATTGGGGTAGGCGTAAGTATAGGGATGTCCTCATCATACGAGACCACAGAGGTGCTTCCACTTGTGGCACGTGGATTATCGTGCGAGGAGAAACGCGATCTTGAGGTCGGCTATGAGTATGACTACATCATCCACGTTCTGCATGAATGTTAAACGCTTTTGGTCTACAAGTGTATTACACCGAAACTCTCTCCATTATAGCATTACTCCTAGATAGATCCTAGCAACTGGTGTTGCGCTAGTTAGAAAAATTATTATTTTCTGCTACGAACCCCTTCAGTGGTATTAGAGCCGATCTATGTGTAGTATTGCTTGTTCGATTAAAACACATACTGAATGTGGGCATTGATCCTATAGTTGTTACCCTCTCATGTGTATTTGTTTATATCGTGGCACCGTGAGATGAAGCGTCCCGAACCGACCTTACGCGTAAGCTTACGCGAGACTGGTTCCACGCTCGACATATGACTTATACCATAGAAGTGGCTAGTAGGTGTTTATCTCTCTCACACTATTTGGTATGCATTTATAATGGAGGGATCCGAAAGGGGTGTAGTAGAGACGGCTATTTGGTCAGTGTTATGGTTGGAAGTTCGTAATGGTTCTGTCACAAAAGCCTAACAACCACTGAAAACTTGCAAAAGATAAAGTAGAGATGTCTAACTATATTTTGCAGGAGGCATATGATGTGATATGGTCATGGTTGTAATCAAAATAAAGTAGTTTACTTTATATTACTAAGTTGTAGTAATATTTATCGTATCGATGGATGATCGACTGGTGGTGTCGTAGACTTGGCATCGTACCGGTGGAGAGATGTAGATCATGCCGAAGCGCTCGATGGAGATCATGGCGCATGAAGAAGGACCATATCATATCACTATAAATGCATGTGATGTTAATCCTTGTGTGGATCTTATTGTTTGCTAGTATTAGATATGCGATGGTAACATTATATAAGATGATTCCTAATTAATACCAACAATAGTGTTCTTCCTATGTGTGCACCACCAAGAAAGTCTATCGTTGTGAAACAACCCATGATGATCGGGTGATAGACATATCAACATTCACATACAATGGGTGTAAGCCATATTGCACTACGAATACACTCTTAAATTGGCGAGTCTAGCATGAGTTATATTAATGATGTGATTGACACTATGTTGTCTACCTTTGGAACTACTAGTTAGTGTGCACGATGCAACACACGTCTCTTTTAATACAAACTAATATATAATATATAATCCACAATCTTCCCAAACATACACTATGATCACATGATTACATATTTTTCTATTCATTCTCTCGCTCAAGCTAGGCACTAATTAAACAGTATATTTGTCACTGTACAATCTACTAAAGTTAAAGGAAAATTCATGACATTGCTGATTGTACAATCTATAAGTCTTAATATCCCCTCATGTTAATAACAACACCCTGAATAAATATTATGATGAGTATGACATGATTCCCTAACCGAAAAGGAAAAAACAAAATTATCAGAAATGGCATGGAGTTCTTTCCTCGCCTTGACTTACATGGCAAACTAATGGTAAGTTTGCTTGCACGTGCGCACGTCCCCATTTTCGAAGACAAAGAAAAATCCTTGAGATTTTAAGTATAAAAATTAAAAGAGTAAAATGCACCGGGGTCCTAAAAGTTTGGACGAAACCGTACGCAGATCCTAAAAGTTTTAACTTGTGTACCGGAGGTCCTAATTCTCAGTTAGTTGTACATTGCAGGTTCTAATTCTCAGTTAGTTGTGCACTGCAGGTCCTAATTCTTAGTTATAGTCCCGACTACAGTGCATATGAATCTGAGAGTTAGGATCTCCGGTATACCAGTTGAAACTTTTAGGACCTGCATACAGTTTCGTCCAAACTTTTAGGACCTCCGGTGCATTTTACTTTTTATGCAGATGATAATCGACATGGAAAGAAATAATCATAAAACAAAATGTTTTTTGCGTTGGTTTGTCCATTTGGAATGGAAAACACCTTGGAGGAATCCCCGTAAAAAAAATTCAGGAATCTATCATATGGTCTATGGGTTTTATGTTTGGAAAGGAAAATAAAAAAAAAGAATATCCTCCCGGCACAATATGATTTATTGAAGCATAACTATCCGAGGACATCGCGACAAAACCACAAGATTGAGAAATGGGAAGAAATAATAGCATGAAACTTATCATCACCAACAATGGGCTGAATACTACAATGTCCGCCTCCACTAACCTCGGCTTCCTGGAAGCCTTGCCTTAGATTTTCTCGTGCACAAGAACTCCACGGTATATCAGTTGACATACCAAAATCATTAAAAACGTTCAGCTAAAATATACATCCATATGGCTGCAAATACATGTCAGCAGTCAACCATCTATGCTTGTTCGAGTCAGAAGAGAGGGATTGATGTCAGTGGATGTCATATGTATCAGCAAAAACAATGACTAAATTACTGCTAGTCTGCACTCATTTTGATAGGAGAAGAGAGATCGATGTAGCGGGAGTACTAAAATTGCCTTTTGACAGAATTAACCTGTTAGGCCTGCAATATCCATTATTGTTTTTTCCCTTCCTGATTGTTGGAGGTGAACCGCACTCTGTACAAGAGTTGTTCTGTTGTTGGAGAGCCAGTGACTAGCACACTACTTGGAGAAGCATTCCTACAAACAACATCCATGCACTGTTTAGTGTCATGTCATATAATTTCTGAATTTTAAGGACCAAAATGGCAAACCGAGTTGATGTTTTGAGAAAGAATGATGTTTCTTCTAAGTGATCTTTTTTAAGGATTAGATTCTGCCAGTTCACCTCAATGATTCATTCACTCTACACCACCTGTTGGACATTTATATAGAGTGGGAAAACATATATTTTGACAATGAAAGTTGACTGGTTCAGATGATTACCTTAGAATCCTGATGAAGATGACAATGGACCAGCTAATGTTTAGGACTACATAAATAATTAGCAGTAAAGTACAGAAGCAAGAGAATTGATCAAATGATGAGAAGCGGTACTATAGCCCGCATCACATCAGATTCATCAGCAACACTATGTGATAATATAAATTTTACTATTAGAAATCTGCATTTAGCTACTGAGAGCTTCTACGTTTCCCTGCTAAAATATTCTTTTCATGGATTTATTAAATCATGCTAAAGATGGAAAATAATTTGAATAGGAAAATATTCAGTCAATAGTAGACTGTTAGTAGTAGGATTTTAATGAAGCCCGTCGTAAATGTAAAGGTCTAACACAAACATAATCTACCAATATGTCACTTTTCCTCCTATATCTGTACATAGAAGGATTTCCATGCTCTAGACATGTATTGGTCCCCAAACGGATAGCAGAAATAGAAACTGCATTCTTGTTCAATTAATCAAGACAAATGAGGGGCAGATAACCCACACTGTTGGGGATATATATTTTCAGGTACCCTCACTGTGCCTCACTGACCAGGATGACCCACTTCGGGTTAGAGCTTTGCTTCACAGGCGGCCCAGTCAAGGAGAAGAGGCGGAGTCCAGTCCGGCTACGTAAAGGCCCAGGACATATGCCTCCTATGTTACTTGTAGTTCAAGATGTACTCTGTAACCGACTCTTAGTCGTAGCCGGATAGGTCTATCCTGTAAATCCTAGGCCGGATATCTATATAAGCCGTCCTAGGGTACGCATTTAGGGCACCTCACAATAGTCTACAATCTCAAGTCACACATGCGAAATCCTTGTAACCCATATTCCGGCTCTGCCGTATTACTGGATTGCTAGCAGGAGTAAGATCCGTCCAAAGCCGGCGGATTCGAACCTGGGTAAACTTGTGTGCTCACTGTCCCGAAATACCGTATGTCTCACACCCCTCTCTTCCACACGCCTCGAGGACCCCCTCATGGTGTACTTGTCATCAATCTGATGACAGTTGACGCCCACCGTGGGGAAAGTGAGCTTCGGATCTGCGTTCCGGGCGGAATCTGCAAGAATCAGAATCGGCGAAACCATCATCGTCGGTCGTGTCCTCTACGCCAGCGACGTCCCTCTCATTGTTCTCGACAAGACCTGGATTCCGGCTAGGGAGGCTGTGACTGCCTACACCATCATGTCTTTTGGCGAGATCGATATTTACATCGGTTTCGCTAAACCTGCCCAACCACCTCAGCGGTGATGATAGAGGCAGAAGAAGTTTCTGGGTCCACTTTGTCCGCGGAGGCGGCAGAGTTTAGGATCTCAGAAAACCCTAATCGCACCCAGCCCGCACCTGTTGTGGAGATAGTGGAGAAAGCTGAGCCTAAAGCAGATCTTGCGGTGCAAGTCGAATCTAGAGTGGATCTCCCTAGCGAGGCCGAATCCCAAATCGATCTACCCACCGAGGTCGAAATCCAGGAGGAGCAAGATAACAACTCTGGTTCTGGCTCTGCTAATACCGGAACAGATCAACCCTTCCTGAGGCATACGTTGAGGCGTATGATGATGCAAGGTGCAAACGTGGATGAGGTTCTTGAGACCATCAGGTGTTTCGAGGAAGCCCACGAGGAAAGCCGCAACTACCTTAGGACGCACGCGTCGCACTTTGTCGGATACGTTGGATCCGGATCCAGATTTGCCGATGTTGGAGACAATGAAGACTCGGTGCTGGAGGCGATCAGAACAAACACCGACTTACCAGCATCTTCGGATGATTCCATGATGTCGGCGGATTTCCAAAATTTCTCCGTGGAATACGAAGAGGAGTTAACTCCAAAGCAGCAGAAGAAGGAGAAGCCATGGAAGAAGAATCCAGAGAAAAATCTTCCAAAGCGCAGGATGACATGGATCTCAGAGACAATCCTGACATCTAGATGTTCGAAAGTACCGATCGGAGCTTGATTCTAGGAAACAGACCCAAAGCCGTCTTTTCTACCGGCGCTGCCAAGAAGGAAAGAAGAAGAACAAGACCCTGGAAAAAGACCCTCTAGCGGAGGAAGTGGTTGCCGAGGAGTATGAAGAAGACTCGGATGGAGCACTAATCCAAGACGAGCCCAAAGAAGCTTTGGTGGATGGACACGTGGTCACTGCTGGTGCCCGTAAACTCATCGATGCTGCATTAACTACGCCTATCCCTACAGCTGTAGAACTTACTGCTGAAGAGTTGGAAGAAAGGGCTCAAGCCCTAGAAGCGCGTCGCCAAGTACTCCTGGATGAAGCCAACAACATCGTGGAAGAGAAGAAGCGCATAGCTACTGCGGAGAAGTTCATCTCGCTATAGCATCAGAAGACCCAGAAACGCCACATGCAGGCTGACAAATTTTCGGAAGTCCACAATGTTCTCTTTGAGAGGGACCAGGGATGCCTTGGCTCGACAACAAGGGAGATCTGGTGTACTCAACACTAGTACAGAACACTGCTGCAGCTCGAGATATCCTGGCGAATAATCCAGGCTCAGATCAGATCCGGTTGGGCATAAAGCTGCTCACCAAGGGTCTGGAGCAACAGAAGGTCGCGAAATCCAGAAGCGGAAAACTGGTCTCTCAGTCCGACCAATGTCGCATGGATCCAACCTGGAATGACCCAAGACCCCAATGGGTTCCGGAATAGCATTACCGTTCCGACCGTCGGGAAGACAACTACTCAAGAACCGGATCTTCAGGGCAACGCTACAGAACTGCACGTGACTGGAGCAACATTTCTCCAGCCGCAGAGCAAGAAGCAATTGCTGCACTGACTCCGAGACACCCTCCCCGGCGAGAGTCAAACAATCGCAGGGAAGATAACAAAGAGAAACATCGAGAGGAGGATCGTCAAAGGATGCCGCCTCCTAGACATGCAAGCCGTCCGGCTGAACCCCATCACTGTGGGAATGACAGACGAAGGAACGATAGACAATGTGCCGAGTCAAGCCGGTAGGGGGCTCATCGCAATGAAGACCCTCCCCGGAACCAGAATAATGACGCTCCGGATGGAGGCCGGCGATCATCCGAAAATAATCCACCTAGACCACCCTCTCCGCCAAGCATCCATCACAACGGCTCTCAAGGAGGCCAAGGAGGGCATCGTGGCGGAGGAGGTGGTGGCAGAAGCAGAAGTCTAGCTCCAAGGCACCGCAGCTATAGCGAACAACCAAGATGGCGTTCATTGTCACCAAGTGATGTGAGACACCAGATAACTCCAATATAGAGGCGCGGCACTACGAGTCGGATAATATCTACGTAGGTCCAAAGTTCTTCAGACCGCGTATTCGACAAACAAACTTCCCGAAAGGATTTGCTATCTCAAGGCACATCCAACCCTACGACGGTGTGGCCCGGCCAGATACTTGGCTCCAGGATTTTTCCAGGCTTGCTGCATTGCCAAAGGCGGAAATAGCTTGGTCGCGACCCGATATCTCCCACTTATGTTATGGAAGACGGCACGATCATGTCCCAGTGAACTTCCGGAGAATACCATCCACAACTGGTATGACATGCAAAGCGTGTTCTTTTGGAATTTCGAAGGCACATATCGGAGGCCCTGTATGGAAGGAGACCTATAGCGTTGCACCCAGAAAGCCGAAGAAACTTGCCGAGATTACCTCGGATGATGGATCGACACCAAGAACTCATGTGAAGGAGTAAATGATCAAACTGCGATTGAAGCTTTCATTGCAGGACTCCCAATTGGTTTCTACGTCATCGCTTGAAGTGCGTCAAGGTCAATGATCTAGGAGAGATGATAGAAACAGCAAGCAAGTATGCAGACGCCAACGATGACACAGAGGGATTATTGAACGCCCTAGTTGTGCCACAGTCGGCAAAACAACCAAAGCAACAAGCCCTGAAGCGCAAGAATACCTCGGAAGAAAAACCCAACACGGAAACAGAAGTGGTCATTGCTACTTTCAGGTCTGGAGGACGAGGAGGGCGCGGCGGTGGCCGTGGACGCAGTCGTGGGACTTCAAGGGTCTAAGGTAGAGGAGACCAGCAGCCTAGCAAAACCTACTCTTGGGCCGACGTTGCCAATAACCCGTGTGTGCATCACTTAGATGCCAACGAGGGGCTCGTCTCACACAAACGCCGAGTGTCATTTCAATGATGACATCAAGAAAGACGATACTGCTGGTTACATGGTAAGCAGAAGAAGGGAAAAAAGAATCCCGAAAAAGAGAAAGAGACCAAGGAAGATTCCGACATGGGGGAAGCTGACCCTTCAAATCCCAAGCCGGATGGAAAGAAGAAGTTCCCAACAAAGAAAGACACTTATGTCACATTGCTTGGGTCTCAACAAGCTAAGGTCAAGAAGGCAGTTTTGCATGAGCTCAACGCAACTATTCCGGCTGTCCCACAATTCTTTGACTGGTCAAAAGTGGCAATCACCTTTGACCGTGCTGATCATCCGCCTAAGTTACACAGGCGAGGAAAATACGCCTTACTCGTCAATCCACTTATTGACGGCTATGGTTTCTCCAATACTCTCATGGACAGCGGCAGCAACATCAATATTCTATATGTCGAAACGCTACACCGGATGCGGATCTCGGAGACACAACTAAATCACAGCTCTGTGATCTTTCACGGAGTTGTCCCAGGAAGACAAGAAAATTCCCTAGGAGAGATCACTTTGGATGTTACCTTTGGAACTCCAAAGAACTATCGGACGGAAGCACTTTCCTTCAAAGTGTTCCCGTTCAAGAGCGCGTACTATGCTATATTCAAACGTCTGGCTTACTGGGATTTTATGGCTCGTCCGTGTTACATTTACAATATGATGAAAATTCCAGGTCCCAAAGGCGTGATCACCATCAGGGGAGACCCAAAGAAGGCGCGAGAGTGCAAGGATGGAAATGCCGCCTTTGCTGAAGCCGTGCTGCACGCCTAGCAGTACCAGGAGATCAAGAAGACCATCGACCCGTCCGAGATGCCCGTGACGAAGAATTAGGTGACAAAGCCGACTCCGGAGTTCAAGGCATCGGAAGAGACGAAGAAGACGCTGTTGAAGGATGATGACCCCTCCAAGCTGACCTAGATAGGTGTAGGTTTAGATAGCGCATAGGAAAGCGCGCTCGTCAAGTTCCTCCAAGCAAATCAAGATATCTTCGCATGGCAGCCATCTGACATGACCGGAGTAGCTAGGGAACTTGTCGAGCACTCTCTAAATGTACACCCAAACACTAAACCCGTCAAACAGTCCTGGCGACGTTTTGGCGATGAAAAGCGAAAAGCAATAGCTAAGGAACTAGCCTGGCTCGAGTTAGCCGGATTCATAGAAGAGGTCATCCACACTGAGTGGTTGGCCAATCCTGTAATGGTCCCTAAAAAGGACACCACTGATTTAAGGATGTGTGTTGATTATACTGCCTTGAACAAGGCTTGTCCCAAAGATCCGTTTGCTCTGCCTAGAATTGATCAAGTTATCGATTCTATGGTAGGCTCAGAACTCCTATGTTCTCTCGACGCACATTCCGGTTATCACCAAATTCGGATGAAGGAATCAGACAAAGTCAAAACTTCATTCATAATCCTCTTCGGAACCTTCTGTTTCGTTACGATGCCATTTGGGCTCAAGAACGCAGGAGCTACGTACCAGTGCACTATGCAGCATTGCCTCCACGATCAAATCGGATGCAATGTACATGCATATGTGGACGACATTGCGGTGATGTCCAAAAAGAAGGAAACCTTAATTTCCGACTTGGAGGAAACGTTCACCAATCTACGCCAATACAATATAATGCTTAACCCAAAGAAGTGTTTCTTTGGAATACCAGCTGGGAAATTGTTAGGTTTCATCGTGTCTCAAAGAGGCATACAGGTGAACCGAGACAAAATTAAGGCTATACTCAATATTTCCAGGCCGACTCACCTAAAGGACGTTCAAAGACAAACTGGTTGCATTGCCGTAGTCAGCGGTTTGTAAGCCGGCTCGGTGAAAGAACAGCACCACTTTACAAGCTCCCGAAAAGACCAAAAAATTCATTTGGACTGACAAAGCTGAAGCTGCACTACAAGACCTGAAAGCAGTACTCTCATCTGCTCCTATCCTTGCAGCACCGGAACCTCGGGAACCGATGTTGCTCTATCTCGCTACGACAAACAGAGTCGTCAGTGTCTTCATGGTGGTGGAGAGACTAGAGGAAAAAATAGGAACACCTGGTGTAGTGTCTCCACCATGGTTTTATGCATCTTAATAATATTAAGTTTACCCTATTTATGTTGAAAATTTTGAAGTTGCACTTGTTTTGCTTTCCTATGCTTGTTGCTTTGTGCTTTCATGACTTGTTTCTGTACAAGATTATTTTTCATAGGAAGTGGGTTAGACTTAAATGTGTTTTGAATTTGCTTCTTGATGCTCTCTTTTACTTCAATTCATATTTCCTATATGAGCATCTTCTCAAACTATCAAGCCTAACTTAAAGGCGTTAAAGAAAAGTACTTATTGGGAGATAACCCAAAAGTTTTAGTTGAGTCTTGGAAGTTATTACCTCTGTAATAACCACTCCTTATCCTTTTTATTTGCTTTTTGTGCCAAGAGTAACCTCTAATGAGAGAGAAGTAATGCTTGGGAAAGTTGTTGTCCTGAAACAGATTTTTTTTCTTCACCGTAAAAATTCGTGTAAAATCTCTATACGTCTTTTTGAGGCGTGAATTTTTGTGCTTCTGCCCCAGGTTGTTATCTAACTTTCGTTAGTTCAACATTTTTTGATTTTAGCAACAGAAGGTCTTCGAAGCATTCGTCTTTACCTGCTGGTCTGTTTTGACATATTTATGCCATTATTTGCATTTGCTTCTTGCTAGTTCCTTTTTGAGTTCTTTTGGGGAATTGAGCTTTTTGAGAAAGTGCTATAGTAGCTTGTGTTTTCATGGAAGTTTTATTGGTGTTTAAACTGAACCCAAAGACTTATTATCTTGAGTGCACTAATGTTGCTAATAAAAAATTGTGTGAAGTTTTGTATGAAGGAAAAATTTCAGGTGTATGGAAGGAATGATGTAATGAGATGAAGAATGGACTAAAACTCAAGCTTGGGGATGCCACGTGTGTCAATCCAAGAAATATCCAAGAAGTACAAGCGTCAAATCTTGGGGATGCCCAAGGCATCCCCTTCTTCATCAATAAAAATCCCAGGTTCCTTCCAAACACTTCATTTTTATTGTTTCATGCACAGTTGTGTTGTTCTTGGAGCGTCTTCTTTTTCATTTTTGTTTTGGTTTTTTGTTTGCTTGGTTTTCTTAGTTTGCTGAATAAATTGGTTGGACCCCCTCTTTCATATATTAGTTTTCAAATAGTTTGGTTTGGATTGGAAAATAGTAGGAAGTTCATGCTTAAGTGGTAAAGAGAGCTTGTTTTTGACTATGGCCTATGCTTTGTCATGCCATGCTTGATATTGTTTTGGCTTTATGCTTAGTATTCTTTGATGTAGCATGACATGTTTTAAACAATTGAGATTGCTTAATGTGCCTTGGAAGGATTATGCGTTGTTTTAGCATATTAAAGCATAGTATTGTGGTATTCTCCTTTGATGCTTTATTTGGGTTGACTTGGCGCATGCTCACACCATGTTATGACTATCTCAAGTCACCTTAGCCTTTATGATCCTTTAGTTTTCAACTTGTAGTATCACTTTATGCTTTGATCAATGATGTTTTGTCGCTCTGCATGATTATGGCCATTATTACTCTCTTAGTTTGTCGCTCCCAGTCTTTTGCTAGCCTCCATAACCAAGTATGAGTTCCAATCATGCATCCAACTCCTAAAACCAAGTTATTCCAAAGAGTCCACCATACCTACCTATTAGCATATGCTATTCCAAGTATATCCATGTTTTTATCTACCTTCCAAATTAAACTTGTTATGAGAAAGCTAGTGATTAAAGCTCTCACGAATTTGATGGCACACTTTACTTTTCTTGCCCTTAATAAACTTGAACCGTTGTGTCGTCTATGTTGTATATGCTTGCACTTATATGTTGGGGATTAGCAGAACCATGCTATCATGGGGAACGCTTTCAACATTGCACTTGTACTTTGTACCTAGTTGATATCAAGCTCTTTTGTCTATGGATGCCGTCGGTGTGAAATGAAAGGGGAGCTTGTAAGTCCATGAAGTTATGCATATGTGTTAGAGAAACGCCTAGGCCGCTGGTCTAATCCATGCTATCATGGTGGAAACCTGCAGCGTAACCATAATGAGCTGTCTATGAAGCATTGTTCTTATAAAAAAAGAGTCAGATATTGAGAAAAAAGAGAAAAAAAAGAAAAAAAGAGATATATGAAAAGAGGAAAGAGAGAAAAAAGCACCATATTCCCATGGTAAATAAGAAAATTGCTGAGATGCTCATTGTCTGCTTGCCTTGTCATTTTGATATGGGGATTCTTCCATATCATCGGGCAAGGGGTACCCTGTTGGCGGTTCTCTATGATACACATGTACTTACGATGACAAGAACTTACCGGTGACTAAACTTGAGTAGCATGAGGAGCGACCCTCATATTCAAGGGACATGAGATTTCCAACTTGTACTTTGTCAAGCATATACTTCATAGTTTGTTCACTTTAACCTTAATCACCTTAAAGATTCTTATGATAGGGGCAATCAGAGCTGAAAGCTAGTAAGTACCATAATTTTTGGAAGCTCTTTATGAAACTTGAATCCCTACTTTCTTCTATGAAGGCCCTATCTTTTACTTCTATGTTGAGTCTCCACCTTCTATCTTTATGCACCTACTTTGAGAGCATAGTGGCCATTCTTAGTTCTATGTGCATTGTCCCAAGACTTGTTGATTGATGCATAGCTTTGATATTGCTTGTTTTAAACTATTTGTATCTAGTCACTCTTATGAACTTTGAAGGTGTCCTATGCATTTATGTTTGCTACTCTATGAGGGACAAGCTGAATGCCACTGTGCTATGTTTTCTTTATGTGAAACAAACAAACGTCTTGCAAAGCATTTTTATTCATGAATCTTTTGTTTGTGCCTTTTCATGTTGCAACATAGTTGCTATGTCCTATTGTTAGAACTTTATCTTTCATGCTATGTTGAAGTACTATGATCCCAGCTTTCAATGCTTTACAAATACTTTGATCAAGTTTATGATGGTGCATCTCACCTCAAAAATTATTCTTTCCTTTTATCACTTACCTACTCGAGGACGAGCAGGAGTTAAGCTTGGGGATGTTGATACATTGCAAACGTATCTATAGTTTTGATGTTCCATGCTTGTTTAGTATCTACTTTCTTATGTTTTGTCCACACTTTGGAGTGCTTTTTATACACTTTCCTGGACTAACCTGTTGACAAGATGCCACAGTGCCCCTGTTTTTTTGCCGTTTTTGGTTCCAGGAAAGTCAGAAAATGAATATTCTCGAAATTGGACCGGACAAAAGCCAAAGTCGATATTTTACCAAAAGAATCACAGAGCCAGAAGATGAGACAGAGAGGGGCCACAGGGCGGCCACACCATGTGGTGGCGCGGGCTAGCCCTGGCCACGCCACCAGGTGGTGTGGGCCCCCTGGTCGCCCACCGACCTTGCCTCTTCGCCTATAAGATGCCTCCCGATGCAAAAACCCTAAATCGAACAGCCTCCAGCCACGAAAAGTTCCACAGTGCTGCCGCCACTGAAGGGGAGATTCGGGGGATAGAAAGTCTCTGTTCCGGCACCCTGCCGGGACGGGGAAGTGCCCCCGGAGCCATCTCCATTGACTCCACCACCATCTCCATCACCATTGCTAATTCCCATGATGAGGAGGGAGTAGTTCTTCCTCAAGGCTAAGGGTTCTACCAGGAGCTATGTGTTCATCTCTCTCTCTATACATGATCATATTGTGATTATGAGCTTTGTAATCAAGTAGATCTACCTTGCTACTCAGGTGCTTTATTAGATCTCTGCTCTCCCCATGTGTGTGAAGTTGATAGTGTGGACACCATGGTGGCACTTAGGCTAGAGATTACAAATACTTGTTATGAGTTATATTTGGAGTTGGATGTCTTTATGAAATTGTGCTGTTTGTTGGAACCATCTAGTGCTCAAGGTGACAGTGTAGGGTTATCTACATGGGAAAGGCTTACTTTGAGGTGTGCTGTTATAGCCCTACCATGGATTAGAGTGTCCAACCAGAGAGTAGTTCAGAGTAGTATCATGAAGATAATATATTTATATGAGAGTGTTCACTAGTGAAAGTATGATCCCTAGGCCTTGTTTCTAAGCATTGAAACACCGTTTGCAACTAGATTTGTTACATGTTTGCTTGTTGCCATCTTTATTTCAGTTTGCCTTTAGTCTCTTCCACGCCATCAACCTATTTTCTAGCACAGTTGTCTTATATCCATACCACTTGTATTTCACTATCTCTTCGCCGAACTAGTGCACCTATACACCTGGCAAGTGTATTAGGTGTGTTGGGGACACAAGAGACTTCTTGTATCTTGATTGCATGGTTGCTTGAGAGGGATACCTTTGACCACTTCCTCCTTGAGTTCGATAAACCTTGGGTGATCCACTTAAGGGAACCTGCTGTTGTTCTACAAACCTCTGCACTTGGAGGACAACTGTCTACAAGAATACAAGTGTGTAGACATCATGCTCATGTTCACCTCAGTAGTAATCTTCTCGGCGAGGGTTAGGAGGATTACTCATGGTGGCGGAAGCACACCGACCCTCAGCCTCTCATTGCAAAGACGGATTTGCTCGAGAAGCTTGGAGTACTTGATGTCCTCTGCTTCTTGTGCCTCCTCCTCGGCAGTGATGTTCCGGATTTCCAAGCATTACTAGCCCAGCCATTGGATTTCTTCTGTAGATTTCCGAGTAATGCCAAGTTTGGCAGACCCGGATTGCTGAGGAGGTTTTCAGCGAAAACCTCTGTCGAGGGATCATTACCCATTGAGGGTTCACCCTTATCAACTGCCGAGTCACCCATGGTGACGTCGGTCTGCGAGCCAAGGTTCGCTGGCTCGGAGTGAGGAGCCGGATCTTCTGCGACGATCGGAGATGGATTAATATCCGACGATGTAGAAGGCTACGAGGCAGGAGTTAGAGGCACTATGGCAGGAGAAGTCAAATTCAACTTTGACTGGCACAGGGGCGTCGACAAGTCTCCTTTCCCCTTGCCCTTGGTGAGCTATTTATCTCTGAGGAGGTAAAAGAACAAAGATCATTACATCTCATAAAGAATGAAGAAATAAAATACAGAGACCTTGTGAGGAAAGATACCTCTTCACAATAGGCACTTCCTTTGTGCCGATGGAAACTGTCGGAGCCTTACGCTTTCGAGTATGGATCTCTGACAGAGGAACCAATTCTCCATCATCCTGAGAGATCTCATGAGGATATCCTTCGAGAGGAGCAATCTCGGACTCGGGGAGGTCAGCAAGCTGAAAAGATGAAATATCTCAGTATTGCGAAAAGAGAATAATATAAAGATGAACACATGATTCGAGTTATTGCTGGAAACTTACTAGTACCACGGGATTATCAGCCGTATGCATGTCCAAGGACAGCTCCGGGATTTTCCTCTCGATCCGCTCCCTTATCAACCATTTGATTGGGGACTCATAGTCCTTTTTCGAGTAAGGACAGGAGCAGATCTGGAGAGAGTCCTTCTTGGACGCCGTGATGGAGAGCATAAGAAGGTCACCATGGCATTTGAGAGGCTGGATCCGGCGTGCCAGCCAACAGTGAATCAAGTCGGACCCTATATTCAAACCGCCTCTTGGCGAGAAGCAGATCATCACTGAGAGCCGGCGCATCTGTGTCCCAGGACTCTTGGGGCATGGCAGCACCATCGACAAAATCCGGCAAAGCAGTTGCTTTGTCGGGAGCTGGTATATCCTTATGATAGAAAAAAGTGGATGGCCATTGCTTGACCGACTCACTAGCCTTAATCCTAGGATAGACATGTTCTCTCCTAACAGAAAAGCTAAGAGTTCCGGTAATGTATGGATTAGCAGCGGTGATAGAGTTTCTCTGGGTATGAAAATAGTATCGGAAGAGAATGAGACTCGTCCTAATGTCGAGATACCCCTCGCACAAAGAGACATAAGTCATCATCTCTAAGAGAGAGTTCGGGGGGAGATGGTGGAGTTGAACTCCGTAATAATCTATAACCTCAGAGAAGAAATCGGAGGGTGGAAAGCTCAAACCTCCGTCGAGGTGGGTGCCGAAATGCACCCGCTCATCGGTGTTGGGGGTGGGGACGGTTTGTCCATGGCCGCTCCGCCAATCGTCGGTGCGGAGGAGCCCTTCATTCTCGACGATGCGAAGCTTGGCGTCATCTAGGACGCAGGGGATCCAGACCCTGCGAAAGCTCTCCTTCTCCGCTGTTGACGTCGTCGCTATTGTTGCCGCCATGGCGGAAGATGAGACTTCAGCCATTTTCTGGGCACTGGTGACCTAGGATGGGCGACGTTGGGGGATTTTGGGAGAGGCAGAGGAGCTCTATTCGTGGGAAGCATCGAGAGGAAGGAAGGGGCGCAAGTGCTGGTGAAGAGGAAAGGGAAGAAATCTCAACCCCTTATATCCTTCATCTGCGCCAAGATTCGTGCAAAAGTGAACAATAACTGTGCCACGCGTCATGGAAGGAGCTGGGTAACCCCCACGTGATGATTACGCCACCTCGATCTCTGCGCACGCATTAAAAAAGACGCCTCGGTTCTGCGAAAGGCAGACCCACCAACGGTCATGCTGACAGAAATGTCTGTTAGTAACATGACTTGACCATGATAGGTGTCAGGATACGCCAGAGACCAAGTTCCGGCTTAGTTTGAATTTCAAGCTGGAAACCCAAATAATGTATTTGTAGGTCTGACTCGTTTTGAGACCCAGATCCTATCCTTTCTTTTGAAGTTTCAGGAACCCTTCAAGATTCTGCAAGCCAAAGATCAAGCTAGACGATGATGAAATCCGACTCTAGATCTTGGAGGCTTCCCAGGGCTGCTGTTGGGGATATACTTTCCGGGTATCCTCACTGTGCCTCACTAACCAGGGTGGTCCACTTCGGGTTAGAGCTTTGCTTCACGGGCGGCCCAGTCAGGGAGAAGAGACAGAGTCTAGTCTGGCTACGGGAAGGCCTAGAAGACTTACTGCCATAGACCTGTTATGTTACTTGTAGTTCAAGATGTACTCTGTAACGCAGTGCGTTGTATCTGACAACAAACAGATACTAGCCCATTGGTTTCGACCCTTGTCTGATTCTGAAGTCTAGCCACTGATGTCTACACACTTCTATTCTTGTAGACAGTTGTTGGGCCTCCAAGTGTAGAGGTTTGTAGAACAACAACAAGTTTTCCCTTAAGTGGATCACCCAAGGTTTATCGAACTCAGGGAGGAAGTGGTCAAAGGTATCCCCTCTCAAGCAACCCTGCAATCAAGATACAAGAAGTCTCTTGTGTCCCCAAGACACCCAATACACTTATCAGGTGTATAGGTGCACTAGTTCGGCGAAGAGATAGTGAAATACAAGTGGTATGGATAATTAAAAGTGGTAACGGTGCTAGAAAATACTTTGATGGCGTGGAAGAGACTAAAGGAAAACTGAAATAAAGATGGAAGCAAGCAAACATGTAACAGATCTAATAGCAAACGAAGTATCAATGCTTAGAAACAAGGCCTAGGGATCATACTTTCACTAGTGAACACTCTCTCATAAATATATTATCTTCATGATACTACTCTTAACTACTCTCCGGTTGGACACTCTAATTGATGGTAGGGCTATAACATCACACCTCAAAGTAAGCCTTTCCCATCTAGAAAACCCCACACTATCACCTTGAGTACTAGATGAGTCCAACAAACACCACACTTTCAAAGAAACATCCAACTCCAAATATAACTCATAACAAGTATTTGTAATCTCAAGCCTAAGTGCCACCATGGTGAGCACGCTGTCACTTTCACACACATGGGGAGAGCAGAGATCTATTAAAGCACTTGAGTAGCAAGGTAGATCTATAGATTACAAGCTCATGATCTCAATAAGATCATGCATAGAGAGAGAGATGAACACATAGCTACCGGTAGAACCCTTAGCCTCAAGAGAGAACTACTCCCTCCTCATCATGGGAATCAACAATGGTGATGGAGATGGTGGTGGAGATCGATGGAGATGGCTCCGGGGGCACTTCCCCGTCCCGCAAGGGTGCCGGAACAGAGACTTTCTGTCCCCCGAATCTCCCCTTCGGTGGCGGCGGCGCTGCGGAACTTTTCGTGGCTGGAGGCTTGACTATTTAGGGTTTATGCCTCGGGGGGCTTCTTATAGGCCAGAGGGCAAGGTCGGTGGAGTGCCAGGGGGCCCACACCACCTGGTGGCGCGGGTAGGGCTAGCCCGCGCCTGGGGGGGGGGGGGTGGCCAGGCCCCGGCCCTCCTCCGTCTCGTATTCTGGCTCCGTGAGTCTTCCAGAAAAATAGGAACTTTGGCTTTTGTCCCGTCCAATTCTAAGAATATTCATTTTCTAACTTTCCTGGAACCAAAAACAGCAGAAAACAGGCAACTAGCACTGTGGCATCTTGTTAATAGGTTAGTCCAAGAAATCATATGAAAAGTACTCCAAAGTGTGGACAAAACATAAGAAAGTAGATAAAACCAAGCATGGAACATCAAAAATTATAGATACATTTGCAATGTATCAACATCCCCAAGCTTAACTCCTGCTCGTCCTCGAGTAGGTAAGTGATAAAAAGAAAGAATAATTTTTGAGGTGACATGCACCATCAAAGACTTGATCAAAGTATTTGTAAAACATTCAAAGCTGGGATCATAGTACTTCAACCATAACATGAAAGACAAAGCTCTAACAATAAGGCAAAGCAATCATGTTGTAACATGAAAGGATATAAACAAAAGATTCATCAATAGCAATGCTTTGCAAGACGTTTGTTTAATTCACATAAAGAAAACATAGCATAGTAGCATTCAGCTTGTCCCTCAATAGAGTAGCAAATATAAATGCATAGGACACCTTCAAAGTTCATAAGAGTGACTAGATACAATAGTTTAAAACAAGAATATCAAAGTATGCATCAATCAACTAGTCTTGGGACAATGCACATAGAACTAAGAATGGCCACTATGCTCTCAAAGAAGGTGCATAAAGATAGAAGGTGGAGACTCAATGTAATGGTGGAAGAAAGGCCTTTGTAAAAGGAAGTAGGGATTCAAGTATCATAAAGAGCTTCCAAAAATTATGGTACTTGTAGTTTTCAGCTCTCATTGCCCCTATCATAAGCATCTTGAAGGTGATTAAGGTTAAAGTGACACAAATAAGAGGATATGCTTGACAAGTTATAAGCTAAAATCTCATGCCCCTTACTTACGAAGACCGAACCTCATGCTACTCAACTTTAGTCACGAGTAAGCTCTTGTCACTGTAAGTACATATGTATCATAAAGAACCGCCAATGGGGTGCCCCTTGCACATGATACAGGAGCTATCCCATAATCAAAATGACAAGGCAAGCAGACAATGAGCATCTCAGCGATCTTTTTATTTGCTATTTGCATAGGTTTTTATTGAGGATGCTTCATAGAGTGCTCATTATGGTGATGCTGCAAGTTTCCACCATGATTAGGCATGGCTTAGGCTAGCGGCCTAGGCGTTTCTCTAACAAACATACAAACTCCATGATCTTACAAGTTCCACTTTTATTTCACACCGCCGGGATCCGTAAGCAAAAGAACATGATATCAACGGGGTACAAAGTACAAGTGCAATGTTGAAAGCGTTCCCCATGATACATGATTCTGCTAATTTCAACTTATAAAGCGCAAGCATATACGCAACAGAGAAGGACCCAATGGTTCAAGTTTATTAGATGCAAAAAAGTAAAGTGTGCCATCAAGTTCATGAGAGCTTTAATCACTAGTTTTCTCATAACAGGTTTAATTTGGAAGGTAAACAAAAGCATGAATATATTTGGAATAGCATAAGCTAGTAGGATGGTATGGTGGACTCTTTGGAATAACTTGGTTTAGGGAGTTGGATGCATGAGTGGAACTCATACTTGGTTGTGGAGGCTAGCAAAAGACTGGGAGCGACAAACTAAGAGAGCAATAATGGCCATAATCATGCAGAGCGACAAAACATCATTGATCAAAGCATAAAGTGATACTACAAGTTGAAAACTAAAGGATCATCAAGGCTAATGGTGACTTGAGATAGTCATAACATGGTGTGAGCATGCGCCAAGTCAACCCAAATAAAACATCAAAGGATAATACCACTATAATATGCTAAAACAACGCATGATTCATCCAAGGAACATTAAGAAATCTCAATTGTTTATAACATGTCATGCTACAACAAATAATACTAAGCATAAATCCAAAACAATATCAAGCATGGCATGACAAAGCATAGGCAACAGTCAAAAACAAGCTCTCTTTACCACTTAAGCATGAACTTTCCTACTCTTTTCCAAACCAAACCAAACTATTTGAAAACCAATGCATGAAAGAGGGGGTCCAACCAATTTATTCAGAAAACTAAGCAAACCAAGAAAACTAAACACCAAAACAAAAACGAAAAAGAAGACGCTCCAAGAAAAACACAACTGTGCATGAAACAATAAAAATGAAGCGTTTGGAAGAAACCTGGGATTTTTATTGATGAAGAAGGGGATACCTTGGGCATCCCCAAGCTTTGACGCTTGTACTTCTTGGATATTTTTTGGGGGTGACATGCGTGGAATCCCCAAGCTTGAGCTTTAGTCCATCCTTCATCTCATTACTCATTCCTTCCATACACCTGAAATTTTTCCTTCATACAAAACTTCACACAATCTTTATTAGCAACATTAGTGCACTCAAGATAAATAAGTCTTTAGGTTCAGTTCTAACACCAAATAAACTTCCATTAGAACACTAGCTACTGTAGAACTTCCCTCAAAAAGCTCAATTCCCCAAAAGAACTCAAGAAGGAACCAACAAGAAGCAAATGCAGAAAATGGCAAAAATCTGTCAAAACAGACCAGCAGGTAAAGACGAATTTTTTCGAAGACCTTATGTTGCTCAAATAAAAAAGTGTTAAACTAACAAAAGTTAGATAACAACCTGGGGCAGAAGCACAAAAATTCACGCCTCAAAAAGACGTTCAGGTATTTTACACGAATTTTTACGGTGAAGCGCATAAATCTGTTTCGGGACAACAACTTTCCCAGCCATTACTTCTCTCTCATTAGAGGTTACTCTTGGCACAAAAAGCAAATAAAAAGGATAAGGAGCGGTTATTATAGAAGTAATAACTTCCAAGACTCATGTAAAACTTTTGGGTTATCTCCCAATAAGTACTTTTCTTTAACGCCTTTAAGTTAGGCATGATAGTTTGAGAAGATGCTCACATAAGACATATGAACTGAAGTAAAAGAGAGCATCAAGAAGCAAATTCAAAACACATTTAAGTCTAACCCACTTCCTATGCATAGGAATCTTGTAAAGAAACAAGTCATGAAAGCATAAAGCAACAAGCATAGGAAAGCAAAACAAATTGAACTTCAAAATTTTCAACATAAAGAGGGAAAACCTAATATTATTGAGATGCATAAAACCATGTTCCCCTCTCTCATAATAACTTCCAGTAGCATCATGAATAAAGTTAACAATATAACTATCACATAAAACATTCTTATCATGAGCCACATGCATATAATAATTATTACTCTCCACATAAGCATAGCCATTCTTATTAATTGTAGTGGGAGCAAATTTAACAAAATAGCTATCATTATTATTCTCATCACCATAATCATCAAATATAGGAGGCATATTGAATCATTAATTTTATCCTCAATAGTAGGTGGACTGAAAATAGCATATTTATCATTGTAACCATCATATATTGGAGGCATAGTATCATCAAAGTAAACTTTCTCCTCCATGCTTGGGGGACTAAAAAGATCATTTTCATCAAAACCAGCATCCCCAAGCTTAGAATTTTCCATAGCATTAGCAATAATGGTGTCCAAAGAGTTCATACTAACAACATTGCTATTAGCATGCAAATAAAGTTCCATGGGTTTTTTAATTTTCTCTTCAAACACTTCATGTCCTAACTCAAGATAAATACTATAAAGCTCTCTAATTTTGTTGTTGTTTTCCATTAAGCCTAACTAGTGAAAACAAGAAACAAAAATACAAAATTGCAGAATCTAAAGGAAATAACTTCGAGCACTCACACCGGAGGATGTGAGTACCTTTTACCTTACCTCCCCGGCAACGGCGCCAGAAAATAGCTTGATGTCTACGCACTTCTATTCTTGTAGACAGTTGTTGGGCCTCCAAGTGCAGAGGTTTGTAGAACAGCAGCAAGTTTTCCCTTAAGTGGATCACCCAAGGTTTATCGAACTCAGGGAGGAAGTGGTCAAAGGTATCCCCTCTCAAGCAACCCTGCAATCAAGATACAAGAAGTCTCTTGTGTCCCCAACACACCCAATACACTTGTCAGGTGTATAGGTGCACTAGTTCGGCGAAGAGATAGTAAAATACAAGTGGTATGGATAATTAAAAGTGGTAACGGTGCTAGAAAATACTTTGATGGTGTGGAAGAGACTAAAGGAAAACTGAAATAAAGATGGAAGCAAGCAAACATGTAACAGATCTAATAGCAAACGAAGTATCAATGCTTAGAAACAAGGCCTAGGGATCATACTTTCAATAGTGAACACTCTCTCATAAATATATTATCTTCATGATACTACTCTTAACTACTCTCAGGTTGGACACTCTAATCGATGGTAGGGCTATAACAACACACCTCAAAGTAAGCCTTTCCCATCCAGAAAACCCCACACTATCACCTTGAGTACTAGATGAGTCCAACAAACACCACAATTTCATACAAACATCCAACTCCAAATATAACTCATAACAAGTATTTGTAATCTGTAGCCTAAGTGCCATCATGGTGAGCACGCTGTCACTTTCACACACATGGGGAGAGCAGAGATCTATTAAAGCACTTGAGTAGCAAGGTAGGTCTATAGATTACAAGCTCATGATCTCAATAAGATCATGCATAGAGAGAGAGATGAACACATAGCTACCAGTAGAACCCTTAGCCTCGAGAGAGAACTACTCCCTCCTCATCATGGGAATCAGCAATGGTGATGGAGATGGTGGTGGAGATCGATGGAGATGGCTCTAGGGGCACTTCCCTATCCCGGCAGGGTGCCGGAACAGAGACTTTCTGTCCCCCGAATCTCCCCTTCGGTGGCGGCGGCGCTGCGGAACTTTTCGTGGCTGGAGGCTTGACTATTTAGGGTTTATGCCTCGGGGGGCTTCTTATAGGCCAGAGGGCAAGGTCGGTGGAGTGCCAGGGGGCCCACACCACCTAGTGGCGTGGGTAGGGCTAGCCCGCGCCTGGGAGGGGGGGGGGGGGGGGGGTGTGGCCAGGCCCTGGCCCTCCTCCGTCTCGTATTCTGGCTCCGTGAGTCTTCCGGAAAAATAGGAACTTTGGCTTTTGTCCCGTCCAATTCTGAGAATATTCATTTTCTGACTTTCCTGGAACCAAAAACAACAGAAAACAGGCAACTGGCACTGTGGCATCTTGTTAATAGGTTAGTCTAAGAAATCATATGAAAAGTACTCCAAAGTGGGGAGAAAACATAAGAAAGTAGATAAAATCAAGCATTGAACATCAATAATTATAGATACATTTGCAATGTATCAGCCACGCAGGTTCAAATCCTGGTGGCTCAATTTTTTTGAAAACGTTTTTTGAAGGCCATTTTTCATGTAAAAACATTGTCCAGACATAATATGTACTATAAAATATGCTGCAAATATTTTAAAAATTCAAATATTGCCAAAACAACAAAAGTGAGTATTATGAATGTGTCTCGTCGATACATAATATTCTCAATGCAATATTATAACATACAAAAATGATAATTATGAATGTTTCAATACATAATAGTAGGCCACACACACACACGACGGTTCTTGAAAATGGTCGGAGCACGATAGCGTTGACAATGGTCATCTTTTTGCCCTTCTTTGTCGCGGTTGCATAGGTTAGGGCCGGGACGTCTTCACTACTTCTTTTGAACGGGAGTCCTTTCTTAGGTAGGGTTGTGGTGTACGGTGCTTGGTTGTCATATCCGTCTTCCATCTTCGGGTCACCGTTCTGGTCAAAATCTTGCTCGTTGGTGACTCCGTCCATTCCAATGATGTTCCTTTTGCCTCTCCTGACGACAACCCGGCTACGCTTTGACGGGTATGTGATGTACCAGTATTGGTCGGCCTTGCTAGCTATAACCCAAGGCTCATTTCTCGCTGGTGCGTTCGCGCTGGTGGTCTTTGACGGTATAACCATGGTGGTGAAATATCGGCCTTCTTTCTCGACGCTCTTGGCCCACCTGACACGGAACATCGGCACCTTCTCTGTAACGTAGTCGAGCTCCCAAATCTCCTCGATCCTTCCGTAGTATCTTTCCAGGATGTCGCTGGTGTAGAATATCCCCGTAACCCCTGAGTTCTGGTAATCTTAGTTATTGTCCTTTTCCTCTGTGTAGAATGTGTATCTGTTGATATCGTATGCCTGATAGGTCATCAGGTTGTGCGAGGCGCCCCGTGACAAGGAGAATATGAGTATATCTTCCTCCGAGTACTCTCCCTGCGGTGGATTAGCAATGACCTTCTCCCTGAACCACCGCGTGAAACCGGAATTGTGCTCCTTGATAACATATTCCTCCGAGTACTAGCGCCCCTGGTCAGCGTAATTCTTCTTGATAAACTCTTTGTGCTCATATATGTATGGATCGACCACCTGCAGGTGTTGTAGCGCGACCAGGTTTTCTCTTTCATAGTCCTTGGTCCGGACCTTGATGTCGACATGCTTTGGGTGCCGACCCTCATGGTGACCCCATCCAGCGAGCCTCTCGAGGTCCTTTTTGAATGGCAGACCATGAGGGGTCTCGGTTTGTAGAAAGTTCGAGCAGAAAGAGATGCACTCTTCGGCCAGGAAGCCGTTTGCTATGCTTCCATCTGGACGAGACCTGTTCTTAACATATCCTTTGATGTGTCCATTGAGCCTTTCGAACGGCATCATGCTTCGCAGAAACGGAGGACCGAGCTGGACGATATCCTCCACAACATGGAGAAGCAGATGAAGCATGACATCGAAGAATGCGGGGGGGGGGGGGGGATAGATCTCGAGCTCGCATAGTATCACCACGATCTCGTCTTGTAGCCTCGTGATATGGGGTGGCCCGATCTTCTCAGCAAGCTCTTGTCGATGGTGATGGTGGATGATAGATAACTAGTGCGTAGCTATAATCTCTCCCGCTCGATCCCTGATGCCAATGCAACAGCTCTCGAACCTTGTAGGATATTCACAACACCACACTCTTGCGCACGCAGCCGTGACCACGAACGGTAGTCTGCAATCTACTAATTCCCAATGGAACAACAGATCACACTCAATTATAGTTGGTAGATTCGAATACAGGGTAATTCCAGAGATTCTATGAAAGAAACAACTCCAAAATATTTTAACGTGGTCTGAAACCTAACTTGTGACGGCTACGGAGGTTTATATGAGGGCTGGGGCGTCCTCCCCTCTAAACGGGCCTAAAAACAGCCATAACTTTGCCCAAACTGACTTGGTTCGACTCAAACTGATACATACCGACCCATATATGGGTTCGGCCTTATTGGCATGCAGTCCAAACGTCGTGGAACACCTCAAACATGTAATTCTTGGTGCGCCATCTCTCTCTCTTGCTCATACGTGATTTCCTCATTGCGTCCTAGTGCGCCTGCCTCCCGCTCCTCCCTCACGCACTTGTTGATATTAGAAATCAGCGCTAGTCCTTCTTGCTGCAACTCTCCTCCTCCTCGCGCAACGCTTGTGTTATCAATAAACCTAATCATACAAAGATGCATAGACTTAGGTAGTATAAAGTTCTCATTAAGTAAAACATCAGGTTGAATTAAGCGTGAATTCACCTGTTGCTCAATCAGCTTTGCACGAGCTCTTGTAATGGGTCCAATCCTGATTTCATTAGACTTGTTCTTTGTAGCAACATCTTCATTGTGAATAGGAGTAGGAGATAGTGGAATAGTATGGATGTCCTCATCATCTCCCCCCCTTCAAAAGGCATCGACCTCGACGCTCCAAGGTCTTCTCCAGCATATGGTGATAAATCAGCAACGTTGAAGCTGTACCCAAACCATATCTCCAGGCTCGAACAACACTTCTTTTCTTGCTTGATTCCTTGCAGCAGCAATGTTCTTGCCTTTCTTCTCAATAGCCTCTCGAGTCTTCTCATGTATTTTCTTCACATAATCAGCACATTTTGATGCCTCCATATCAACTCTCTCATGTAATGGCAGAGGCAACATATCGAGTGGCGTTAATGGCTTGAAGCCATACACCACCTCAAAAGGACAAAGCTGAGTAGTTGAATGCACAGCCCTGTTGTAAGCGAACTCAACATGTGGCAAACACTCTTCCCACTCCCGCAGATTCTTTTTAATCATGGTCCTTAGCAGCTGTGACAATGTTCTATTCACCACCTCCGTTTGACCATCTGTTTGGGGGTGACATGTAGTACTGAACAGCAACTTCGTTCCTAGCTTCCCCCATAAGGTCTTCCAAAAGTAGCTCATAAACTTCACATCACGGTCAGAAACAATCGTCTTTGGTACTCCATGTAATCTCACGATGTCCCTGAAAACAGGTTAGCAACATGCGACGCATCGTCGCTTTTGTGGCAGGCAATAAAATGAGCCATCTTAGAGAACGTATCCACTACCACAAATATAGAATCATGACCTCTCTGAGTTTTAGGTAGACCTAGCACAAAATCCATACTAATGTCTTCCCATGGAGTAGTAGGTGCAGAGAGAGGTGTATACAAACCGTGAGGCTTCAGCTTGGATTTCGACTTGTGGCAAGTAATGCATCTGCTCACAAATCTGTACACATCACGCCTCATCTTGGGCCAATAAAAATGATCAGCAAGCATGAGCAACGTCTTCTCATGCCCAAAGTGACCCATCAAACCACCAGCATGTGATTCCTGCACTAAGAACAAACGCAACGACGATTCTGGAATATATAGTTTGTTAGCTCGAAACAAATATCCATCATGTATATGATACTTATCCCATGCGTTTCTAAGAGCACATAAACGATATGGTTCAGCAAAATCATGGTCAGTTGCATAAAGTGCACAAATAGCTTCTAATCTAGGAATTTTAACATCAAGATTGGTTAATAGCATGTTCTTCCTAGATAGAGCATCAGCAATAACATTCTCTTTTCCCTTCTTATAATTAATGATGTAAGGAAAAGACTCAATGAACTCAACCCATTTAGCTAATCTTCGATGCAAGTTTGATTGAGATTTCAAGTCTTTCAATGCTTCATGATCAGAATGTATGATGAATTCCTTTGGCCACAAATAATGTTGCCAAACTTCAAGTACTCTCACAAGTGCATACAATTCTTTATCATAGATTGAATAATTCAAACGAGCACCAGTCAATTTCTCAGAAAAATAAGCGATAGGCCGACCCTCTTGCATCAAAACGCCACCTATGCCTATACCACTAGCATCACATTCAACTTAAAATTGCTTCGAAAAATCAGGTAATGCAAGCAATGGTGCAGAAGTAAGCAAACGTTTCAATGTATCAAATGCAATGTCTTGGGCCGCGCCCCATACAAAAGGAACACCTTTCTTTGTAAAATCATTTGATGGTGCAGCAATGGTGCTAAAATCTTTCACAAAGCGCCTATAGAAACCAGCGAGACCGTGGAAACTACGCACTTGACTTACATTCATTGGAGTAGGCCAATTCTGAATTGATTCAATTTTAGATTGATCTACCTCTACTCCATGCTTAGAAACAACAAATCCTAAGAATATGACCTTATCTTTTGCAAATGTACACTTCTCAAGATTAGCATACAGTTTATTATCACGTAACACTTGCAAAACTTGTCTAATATGAGTGCAATGTTCAGATTCGGTGTGGCTGTATATGAGTATATCATCAAAGTAAACAACCACAAAACGACCAATAAACTCTCTCAAAACATGATTCATCAAACGCATGAAAGTACTAGGTGCATTAGTAAGACCAAACGGCATGACTAACCACTCATACAAACCGAATTTAGTTTTGAAAGCAGTTTTCCATTCATCCCCTTCTTTCATCCTAATTTGATGATAACCACTACGCAAGTCAATTTTAGAGAAAACAGCAACACCACTCAATTCATCTAGCATATCCTCCAAACGTGGAATAGGATGACGATATCGAATAGTGATGTTATTAATCGCTCTACAGTCAACACACATGCGCCATGTACCATATTTCTTAGGAACTAAAATAACAGGAACAACAAAAGGGCTAAGAGAAACACGAATGTACCCTTTATCCAACAACGCTTGTACTTGCTTCTAAATTTCCTTAGTTTCTTCGGGATTAGTCCTGTAGGGTGCACGGTTTAGAAGTGTGGCACCAGGAATCAAGTCCACTTGATGTTCTATACCACGCAATGGGGGTAAGCCTGCGGGTACATCTTCTGGAAACACATCCCCAAAGTCCTGCAAAACAGAAGATACACCAAGAGAAATAGGGGTCATGTCGTTAGAAACCAATACCTCGCCCTTATACATGAGCACAAGTGGCATGGCTGTAGGATCCTCACGAAACTCTCTCATATCCTCCTTTGTGGCTGATATCAATAACCCAGGCACTCTCTCACTTTTCGTTATATCACTCAATTTAGGCTCAATTACATCAGGAACAGCTGTCACGCAATCTCGCCGAGTGGTAGTATCTTCCTTCAAGTTCACCTCTATCTTTTGGCGAGAATCATTCACAATTTCCTGTGGTGTCATTGGCTGCATAGTAATCTTCTTTCCTTTGAATTCCAAGTGATGTGTATTGGCTCGGCCATTGTGTTGCTCATGGCGATCATAGAGCCAAGGCCGACCCAATAGT
Organism: Avena eriantha; assembly: GCA_910589775.1. Classification (NCBI taxonomy): domain Eukaryota; kingdom Viridiplantae; phylum Streptophyta; class Magnoliopsida; order Poales; family Poaceae; genus Avena; species Avena eriantha. Next base: position 66,573,570 of record OU342746.1, on the reverse strand, counting down.
AGGTGACAAACAGTCATAGGAACCACATCAAAATCAATAGAATCTTTGTATGGCCCTATTTGAAAGTTCACTCGTACCATATGATTTACCTTCATCTCACCATTGTTGCTCAACCATTGTATGTAGTATGGCTTGGGATGAGGTAAGTATGTCAAATTCAGTTTGGCACATAGTTCCTTACTTGCAAGATTTCTGTAGCTACCTCCATCAATAATGACCTTGCAAGCTTTGTTTGGTCCAACTAGAGCTTTTGTTTGGAACAGGTTTCAACGCTGGGATTCCTCAACCGGTTGCACACTAAGTACATGTGAAGACACGACGATAGTTGGTGCACGCTCAGCATATGCATCAGCACCACCCTCGCCGTCATCAATATCATCATCAAAAGCTTCATCTCCACTTTCTACTTCACCTTGTTCATTAACAAACATAACCTTGCTGTTTGGACAATCCTTCTTGTAGTCACCTCTGCCTCCACAAGTATGGCACACCACATCACGAGTACGTGCAGTAGACATGTTGGAACCCGAGCTAGCAGCAGGAGCAACGGGTTTCCGAGTATTAGAACCAAACGAAGGTGTACTTGCTGGTTTGTCCGATGGTGTAAACGGAACAACAACTGGTGGCATGACAGTGGGAGGTGTAGATCTGGCCGAAAATCTGCTAGAAGATGGAAATCGAGCACGTGACTTTGCCTCTTCAGCCAGCTGGGACTCGGCCTCTCTAGCATGGTGCAACAGCTCGTTCATTGTCTCATACTTGTGATAATGCACAATACTCTTGATTTGCAGCTTCAAATTGTTGAGGAAACGTTGCATCGTCATCTCTCATGATTCACGAACATTAGCACGCTGCATAAGCATCTCCATCTCCATGTAGTACTCATCAACTGTCATTGTGCCTTGCCTCAACTGTGTGTGCTTGTCAAACACAGAACGCAAATAATTGGAGGGAACAAAACGATCCGCCATGATGGCCTTCATCTCACGCCAATCCCTCACAGGATGGTCATTGTCGTTCCGTCTATTCTGCACAATAGCTTCCCACCAACGCAAAGCGTAACCATCAAATTCTGACGCAGCAAGTTTTACCTTCTTGTCTTCTAGGTAATCAAATAAACGCCAGAGCTTTTCTATCTTCAACTCCCAAGTAATATAATCCTCAGGATCAAGCGAGCCATTGAACGAAGGAATTGAGAACTTGGGCTTGCCCAAACTTTCATCAGCTGGATTGTAAGCACGCTGGGCACGTCCAAGAGGAGCATACCCACGGCCACACAGAGGAGCAGCCGCAGGTGCAGGGGGATTTGCACGTCCCCTGCCACGATGTGGAGCCGCATCAGCCGCACTCCCCTCATCAAAGTCCTCAAACCCATCATCATGTTGTGCCAGTCCGGGCTGGAGTGTTGCCTGAATTGCCTCAATGGAACGCTGCAAAGTGGCAAAGTTGACATTCATAGCAGTCAGCTATGTCTGAATATTATTGATGGCTCCAGTATTATTCTCCATAGCATCTTGTATGTCGGTGATATTTCTATCAACTGACGCTCTCCAAGTAACAAGCTCCTCCACCTGCTTTTTCTGTGACACAATTTCATCATCACTTAAAGACATGATTAGTAAGTTAGTGCAAAAATCAAAATCAGTATGGTGGAAACTCTCACAACTCACTCACAACTGATAAGAAAGAAGATCTTACCGTTCCAAAGTGAATAGAGATGCTCTACCAAACGTAATCAAAGACTGATGCACTGAAGTGATGAAGTGAATATCAAAGGTATAGAGAACGATCACAGGGCACACAGGTTATTTATGGTGGAGCTATAGGTATGGTATCCTAACTACACCGCAAACAAGTCCTAGTGCTGATCGTATGACAAAGACCCACGGAAACACACACGGTGGAGATAAATGGGGCAATTGCAACTATGAAAATGAGCTAAAAAAGTAAGGTATGTCGGAGGAATGCTCGTGTTGCAATGCACAAGGAGAGACGCTAGCAATGTCTCAACGAAATGGGCACAAGATTGCTAACTGAGCAGCCCGTAGAGCACTAAGCACGCTAGTCTCGTAGGATAGTTATAGACACAATGAAAGGCTTACTAAGGCTCACAAGGATAGGTACACTATGTGGACTCAGTAAAAAAATAAACAAAAAAAGAAATTTTTTTGACCTGAGAATTGGTCTCTGCCACTGCAGAAAAACGGCCTAAAATCCTGCCGCGGCAGGATGGCGACAGAATTTTTTTCTCTCGTACTAGCACAGACTGGTCTGTGGTAAGACGACGGTTCGATTTTTTTTTTCGGATTTTTTTTGGGTCACGCTAGAGCACAGACTTGTCTGCGGTCAGGTGTGAGGCAGCGAGCCGAATTTTTTTTTACTCGCCAAGTAGTACACAACTAGGACTCTTTACTTGGATCGGATCTGACTTGATGGTAGCGGAAAAAGATGGTGGAAAACAACTAGAACACTAGAAAACAAATCTACGAAGAACAGATCTAGATCTAATCTAATAAAGGAACGCGATCAGCAACTATTACTCGAATACGATGTAATCTAGGCTATGGCAACTCTTTTTGTGGGGCTTTTTCTGTATAGGATGAAAAACACTCTCTAATCTATGGATGGATTGTGGATTGCTTACCGAGGCAACAAGGAAATCTGATACCAAGATGATATGGGGTGGCCCGATCTTCTCAGCAAGCTCTTGTCGATGGTGATGGTGGACGATAGATAACTAGTGCGTAGCTATGATCTCTCCCGCTCGATCCCTAATGCCAATGCAACAGCTCTCGAACCTTGTAGGATATTCACAACACCACACTCTTGCGCACACAGCCGTGACCACGAACGGTAGTCTACAATCTACTAATTCCCAATGGAACAATAGATCACACTCAATTATAGTTGGTAGATTCGAACACAGGGTAATTCCAGAGGTTCTATGAAAGAAACAACTCCAAAATATTTTAATGTGGTCTGAAACATAACTTGTGATGGCTACGGAGGTTTATATGAGGGCTGGGGCGTCCTCCCCTCTAAACGGGCCTAAAAACAGCCATAACTTGGCCCAAACTGACTCGGTTCGACTCAAACTGATACATACCGACCCATATATGGGTTCGGCCTTATTGGCACGCAGTCCAAACGTCGTGGAACACCTCAAACATGTAATTCTTGGTGCGCCATCTCTCTTTCTCTTGCTCATACGTGATTTCCTCATTGCGTCCTAGTGCGCCTGCCTCCCGCTCCTCCCTCACGCACTTGTTGATATTGGAAATCAGCGCTTGTCCTTCTTGCTGCAACTCTCCTCCTCCTCGCGCAACGCTTGTGTTATCAATAAACCTGATCATACAAAGATGCATAGACTTAGGTAGTATAAAGTTCTCATTAAGTAAAACATCAGGTTCAATTAAGAGTGAATTCACCTGTTGCTCAATCAGCTTTGCACGAGCTCTTGTAATGGGTCCAATCCTGATTTCATTGGACTTATTCTTTGCAGCAACATCTTCATTGTGAATAGGAGTAGGAGATAGTGGAATAGTATGGATGTCCTCATCACCTCGTGAGCTGCTTAATGCCTATCGACTTCCGAGAGATGACGTCAAAAAAGTTGCAGAGGCCAAATAACGTTTCACAGACATGCTTGTCCATTATACCTCGGATCGCAACCGGGAGTACCTGCATCATCAACACGGCGACGTCGTGAGACTTCATCCCACTGAAGCGCTGCTTCGCCTCATCTAGCTATCTGCTTATCTTCCCCGTGTAGCCATTCGGAAATTTGACTCCGAGGAGGCATTTCATAAACTGTATGGCCTCCTTCTTACTCAGAGTGAAGCACGAGGCCTTGAGCTTGACCTCGCCCTTCTTGACCTACTTTTTGCTCTTCCGACGATGGCTATTCTGCGTTTCCGTCTCCTCCTCCTCGTCATCGCTAGGTGGTGGTTGAAGTTCATCCCTAATGCCCATATGCTTCAAGTCGTTCCTTGCCTCCTGCCCATCTTTGGTGTTGTTGGTGTTAAGGAGGGTGGCAAGCATGTTCTTTGTGATATGCATGAGATCGAGGCTATGAGGCACGTGGAGGATCTTCCAGTATGGCAAGTCCCAGAAAACAGACCTCGCCATACATACCTTCAGCAGCGGCTCTAGCCTCTTCTGGGTCTTTCCCGGTGCAGGGCATTCCTTCTAGTTATTCAACAACTCGTAGATTTCCGTGCCGGTCCTCTGGGCTAGGATTCCTGGAAGCTTGACCGCCCCATCGAACAAATCTCCTAGCTTTCTCTAGGCGTGATTCTTGGGAAGCCACCTTCGAGCCCCAAGGAACACGGTTTTCCCGGACCCAGGATATTTCTGTAGCTGGCGGTACATTGTATTATCTTTGCACCTAACGCACCCATAGAATCCTTGGACCACCTGCCCCGAGAAGTATCGATAACCGGGATAGGCTTGCACCGTCGTGATGACCGCCGCTCTCATGTCGAAGTATTCTTGTCTCGAGGCGTCCCACGTACGGGCTCCTTCTTCCCATAATGTGGCCAACTCCTCTTTCAACAATGTGAGATACAGATTGATGTTTGTACTGGGTTGTTTTGGCCCTTGAACCAGCATACTCATGGTTACGTACTTCTTCTTCATGCACAACCAGGGGGGAGGTTGTAGATCCATACAAACACTAGCCAGGTGCTGTGTGTGCTGCTCTGGCTTCCGAACGGATTGAGTCCGTCGGTGCTCACGCCCAGCCTGAGGTTCCTTGACTCTTTCCCAAAATGTTGGTAATATTAGAGGTCCAACACCTTCCACTGGAAAGAATCCGAAGGGTGCCTCAGCATTTCCTCCTTCTTCGGATCATCGTCTTCTGGCCTCTTTCTTTCTGCGTGCCAGCGCATGAGCTCTGCTTCCTTAGGGTCCACGAAATACCGCTGCAGACAAGGAGTTAGGGGAAAGTACCACACCACCTTTCTAGGAGCTTTCTTTGTCCCTCTCTTGTATCGAGAGGTCTTGCACACCGGACACGTGGCCTTCTCCGTGTCCTCGTCCCGGTAGATGATGCAATCATTTATGCAAACATGGTATTTCACATGCGGTAGATTGAGAGGGCACGCAACTTTCTTGGCCTCAGCGATACTAGTCGGACATGTGTTCCCCTTCTTGGGAAGAATATCGTGTCAGAATGCAATGTTGTCGTCGAAGCATTCGTCGGTCATTCTGTGTTTCGCCTTCATCTCCAGAGCCCTGAGCATTACATTCAGACGGGTATCCTCGTCGTTGCATCCATCAAACAATGGAGTGACCGCGTCTTTGTTCATTTGCTCTAGCTTAGCTTTCTCTCTAGCGGCGGCTCTGGTGTTACTCGTCTCCTTGAGAAGCAGATCTTGGACATGAGGGTCTCGCAGCCAGCTCGAATCATGGTCGACACCTTGATCTTCTTGTTCATGCCCGGCGCCACCCTGATCTTCATGATCATCACCTGCCCCACCGTCGGCATCTTAACCTTCGTGATCATGACCGACATCTTGATCTTCACCATTATTGACATCCTCATCATCATCTTCATCATCACGTATCCATCGAGTGTAGCCATCCATGAAACTACGTCGGAGCAGGTGCGACTCCAGCATTCCAGAATCGTGCCTTATCAGATACATCAGCTTGCAGTCACGACACAGACATCTTATCTTCGTCTTGTTTACGCGTGCCATATCGGTCCTCGCGCATCTCATCCACCTATCCACGAGGGCTATGCGGACCATGGTCTCCTACGCGTGGTACAAAAAGCAAAATAATAATTAGAGCATATATGGACGTCTGGATCGCCGGAAAAATTTGGCATGACCTCCCCTAAAAGGAGGACATCCGCGAGTGCCAGAAATTCACCAGAAAAGAAATGAATCGACATTCCGGTGAAACATTGGCATCTCAAATGAAATCCCTGCACAAAAAGAAGCATGCACCACAACACAATCATATAGTCGCGGTGTCACCGACAACGCGCATGAGCATGCAAGTAACGCCTTCACGCTTCCTCCAACAACGACTTGCGCAAGACAGCCAGAGGAGAAGTAAAGGGACATGTTGTAGATCTAGAGGAGCAAGAGACTTCACTTACATATGAGTGTCAACCAATGGAGATTGAGCAAGCTTCTATGGTGAATCAATGTGGGAAATGAGGTGGGGAGAAGGAGGGGGGTGACCAAATCTGTCTTTTGGTGGAGGAAGAAGTGAGGCAATTGAGTGGGGTGCATGTGCCAAAAGGTGCAAAAATGTGAGCCAGGTTATGCGAGGCACATATTGCAGTAAATGCGCCTCCTATGTTGTGAACTATTTGAGGCGCATATGCTAACATGCGCCTCACTTATCCGGCCACCCGGGCCCACAGAGGTTACTTGAGGCGCACCCTTCTTAATGCGCCTCGCCTATTGTCAAGTATCGGAGGCACATGTGACGATGCGCCTCGCATATTGGACCACCAATCTCCTCCCAGGCCCACCCAACATATGCGAGGCGCATTGGTCACATATGCGCCTCGCTTATCTAACATGTTGGAGGCGCATATTACCAGGATGCGCCTCGCATAATATGGGGGTGCCAGATTTCGTCCGTACAGATGCTAGAGGCGCATATAGTATAAATGCTAGAGGCGCATACTTACACCTACAAATATGCTCCTCGCCTATTTAAGTACTAGAGGCGCATGTCAGGCTGGTTCACCTCGCCTATTTTATTAGAGGCGCATATAGTATAAATGCACCTCAAATGAGCATGTCTGCTATAGCCTTTTCTCTAGTAGTGGGTGTAAGTATAGGGATATCCTCATCATATTTGGAATTTACAATTCTATTAAAGATTTAATATTTCTTTATTTAGCTGGACTGGTCCCATGGGCTAGCCCAGCTCGGCCTATTTGGGCCACCTCGGCCCACTCTGGTCCACTGGGTTGGGTCTGATGAGGACATCCCATCTATCGATACAACTGTTGTACCTAGTGGTACACAAATATGAGGACCTATCACCGAGCTCGTGCCAAACATTCCTCACATGCATGAGAATATGATGCTGCCTAAATCAGATGTGTTTGTTACTCTTAGGAATGATGGACCTTTCATGGACGAGAGGGACAAACATTGGAGCATGATCATGCATGGAGACGGCAGCAAGCATGTGAGGATTGAAGATGACCGCAAGTGGAGATTTTAGAACTTTGAAGCCACCATAATGATGATTGAAGACTTGGATGAAATATTCAAGAATTATACTTCATAAATTCGTCCATAGCTTCATATGGTGCCGCGTCACCTCTATTTTTGGACCAGGCCCATGATATTTTCACAGGAATTAAGTTAGCCACTTTTTAGAATACGTATTTGAGGAGAAAAAGCCTTCTAGGGTTAGGTTCGGCCACCATACCTATGGCTGGCCGAAACCCCACATTTTGCTCTTAAATATCCCCATAGCCATCACTTTTAGACTCGGATTTTGTTTAGACTAAAAGTTAGCCATCATTGCAACTTCACCAAGGCTTAAGTGTTGTAGAGGCCTCTTGTACTTCGCACCTATACATGATCCCATATTTTCAATAAAGCTTTCATATTTACTCGTAATATCTTGATTGCAATATTAGTTCTTATTTGTTCTCGATTTTAGGTAGGAATTAAGACCCTAGCTGGTCAGGCTAATCGTGCTTCCACGAGATCGGTAACCTCCAGGAGATTGGCCTAGCGATTGAATTGGTGCTCATGCTCGCACTTGTAGTCAGATCGTCAAGCACGAACTCCACCCAAAACTGACTATGACCACCTCATCGAAATATCGGACACCTTTTCCCTATCATGTGGTATCATATTTCAGGTTGCTTGGTGAGATTGACAGTTTTTCCTAGTGTAGATCTGTTTTACCTATAACCCACGAAAAAGCCAAAATACAATTCGAGTTTAGATCTATCTATCCCATCACCAATCTACCCCTTGCATTATCTTTTCAATTTTGCATCATTAAATTTGTGTGTGCATCATCGCGTCGAGTTGCTGGTCTTAATGTCTCATCCCTTAGAGTTTTGAGTTCTAGTCACATTAGTCACCGCCACCACGCTTGTAGATCACCGCTATTGCCATACTTCCCCAACACATCCACCACCATATTCCACTGCCATATACTCCTTCTGCCATAAACCCTAGAGTCTGCCACCGCCTTCCTACCGCAACATAGATCAGATCTGTTTTCCTGCCGTGGCACGAGTCCGAGTAGATTTGTTATTTCCTTGTTATTTTTTCTTTCCTTCCATATTGTTCCGTGTTGGAATCTAATTCTGCTGAGTTAAATTTCTGGCCGCGAGTCAAGGAGAGAAAAAATTCTGCAAACGCCTCGATTTTTTTCCTGCATATACTAGTTTTTTTCCTTGGGGATCACTTTTATCCATTGACCATTTTAGCGACATTTTTTGGGTGCCCTTGCGCTTTCCGGAGCACGGTAGAAAATTTTCGACAAAACATTTTGGGGCTATACTATTTTTAGACCTCGTAGATCAGTTTTAGACACCCGACATCATAGTGATTTTGGACATCCCAGTTGCTTTCAAGGACACCATATCATCGCACCATTGCTTGTTGTGTCATGTCGTGACATTGTTAGTGTTCTAGGCTCGCGTCTCTAGTATGATCTAGCCTAGGACCAACACTGTACCATCGTTAAGCATCTTTTCAACTTTGGATTGTTGTTTTGATAATTGATAACCCCCTTGCTAAGCCTTCCCAGAGCTCCACAGATTTCTCCACGTACAGTGTGTTCGACTCTTGGTAATTGCTTAGTTCAATCTAGGGAACCACTGATCCTTGCGGTTGCACATCACCTTTCCTCCTATTTGGTAAGAACTTGTAAGAGCTTTGTATATTGCTTGACGGATTACGCATGCTTCCACCATATTTCTGTACTCATAGGCATATACACCTGTGCTTTTAAGGACTAACCATGGAAGGAACTGGAGATCTACTTGTTGCCCCAGCAAACATGACGGATGAAGAGATGCATGCTCACTTTACCAAGCTTTTGGTAGGGCGTTCTCAAGATGTTGATTCATGACAGGATTTTTATCCTTCAACTACAAGCTCAACGCCAAGTTTCAGTAGGTCCTTGACAAGTTACCTGCACCTGCTGCTGCAACACGTCCTCAGCTGCATTTACACGGCCATGTGGAACTTGCACACCCTGTTCCACTCGTGGGACACCATACTGTTGGTTCGTCTCCTCCTGCTACAACTAGACCACCTCCTGCTGTTGCCACCGCAATAGTTGCACCATCGGTTGCCACCGCTACCACTCCTGAAGCTTTCGTAGAATATGAAGAGGATGGTGAGTATGAGTATGAAGACGAAAATGCGTTTGACAAACATGTCGAATAACCTGCAGGACGATCTCGTCATTAATACCGCAATGCTCGACTACCGGTATGTAATGATGATCATGTTGCAAAGCTTGAGCTAAATATTCCATGTTTTGAGGGTAGATATAATCCTAATGCATATCTTACATGGGAATTGGAAGTAGATCAACGTTTTGCATGTTTAAGATATCCTAAGAATATGCGTGTTAGTTCTTCTACTTGCGAGTTTATAGATTTCGCTTCACTTTGGTGGTCTAAATATTGTCGTTTAAATCATGATAATGTTCCTAATACTTGGACTGCTTTAAAAACTGCTATGCATGTTCGTTTTGTACTTCCAACTTAGCAATAAGATTTTCTAAGGAAATTGACTCATTTAGAACAAGGGAAAATTATGTGGAAGAATATTAGCAGGAATTGCAAACTGGGATGGTTCATTGTGGTAATGTTGAAAATACGAAACAAATGCTTGATCATTTCTTTAGTGGGTTAAATAAGGACATTCAGAACATCATAGACTATAAGGAATATCATACCATCACTCATTTGTTTCATCTTGCTTGCAAAGCTAAACGTGAAGTGCAGGATCGTCAACCACCATGGATAAGGATTAATAATTCGGTAAGTCATACATCGTTGTGGACGTCACGATAATCAGCGTCTTCTTCGCATGGTACACTACCAACACCTACCACATCCAAAGTCACCATGCCTACATCAAGAACACCTTCGGATGCTCCTCCGTCGTCGTCTAATGGTCTCTCTCGTAGTTCCTCTTAAATGGCCTCCACGAGCAAGACGAAGGATATATAATGTCGCAAATGCTGGGGATATGGTCATATTGAGAGGATGCACAACACAACGTGTTATGATGGTGCGTGACGAGGGTGAATATGATTCAGCAAGTGATTTTGATGAAAGATATATTAGCTCTTATTGCTGCACGTGAAGGGGATAATTCGAATTCTAAAGAAGAGATGGAGGTTATGGGAGCTGAAACCGATGATCAATACAAGAGTTTAGTTGCACAACATGTTTTGAGTGTGTAGTTGAGCAAAGCTGAGCATGATCAATGCCACAATTGTTTCCAAACAAGAGGTGTTGTCAAGGAACGAGCCATAAGGAGCTAGCTCTCTGAACAAGACAATGTACACATTCATATTACATCCAATGGTTTGAGATTTCTCGTACGATCAAGGTAAAAAGAACGCTACGTGTGCATTTTACTATTGGTACATATTCTGATTTTGTTGATTGTGATGTTATCCCAATGCAAGCTTGTTCTTCGTTACTTGGTAGACATTGGCAATTTGATAGAGAATGATGTAGCCCGTACTACGGACGCTCCTACATCTACACCACCAAGTTCCCCAAGTGGACCAATGACTCGTACTCGAGCCAAGCTCCTTCAAGCTAAGGTGAATTCGCTCCTTGTCTCATGTGATTTATATACATCCTTGGACGGCTTGCTACTTCATGCCAATACTTTATGCATCATCAGGTATGAACCCCATGAAGACATGCCAAGGGAAGCAACCAAGCCATCACAAGACAGAGCTCTAGACCAAACCGACAAACCAGAAATCTCGCCGGAACTTCTGGTGCATGCTCCGGTGGACCGGACCTCCGACCGGAATTTCCGGCGTGCGCCGAAACCAACCGACGCTGACCGAAACACATCTCTGTATGCCATTCTGGTCACCGACCAGAATTGCCGGCGTTGACAGAACCACATCTCTGTACGCCGTTTCGGTCGCCGACCAGAATTACCGGCGCTGACCGGAATTTCGGGCGCCCCGTCCGGCGGGACCGAACTTATCGCTAGAATGGTGTAGTCTCAAAGTCAACCAGGGTTTGATGCCCGAGAATATTCCTATTTCGTCCAGTTTTTACCCTTTTGTACCCAAACTACCCCTGACTTAGTGCCTGACCTATCTATAGCCCCCACACCCCCTTGTATTGCTTAGGCATGATATTTGGAATTAGTGGACACCCTTGTGGATCTATCTAATTCTTGCCTCATGCTCCTTGATTAAGGATCACCCAAATATCCCAAACCTCGTTGGAGTTTGCATCGTGCCTCCCTCATTGTACAAGGCTTAGGCATCTGAGTTCCTTTTCCTAGATGTCAAGATCTCACCAAGACTCCCTACTCATCGTGCTGGTTTGAGAGAGAGAACTCCGTCCGCCGCCAATCCTAGGGGTTGCGCCGGACCGGTCACCGCTAGCATGAGCTATAGGTGTGTATTGTGTCTTCACGTGTGCGTGTGTTCATCATGTTCTTCATGTGTGAGTCCGCGGATTTCATCCTCCCCCTCATCTCCCTCCATGATTTCAAGGGATTCGTGAAAGATCAGGCCACCCTCGAGGTTTGCCCTCAACATATTGGTATCAAGAGCTTTGTTGCTGACAAATTCCTCCACAAAATTTTCTTCTATCCACACAAAATTCGAAATTCCCCCAAAAAATAGCTCCAAGTTTGCCTTCGGATTGATATCTGGATTTGGTGCATTTTTAGTGGGTTTGTTCCACAGATCTAGTTCTTTGGGTACCGATCTACCTTCCTAGAACCTTTTCCTAGCCCAATTTGGACAAATTTCTGATTTTTTGACCGATTTGACTTTTGGAGTTTGTCATGAACTCAAACTGGCTCCAGGCCCGGCGGACCTGCCCAGCCGCCGGAAATTTCGGCGCATGTTCCGGTGCACCGGAATTGCGATCGGAAATTCCAGCACCAGGCTCGGCGCCGCTGGTTTGGCCGCCGAAAATCCTGAATTCCCCCAATTTTGTCCGTTTTTCCTTTTGTGTTGCTCATGCCTCGTGTGCGTGTCGCCCCAACTAACTTCAAGCTTCCACAAGGCATCACATACCGCGCTTCTCGACACCGCAACGCCGAACATCATCACCTACACCGGTAGCAAGTCGTCAATACCGAAGGTATAACTTGCTCCACCTTGTTAACCCTTCTTCCTTATGTGTATCTATCCTATGAGAGCAACTCATCGTGTGTTTGCCTAAGCATTGTGCACTTGTCCTTGGAAATTGAGAGTGTGTAAGCAAATTCAAGAGTTAACATAATAGTATAGAAAGGGAGAAAAAGAATCAAAAAAAGAGAAAAAGAAAAAGAAAAATAGCAAGATACATAGTCTCCCAATACGAAGAGGGTCTCAAGCTTGTAAGCAAAGAGAGAGACAGAGCGCGACCAAGGCAAGTGCACAAATTTGTTGCTTATTTCTCTTTTGGCGAACGAGTTGTGGTCTCTCTGGCACGACACCGAGCTTAGTCATCGTTAGGACATTTTGTGCTCATTTTATAGTCGTGCTAACCACATTCGTCTCCACGTGTGTGTATCCTTGTGTTTTTGTAGATCGTTTCACTTTTGCTTTGGATCTTTGGTTCTCTACTACTTTTGACAATAACCTTTTCTTTGGATCATTTCGTTTGGTTTTCCACCACCCTAACCTTCCACCAAAAGCTTTTGAGAGTTAGTCCTTTCTTTAGTTTGAAGTTTGTTTGCGTTTTCACTTTGCACGCTTATAGCTCTCACTTGTGGTTTCTAGTTCGGTGCAATCTCCAAGGTGAGGTAAAAGGCTAACACCAGCATATTCCACTTCCATATACAATCCTTGTGAGTCGAGTCAACCGCCTCCCCAAGAAGAAGAACATGGACCGTACATGACGCGCACAAGTCACTACATCATCCAACAAGAGTTCTATGAACGTTGCCAAGGTCTTGAGACGCGACAAGATGAACAATTCGATGAGACGCAAGCCGAGTTCAAGAATATCGACAACCGCTTCGATGGCCTCGAACGACAAATGCATGCGATGCGTCACAACTTCGACCATCAAAATGAAGCACTCCAACGCTCTGTCACTGAAACAAATGACAAGCTTTGACTTCTCATCGACGGAATGGAAAGATCACGATCTCGCGCATCAAGCTCTTCAAGCTCGTCACGCCACCGTTCCCCTCTTTGTCAAGATCGTCATCCAAGTGTTCCAAGATGCAATGACGCCCCCGTGGTTGAATATGGAAGCTATTTGAACTATGTACCTTCACCACGGCACGCCGCAACGTCAATCTATGATGGTGATTTCTCCTCAAGGCCTCAAGCAAGGCGCGAAGGACACTGTCATCATGCAAGGGCGCTAGTGATCCAACAAGCGCAACCACAAGAAGAACCGCACGTGGAACCTCAAGCACAACCTCAAATCCACCACCTTCGCCCACGACACATACTTGACAACAACAAGTGATGACTCCAACTTGGAGGAACAAGCTCGTCACCAACATGACGCTCCCCAAGATCCTCATCCTCGTCATCGCCATCATGAACGACCATGTCGACACCATGGTCACCACGAGGCGCCTCCTCCACCTCATCAAACATGGAGCATCAAGTGGTACAAATTGAGTGACGCCCATCACGTCATGAGGCTCAAGACCGCGATCTTCGCCGTGAGGCCCAAGTGCCTAACCCGCAAAAACAACCGAGGAATGAGCCTCCTCTTTGTCCACAACAACCTCAAGAGGCTCCACCCCCTCATGATCATCACGAGGCCCAAGTGCCTCCTCCTCCTCGTCAACAACCACGCCAAGAGCAAGATCAAGTTCCACCACCTCCAAATGCGAATCCTCAACCTCAAGAACACCAACAAGCTCATCACAACGATTGCATGGAAGATGAAGATCATCATCAACATGGAAACCACCACCACCATGATCGCAATGAGGAAGAAACATTTGGCAAGCTCATGTTCACGATGCCCAAGTTCACCAGATCAAATGACCCCGAAGAATACCTCTCATGGGCACTCAAAGTCAACAAGATCTTCCGTATGCACAAATATAGCAATGAGAAGATGGTCGCCATGGCTTCGCTTGAGTTTGATGAGTACGCCAACCATTGGTGGGAATAAGTTCAAGTTGCTCGTGATGCAAGAGGAGAGCCCCAAATCACAACTTGGCATGACATGAAGGCTCATATGAGATCCTGCTTTGTTCCTTCGCACTACACGTGCGACCTCTTCAACAACCTTCAATCGCTGCGTCAAGGGACAAAGACCGTGGAAGAGTACTTCGAGGAAATGGAGCTCAACATGATCCGTGCCAACATTGAAGAGCGCAAAGAGCAAACTATGGAACGTTTCCTTATTGGCTTGAACCACCCAATCAAGCGCATCATCGAGTTCCAAACATACAACAACATGGTTGAGCTTGTGCACATTGCAACAAAGGCCGAACGTCAAGTGTAAGAGGACATCAAGTACAACAAGCCAAAGACATACTTCACCTACAAGCAAGCTTCATCCACTACACCACCAACCTTCAGTGGAAGCTCATCAAGTACTTCCAAGACTTCCTTCAAGCCCACACTTCCTCAAGGAAAACCGCCCCCGAGTGGCAAGTATACAAAGGATGCAACGCCATTCAACAACGAATGCTACGAGTGTGGAGGCAAAGGACACAAGTCAGCCGAGTGTGGAAACAAGAAAGTATTTTTTATCCATGACAATGGCGATGAAGAGTACTTGAGTGAAGATGAATTTGATGCCTGAATCAAGGAAGCAATGACAAGGCAACGAGTGGAAGATAACCAAGAACTCCTCATGTGTGAACATGACGCAAGTCCATCGCTTGTCGTCACAAGGATCTTGACCACTCAAGCAGAAGAGCATGAAGACCAATGCTCAAATATCTTCCAAACACGAGCCGACATCAATGGCAAATCTATCAAAGTGATCATCGATGGAGGGAGTTGCCACAACCTTGCTAGCACCAAGTTGTGTGAGAATCTCAACCTCACCCTCCATCCACACAAGCACCCCTAACATGTCAAATGGCTAAGTGACCAAGGGTCCGTGAAGATCAAGCACACCGTCTTAGTAACCTTATCTATTGGACCTATACAAAGACATGGTGGAGTGTGATGTAGTTCCAATGACGCTTGGCCGCATGTTGCTTGGTCGACCATGGCAATTTGATAAAGGTGGTCTGCATGATGGTCACACAAATGTTTACACCTTCAAATGGCTTAACAAGACATGTGTTTTGCAAGTGATGACTCCTAGCCAAATAATTGCGGACAATGCAAAGGCTTTAGCGAGAGTGCAAACCACAATACAAACTTGTGAGAAGAGTAGTGAGCAAGAGAACCACAACATAGTGAGTGAGATCCACAAGCCAAACTCGAGTGGAAAAACTAAGAGTGTTCTCCTTGACACCAAAAGTGAGATGAGAGATGTGAGAAACAACCCATCCATCTTGCACTATGTCCTCATTTGCAAGGGACTAGCGCAAGGAACTAATGACTTGAAAAATATTCCTCCCTCTTTGATGATTGTTTTACAGGAATTCAAGTATGTGTTCCCCGAAGAGCTCCCACATGGACTACCTCCTTTTCGCGGCATCGAACATCGCATTGATCTCATTCCTGGCGCATCGCTACCAAACTGCGCCACCTACCGCATGAACCCGGAGGATATGAAAGAGATAAAACACCTAATCAACCAACTCGTCTCCAAAGGTTTGATCCAAGTTAGCACTAGTACAAGTGCGGTACCCGTGATTCTTGTTCCAAAAACAGATGATACATTGTGGTTATGCATGGACTGCCATCCAATCAATGCTATCACCGTGCGCTATCGACATCCTATACCGCGTCTTAATGACATGCTTGATGAGTTGTGTGGAGCCACTATTTTCTCGAAAATTGATCTTCGTAGTGGTTACCATCAAATACGCATGGCGGAAGGTGATGAGTGGAAGACCGCCTTCAAGACCAAACTTGGTCTCTATGAATGGTTGGTCATGCCTTTTGGCTTATCCAATGCCCCATCCACCTTCATGCACCTTATGAATCATATTTTGCGTTCTCTCATTGGAAAAAGTGTTGTTGTCTATTTCAATGATATACTTGTTTATAGCAAGTCACTTGAGGACCATGTTACACATGTCAAGTAAGTCTTGCAAATCCTTCGACATTAAAAGCTATATGCTAATCTTCCCAAGTGTACTTTTGCTAAAGACAAGTTATTTTTTCTTGGATTTGTCGTTTCTTCAAATGGCATTGAAGTTGATGTTTCTAAGTAAAGGACATACGAGATTGGCCCATCCCAACAAATGTGAGTGAACTCCGAAGTTTTCATGGGTTGGGCGGTTTCTATCGTCGCTTTGTGAAAGACTCTTCTACTGTTGCTTGTCCTCTCAATGAATTGACCAAGAAGAATGTCACCTTCGTGTGGGGAAAAGCACAACAAAAAGCTTTTGATGAACTTAAAAAGAGGCTCACCGAAGCACCCCTTCTTGCATTACCGGATTTCACTAGAACTTTTGAGATAGAGTGTGATGCTAGTGGTATTGGCATTGGAGGAGTCCTAATGCAAAATGGGCATCCTATTGCATACCATAGCGAGAAACTTGATGGTGCTCGCCTTAACTATCCAATTTATGACAAAGAGCTTTTTGCCTTAGTTCATGTCCTTCAAATTTGGCAAAACTACCTTTGGCCTAAGGAATTTATCATACATTCTGATCATGAGTCGTTGAAATATCTCAAAGGCCAAGCCAATTTGAGTAAGAGACATGCTAAGTCGGTCGAGTTTATGGAATCTTTTCCTTACATTGTCAAGTATAAGAAGGGCAAATATAATGTAGTTGCGGATGCTTTGTGTCGCAAGCACACAAGCCTTCTTACTCGACTTGAAGTAAACGTGTTGGGTCTTGATGAAATCAAAACTTTGTATTCTTCCGACCCATTCTTTGGTCCATTTTTCGCAAAGTGCTCCATTGACAAAGGAGTTGATGATTTCTATTTGCATAAGGGCTTTCTATTTGAACAAAACAGGCTTTGCATTCTGAAGTCGCCTCTTCAACTTTTTATTCTCCACAAATCTCATGGTGGAGGCCTCATGGGTCACTTTGGCCATGACAAGACATTGGACATGCTCTCCACTCACTACTTTTGGCCCAAGATGAAGCGCGACGTGGAACGCTACGTCCAACGATGCACTACTTGTGTTCAAGCTAAGTCGCAAGCTAACCCTTATGGTCTTTATATGCCATTGCCTATTACTTATGCACCTTGGTCTGACATTAGCATGGATTTTGTGTTAGGATTACCTAGGTCTAAGCATGGTCATGATTCTATATTTTTCATTGTGGATCGCTTTTCCAAAATGGCACACTTCATACCGTGCCATAAGACCGACGATGCTTCACATATTCCCAATTTGTTTTTCAGGGAAATCGTCCGTCTTTATGGTGTACCAACAACAATCGTCTCCGACCGTGACGTCAAATTCATGAGCTACTTGTGGAAGACCCCCATGGCCAAGCTCGACATCAAGCTACTCTTATCCTCTAGATCGCACCAGCAAACCGATGGCCAAACCAAGGTTGTCAGCCGAAGCCTTGGCACCCTCCTTCGTGTGTTGATCAAGAAAAACCTCAAGGATTGGGAGGAATGCATTCCCCACACCGAGTTCGCCTACAATCGAGCCAAGCACTCTACAACCAAGATGAGTCCCTTCATGATCGTCTACAGTTGCAAGCCCCTCACTGCACTCAACATACTACCACTACCTCTCCATGAGTGTACCAACATGGACTTTGAGAAGCGCGCCCAAGTTATGAAGAAGCTTCACGAAGAAACAAGAGCTACTATCAAGCAACAAGTCCTTCACCAAGCATCAAGTCTCAACAAGGACAAGAAATAAATGTTCTTCGAAGAAGGTGACCTTGTATGGATACACTTGAGCAAGGAACGCTTCCCCGACTCCAAGCTCAAGCCAAGAGGTAATGGGCCCTTCAAGGTCCTCAAGAGAATCAAAACAAACGCATACGTCATCATCATACCGACTTCAAAGTACCTCATGAGCAAGACATTCAATGTCAAGGACCTCTCACCCTACTATGGAGATGTTCAAGATGATAGCCATGAAGAGTAGAGGATGACTCTTTCCCAAGGGAGGGGGGAGCTGATGCAGCCCGTCCTACGAACGCTCCTACATCTACACCACCAAGTTCCCCCAAGTGGACCAATGACTCATGCTCAAGCCAAGCTCCTTCAAGCTAAGGTGAATTCGCTCCTTGTCTCATGTGATTTCGATACATCCTTGGACGGCTTGCTAGCCAATACTTTATGCATCATTAGGTATGAACCCCATGAAGAAATGCCAAGGGAAGCATCCAAGCCATCACAAGAGGGAGCTCAAGACCAAACCGGCACCAGGACCGGCGGACCCAAAATCTTGCCGGAACTTCTGGCGCATGCTCTGGCGGACCGGACCTCCGACCGGAATTTCCGGCACGCGCCGAAACCAACCGGCGCCGATCAAAACGCATCTCTGTATGCTGTTCTGGTCGCTGACCAGAATTACTGGCGCTAACCGGAATTTCCGGTGCCTCATCTGGTGCGACCGGACTTATCGCCGGAATGCTCCAGTCTCAAAGTCAACCAGGGTTTGATGCCCGAGAATATTCCTATTTCGTCCAGTTTTTACCCTTTTGTACCCAAACTACCCCTAACTTAGTGGCTGGCCTATATATAGCCCCCACACCCCCTTGTATTGCTTAGGCATGATATTTGGAATTAGTGGAGACCCTTGTGGATCTATCTAATTCTTGCCTCATGCTCCTTGATTAAGGAGCACCCAAATATCCCAAACCTCGTTGGACTTTGCATCGTTCCTCCCTCATTGTACAAGGCCTAGGCATCAGAGTTCCTTTTCCTAGACATCAAGATGTCACCAAGACTCCCTACTCGCCATGCTAGTTCAAGAGAGAGACCTCCGCCGGACACCGATCCTAGGGATTGCGCCAGACTAGTCACCACCGGCGTGAGCTATAGGTGTGTATTGTTTCTTTGCATGTGCGTGTGTTCATCATGTTCTTCGTGTGTGAGTCCATGGATTTCATCCTCTCCCTCATCCCCCTTCGGGATTTCAAGGATTCGTGAAAGATCAGGCCACCCTCGAGGTTTGCCCTCAATAGAGAACCTATTCGTTAATGGTAAAACTAATCACTATTCTCTTATGGATGATGGAAAGAAAATTGGTCTCAAACCTATGACTCCTGAATTTTTAAAAAAGATGATATTGTAGAGTTAGTAGAGCTAAAACTGAGGAGAAACACAAAAGTAAGAATCAGATTATTGCTGCAGATTTTGTACCACCAAAGACCACTAAATCTGATTCTAAACATGCTACTGAAATTCGTTTGAAGGGTCCATGTATGCTTGCAACTAAAATTGATATTGCTGAACTAGATGTGAACAATACTCATTGTTATGAAATTGTCTGTAAAGAGGTTTTGTTTTTCATTTGAGGATATGCCTCCCTCTTTGCAGGAATATGAGGACGCTTTCCCACATGAGATACCACTAGGACTACCAACTATTCGAGGAATTGAGCACCAAATTGATCTAATTCCTAGTGCCATGCTACCCAATCGCGCACCATATAGAACCAATCTAGAGGAGACAAAGGAGATACAACTCCAAATTCAGGAACTACTCAATAAAGATCACATTCGTGAGTCTCTTAGCACATGTGACACTCCTATTATTTTGATACCTTAGAAAGATGGTTCTTCACGCATGTGTACTGCTTGTAGAGCTATCAATAATATTACCATTTGTTACCGTCATCGTATAACACATTTATATGATATGCTTGATTTATTGAGTGTCTCTACAATGTTTTCTAAAGTTGATTTGCATAGTGGTTACCACCAGATTCGTATGAAACTGGGAGATGAATGGAAAACAACATTTAAAACTAAGTTTGGTTTATATGAGTAGTTAGTAAAGCCTTTTGGTTTAACTAATGCACCCAGCCCATTCATGATATTAATGAACAAAGTTTTGCATGATTTCATTGGATGTTTTGTTGTAGTCTACTTTCATGATATTCTGATTTAAAGAAAATCTTTAGAGGATCATTTGGATCATTTATGTGTTGTTTTTAATGCTTTACACGATGCACGTTTGTTTGGTAATATTGATAAGTGCACCTTTTGCACCGATCGAGTTGCTTTTCTTGGCTATTTTGTTACATCACAGGGTATTGAAGTTGATCCAACCAAGATTAAGTGATTGATAATTGGCAATAGCCCAAAATGGTCACATAAGTGAGGAGTTTTCTTGGCCTCGCTGGGTTTTATAGGAATTTTGTCAAAGATTTTTGATCCATTGCTATGCCATTGAATGAACTTACAAATAAGGATGTACCCTTTGTTTGGGGTGATGCACAACAAGAAGCCTTCATGATATTGAAAGATAAGTTAACACATGCTCCATTGCTCCAACTTCCTGATTTTAATAAGACTTCTAAGCTCGAATGTGATGATAGTGGAATTGGTTTGGGAGGTGTGTTATTACAAGAGGGCAAATCCATTGCATATTTTAGTAAAACATTGAGTGGGCTTTAGTCTCAACTCTTCTACTTATGAAAAAGAATTATATGCGCTGGTTTGGATATTAGAAACTTGGCAACACTATTTATGGCCTAAATAATTTGTTGGTGAATTGTCGCCATGCAAAGTGTGTTGAATTTATTCAGTCTTTTACTTATGTTATCAAACACAAAAAGGTTAAAGATAACGTTATTGCCGATGATTTGTCGTGCTGTTACACTATGTTATTTCAACTTGACTTTAAAATATTTCGATTGGAAACTATCCTGAAAAATATTTGCATGACGCTGAATTTAAAGATGTTTTAAAGAATTGTATAGATGGTAGTACATGTAACAAATTTGTCCTCAGTGATAGATTTGTGTTTCATGCTGACAAACTATGCATCCGAGCTAGTTTCGTTCGTCTTTTGTTGTTACAGGAGGCGCATGGCAGATGATTGATGGGTGACTTTGGTGTAAAGAAGATAGAGGATGTTCTTGCTACACACTTCTTTTGGCCATGCATGCGTCGCGATGTTGAGAGATTTGTGGCACGCTGCACTACTTGTCAAAAAGCTAAGTCTCGACTTAATCCACATGGTTTATATATGCTTCTTCTTTTTCCTAGCGTACCTTGGGAGGACTTCGTTTTGGGATTGCCTTGTACATAGAAGGGGTGGGATAGCATTTTTGTTGTTGTGGATCAGTTTTCTAAGATGGCACACTTCATTCCTTGTCACACGACTAATGATGATGCGCATGTTACTGATTTGTTCTTTTGTGAAATTCTTCATTTACATGGTGTGCCAAATACTATTGTTTCTGATAATGATACAAAATTTCTTAGCCACTTTTTGAAATGTTCATGGGCTAAGTTGGGGACTAAATTGCTCTTTAGTAATACATGTCATCCCCAAACTGATGGACAAACTCAAGTAGACAATAGAACTTTCTATACTATGTTGCGGGTTGTTTTAAAGAACATAAAATTGTGGGAAGAATGTTTACCTCATATTGAATTTTCTTATAACCGTTTGTTCCATTCTACCACAAAGATGTGCCCATGTGAGATTATGCATGGTTTTATTCCTCGTGCACCTATTGATTTGTTGCCATTACCATCTTTGGTACACAATAATTTGGATGCTACACAACATGCTGAACTTATATTAAATTACATGAGACTACTAATACAACATAGAACACATGAATTCTAAGTATAAACTTGCTGGGAATAGAGGTAGAAATCATGTTTTGATTGATGTTGGTGATCTTGTTTGGTTACATTTGCGCAAATATCGTTTTCCTGATTTGTGCAAGTCTAAGTTAATGCCATGTGCTGCTGGTCCTTTTAAAGTGTTAGAGAAATTAAATGATAATGCGTATAGACTTGAGCTTCCTGTAGATTTTGGTATGGTTAGTCTTACATTTAACATTGCAGATTTGAAACCATACATTGGTGAGGAAGATGAGAATGCATCAAGGACAACTTCAGTTCAAGAAGGGAAGCATGATGAGGACATCCCATCTATTGATACAACCGTTGTACCAACATCTACACAAATACAAGGACCTATCACTCGAGCTCATGCCAAACAACTTAACTATCAGGTACTTTCTTTTCTTGGAACTATTCCTCACATACATGATAATATGATGCGGACTAAATCAGATGTGTGTGTTACTCTTAGAAATGATGTACCTAGCATGGACAAGAGGGACAAGCATTGGAGCATGATTATGCATGGATATGACACCAAGCATGTGAGGATTAAAGAGGATGCTGCAAGTGCAATTTCAGAACTTTGAAGCCACCATAACAGACGAAATATTCAAGAATTCTACTGCATAATTTCGTCCATGGCTTCATATGGTGCTGCGTCACCTTTATTTTTTTGACAGGCCCATGCTATTTTCACAGGAATGAAGTTATCCACTTTTAGAGTCCATATTTGAGGAGAAAAGGCCTTCTAGGGTTAGATTCGGCAACCATACCAATGGCTAGCCGAAACCCCCACATTTTCCTCCTTAAATACCCCCATAGCTATCACTTTTAGACTCGGATTTTGTTTAAACTAAAAGTTAGCCATCATTGCAACTTCACCAAGGCTTGAGTGTCATAGAGGCCTCTTGTACTTCGCACCTATATAGGATGCCACCTTTTCAATAAAGCTTCACAACCCCTAGATTAATCCTTCGGGAATCCTTATTATGCATACACCATGATCCCATGATCAGTCTGTCGTGGCACATAACCAACAAGTATCAAAGTAAATATCCATTACTTAAGTGGATACATGTCATACCTCAAATGCCATTATGGCTACATTAGTCATCATCAGCGGAACTTTATCGAAGCGTAGAGCCCGAGCCATGCCTTTCCTATAGGCAACTGACTGGGAGAATGTCCTAGCTCGCAAAGTCATCATCCTCACCTTCTTCTTCTTGATATCTGACCAAGTTAATAGCCAGGGACAATGCCAGTGAGTACTTTGAATGTACTCGCGAACCACCTTAACAGAATAATAAGAACAAGAGGATGTGCAATATGGATGTGGTAGTAGGAGGACTCCAAGAGAGGTTCTTTTCTCAAATAGTTTCTCTTGTATATATAACATCTACGTATCTTTGTTGAAAACTTCTGTAAAACATTTTGGAAACCTTTTTGAATTTTTTTGGAAACACTAGGAATGGGTCACCCATTTCTCATCTCACGGTCATTACCGACCAGAACTTCCATCTTCTATGATCCTCCAAGATCACCTCACCTTCTCTGGTGTCCTTTAGACCACCAATTTTTGAAAGCTTTTTTTTCCAAAATCCTTTTTGAAAACAAAACCAACACCGCTCTACAGTAGTTTGTCCAACCGTCCATAACAGCAGACATGGCTATTTGAATAGATTTACACTCTACAGAGGTTGTACACTTTACCCACACCATCCGGTTACCCTGCCTTCATCTCGCATGGATCATGGGTCGAGTAACCGATCAAGACTCTCCGGATGCTACTCTACCATAAGCCCTACCATATGAGTTGTTCCCTCAACACCGGGACGTCGGGATCCACGGATGAACTGGAGCGCCCACTCAATCTTGGAGTGTGTACTTTCAATGACTATCTAACAGTTGACCCTTATTGTAAAGTAAGCCTGGAATGAGAGGGAGATGGTCCCTTATAAGTAGTTGTGAGAATTCCCATACCAGATTAGAAAACTTCAAGTCCAATCCTATAACATTCAAGAGTAATGTGGTTGCACAGGTTAAGTTGTTATAGCTAAAGTTGCAAAGAACCCGGTGCGTTTTTGTAAGCATTTTCCGTCCTCTTTCTTTCATCATTTTGTAAAAAAAAACATTTTTTCCTTTCTCAAACTTCTCTTGGTAGGTTGAACCTCACCAAGGTTTTACGATAAAACATTTTTTAAAACTTTTCGGGGTCTTCCCATCCTACAGTTTTCTTCTAAAACAGGGTATCCAATGGGGTATGGTGTTATACACCATCTAACACACTAGGGACAAATAGGTGTCATCAAGGGGGTTGTACTGAGTATTACATAGGTGTCATCAAGGGGGTTGTACTGAGTATTACAAATGTCTAATGGTTTGGAGGAGCCAAGCCACTACCATATATAGATCATCATATAATAAAACAATGCAGTTTTCATAAGCAGTAGGTAAAACATGCATACTTACAACATTAGGACAAGGCTTATGAGAAATAAGGTGGCTTTCCTGTGATCAGCAATGTGGCAATATATGTACCTGTACTTCTCCTTAGAATACCAGAAAAACCTAGAATAACCATCTTCATCGGGTCTTCGATGTTATCGCAACTATCGTCGTCAAGGATAACACATGTAAGCAAACAGAGGCCACAATCAACACAAGGCATACAAGCATCAATTCAATACAGCAAACATACATACAACACATTAATAACTTCAGTAGGTTTTGATAGATTGAGTTCATAGCATTTGGAATTACTATAATTTCCTTTGAGGAATTTCCATTATGATTAAAATGTCGAGTACCACCTAATAAAGGGGTTTTGACTAAGGCTTTGGTTTGGGTGGTATCAATGTACTCATATGATATCAAAAGAAAGGTATTTAAATATCAAGGCCACATAAAGTGGTTTCAGTATTTTATCAATTTCCTTTAATTAGTGGTGAATTTTCTAGTGAAATAAACCCTAGTTTAAAAGAATAAATCACTAGAACATATTTGTAGTTGAAATAACTCTATCCTCAGAGGTTTTAGTAGGTCTAGGATTTCATGATTTTTTAGAGTTGGATTTACTTCAAAATAATTACCAAAATGCCCTTAGCAAATTCCCAAAGTCAATTCTGCTATCATTTTGTCTTTTTCACCAGATGAAAGGCTCATAGTATCACCCAACCGCTCACATGGGCGCGCCACTCAATCTTGGAGTGTGCACTTTCAATGAGAGGCTCATAGTATCTTGGCTTAAGTTTTTGAATTGCCAGAACATTTGAGAATATAAAAAATAAGCCAAGACTATTTTGTGAAATAGCTTTTGTCAAATGAGGGTGCGGTAAGGTATCATCTACTAAATAGTTAGATGCATAAACACAAGCAGTCAAGCAAGCAAACATTGCATCACTAAACATGAAAAAGTTTTTGTTTCCCCTGATTTTTGCATTCTGGACAACTAATCATGGTTGCCGAAAGTGATATGTTATAGACCTTTCCCCCTTAAATGAATCTCGTCCCGAGATTCGGGGGAGTAAGGTTAGGGGAGTTTGAGTTTGGAGATAGTACTATGTGTCTCAAGAGCACTAACTTACAGACTTCGTCTTTGAGCGCGGTTACTGCGTCAGTGAAGTTGAACTGCAATCTTCTTGGATGCACGAAGAATTGAGTAGGTTCCAGTCCTGATTGTGAACGTGGATCTTCTTCTCCATTCGGACTCGATATCTTGTTGGCCTAGGCTAGGCGAAATACCTCTAAATGGAACTTCACGAAATATTCTTCTAAGGATAGATCTTTAGCTTGATGTCTTTTCTATAAGGATCCACAACATTTCTTAGGGGCTTATCGCATCTTATTTAACGACTAAGGGTCAAAACTCCCGAGTTTACTTTTGGCGGATGGGTACTCTATTTTTGGGTGGGAAAGACACAGTCTTCCCCCTGAGGGTCAAACTAAGGTGGCTCAAAGATATGCTAGTTCGTCCTTCTTAGAGTTGTCGGATGATGCTAGAAGACTATCACCAACCTTTCCTTTGGAATTGAAACCTTCAGATGATGTCCGCATACTAAATCCTGCGAGGCTCATATACTAGTGTTATTCGTACTTAGCCTATCAGAGTGGTTGAATTCACGTATCTATCATACAGTTAGATCTGAGGGGGTTAGCGATTCTGCGGTCCTTCAGGTGGGGGTCTTTAGCTAAAGTAGTAGAGGGGGGCTTCGTAGTAACTTCAGTTAGTCTCTCATCTTCTAACTCGCGAGTTGATGCTTGGCGATGGACGTCGGATCTGGAGATTTATCTGAGGTATCTTCCGGTAGACGGTTCCTAGAATTGGGTGGAAAGATGTAATATTTCCACATTAGAGCTTTGCTAAGGTTCCTTGAGAAGGGTGTAGATCTTATGTCTTGGAGTGCTGGCGTAATGCTAGAGGAAGGTTGTATTTCTCTCGGTCGTGAGTTGAGGTCTTCGAGTGACGCTCTATTGCAAAAGACCTTGGCGGGGATGGTTTCCTAGCGAAGCCTTAAGGAGTTAGCTCAGGGCAAGTTAGAGGTTAACGACACTTCCTTGCTAGTCTTCAGTAAGAGTAGAGGCATCCAGCTTCAGAGGATACATCTTCCCTTGAATCCTTGATGTTGCTTCTGCTCGATGTCGGAATAGACTCGTTGTCTTCACGCATCCTTATCTTCAAGATATTTGGAGTATTCTGGCCTTCTAGTGAAAGAAAATCTTCTCATTGATTCGGGTAGAGGGGTCGAATAAAATATTTAGTCACTTGGGGTTGTCGGGAGTTCCAATATGCCAAAGGTTAGTGAATCAGGTCTTCACTTCTTGTCTGGGTTAGTTAGTCATGTGGTCTCTACGGATGGTGGGGATCCTTCGGTGGTATACTTGTAGTATCGACGTAATTCTAGCTATTGTCGGCAGGTGAATGCAGCGTGTAGTGTTAATGAAGTGATGTAGCCCGACCTTCAGTCATTACCACATCATGGTCTCCAACTTATGCTAAGTCATCATGGGCTCCAAAGGTGAACTAGTTCCTCTATGCGATCCCACTTCCTACCCTTTTGAATGGTATACTACTTCAGACTCTGTCCCAATATCATGATAGGTTCATACCGACAAGTACGGAGGCATGGGAGGAAGCCTAGAGCACCAAACCCGATAAGATGGAGGCTTGGAAGAGAAGACAGAAGAAGCTACCATCGACAAACCAGAGTCTTCAGACTTGAAGACGGTAGTCTCCGGACAACGCACCCCGGCCATCTCCGGATCGACCCCTAGACCGAGCTCGAGGACATTCAGAAGGTTCCTCCGGAGACAGACCGGAGACCGACCAGAATCTCCGGCCCAGACCAGAGTCTCCGGACCCCCACACCGGGGTCTCCGGCCTGAGCGAATGGGCCTACGCGCCGCCAGCTGGGACTTTGGCCCATGTATCCCTTATTCTGCACCAAACCCTAGTTTTATGCCCAAACTACCCCTAAACTTGTGACTGGCCTATAAATAGAGCCCCCACCCCCTCATGTATCCCTTAGGCAAATATGATAGACTAAAGAAAGCCCCCCTTATGCGAGGGGACCGACTATCGTCACCACCTCGTTGGAGTTTGCATCGCGCCTCCCTTGTTGTACATGGCCTTGGCATTGGTGTCCCTTTACCAAGTTGTTAAGACCCTCTCCAAGGTGTTCTTCCCTCTCCGCTTGGAATCAAGGGAGCACATTGACCAATCTTTCCTTGCAAAGATTCTATCGAACCGGTGGCCACCGGCGGGAGCAATTGGCCTTTTATCGTTTGAGTTTTGCTTGTGTTCATCGTGTTCATTGCGAGGTGTGCGTCCGCTTCTGCTACGTTCTCCCTTTCCCCTCGCATTTCCATCAATTTGACCACAAGATTCGTGAAGATCGGGCCACCCTTGAGGTTACCCCTTAACATCTGGTATTAGTAGCTTTTGGTTGCCACAGATTCCTCATCGAACCGGAGTTTTGGTCCCTAGACCGGAGATTCTCGTCCTGACCAGAGGTCCGGGCAAAGAATTCGGACCCCTATAATGACTGGTATCTAGTTTCGCGTAAAAAACAGATTTGACCTTCCTCACCGTTTTGAGCATAACTTTTGGATACGAACTCGGATTTTTATGTTCTTTAGCTCGTTTCGAAGAGGAGAAAGAGCTCTACATCATCATTTATGTGGTTCATGATATATGCTTCAACCAAAGTCCGTGATCAAGGCGGAATCCACCAATAAAGGGTGAAGATCGGTGACAAAAGATATAAAAATTCCGTGACTTCTTCCCACTTGCTTTCCTTTGTGAGCTACATTATCTTTGTGATCAACAAACACCTATTGAGACTAGTTCCTCCTATGATTTCTTGGGCTGTGCACATTTGATACCTTGTAGAATTCCGAGCA
Organism: Avena eriantha; assembly: GCA_910589775.1. Lineage (NCBI taxonomy): Eukaryota > Viridiplantae > Streptophyta > Magnoliopsida > Poales > Poaceae > Avena > Avena eriantha. The sequence continues at coordinate 66,545,173 of OU342746.1, read as the reverse complement.
AAAGTTGTGAGTGCGCTATCTCATATAGTTACCTTGTATAGTTGTTGGCACAAGGAAGAGGCAAGTGAAAAAGAAAAGAAAATGAAAAAGAGTGAAAGAATATAAAAAAATAAAAAAAGAGAAAGAAAGAAACAAGTGCCTCATAGAATAGGAAGCGCAAGCTCGATGAACATCAAATAGGTGGTACTTATTATGCATATCTTGTAGGCCACCAATTTTACTGCAATCGAACTAGCATCTCTCCTTGCACTTGTGCGACACGCGCTTATAGTCTTCGCTAGGTAATCATTTGGTTCTTAGCTCACTTTCTCTGTCGCACAAGTCCCATTTATCCCACCGTGTGTGTTTCATTGTATATAATTCATATCTTGTGGATTGACTTGTTTTGCTTTGTGATCATCGTGGTTCTTTACTTGCCATTACAATATCTTGATTTCGGATTGTTGTTGGACACGCCACCTTCAATACCTAACCACCATATGATTTGTGTGTGTGTTTTTTAGTGGTTAGTTGGTTTTGGTGTTCCGTGTAAACTTCACTTTACTTGGTTTTGATTGCTCTCAAGTGTGGCCACTTGCACGATACTATCTTCCATGGTAAAGTAAGGTTTGACGTTGCATCCCTAACCTCTACCACTTCCATATACACCACGTGGTCTTGTGAATCATGTCTAGGGACTCCGGAACCGAAGATGATTTCTATGAATAATCCACGATGAGCCACCGTGGATGACATGATGGAGCACTACACCGACAATGACTCCACATGCTTGGGTGATATGGAGTTCTACAACAACAATGACTCCCCAAGCATGGATGACTTCAAGAACGACAATGACAAGCTCCTCAAGTCACATAGACCAAGAGGGAGCCTCCACCTCAAGAGCGCCAAGGTCCAACATCAAATGGACAAGTTTGAAAGCTCCCTCAATAACTTCAAGAGCGACATGGACAACAACTTTGCCAAAACCATGAGCATGATGGCTAAGACTAATGATGCTTTACGCTCATTACAATGCCTCACCAAGAAGAGTGCCAAGGAAAAGGAGAATCGACGCGAGTGTCATGTGGATAACCAAGTGCACCATCTACATCAACCTTTGGCAAGTACGCCAATGAACTCCGTCGACACCATCATAAGGCACCTTCAACTACTCGTGCCACCACCAAAATGGCACCAAGAGCAAGCTCTCCTCCATGCCATCAAGCTTCAATGCCAAAACTTGATGTCCTAGCTGACGTGTACAACTTCATGGATGAGGAAGACCAAGACCTCTACTTCTCCAAGTTGGGCGAGTACGTAAAGAGGATGTCTACATAAGCCAAGGAGGCCACGATAGAGTATGATCAAGATCCAAGTAAAGAGCCTACCCTACAAGATGGTGACGATAAGGTCAAGAATGGTGAGCATGGGATTTTCCCTACACCAAAGGAGGCGCATGGAGTTGAGAACACCGAGTATATCCCTATATGCTTGAGTGATGGTGTGGTACCAATCCCATGTGGGTATGAGAGCCACTTAGCCCACTTGAGTGAAAACAAGTTTGGAGGGCATGAGTGATATACCGAGTGAGTTGAGAGTGGTAGTTGATAGGTCATGTGAGGCCACTTTGATTTCTAATGACTTACCCTCTACCTCTAGTGTGTTTCCTCATGACGTTTTAGGTTCCATGGATCAAGAAGCGTCAAGCTTGGAGATGATGATGCCTTCGACCGAGAAGATGTACATGGTGGATGAAGATGATGCCATACTCATACATGATGAAGAAGTCACCCACATGGAGGCCTCGACTACCACAACACCCACTTCATATGAGAGGTATGAACAAGGTAAAAATAAGGGTGTTGATGATGCCATGATCCCACTAGTGGACATGATGATTTGTGATGATTGGCATGCTATGGATGATGTTTGTGATATCACATATTCTTCATTGATATTTCCATGTGATACTTTGCCTTTGCATAATGTTGAGCATGTGAAATTATTTGCTTGTGATGATGTTGCCATAGACATGCCATGATCTAAATGTTACGTTGATAAAATCATTGCTTGCACTTGGTTGAACAATTGCTCTTTCCAATGTTTTGCTTGCAATGATGATAGCAACGGTCTCCCTAGGACAATGATTTGTCATGGTTGTTTTACAATTTCTCCCATTGCTTGCAATAAGGTGAACAATTTCTCTTGCAACAATAATTATCATATGCTTTATATTGAGATGCCCCCAGAGCTTTCTCAAATTTTGGAGATTTTGTTGATGGCCATGATAAGCATGTTACCCACTTGCATACTCACCATGCATCTATTTTACACTTAATTGACACTAATGGTGATGTGCACAAGAAGAGATACGTCATGATGGATGATGTATTTCTATACCATGCACACACATTCTTCCTTTTGTGTATGATGTGTGTAGGTACCCACACAAAAATGTCAACCTCAGTTGAGCACAAGTTGACAAAAGGAGCTCTAGAGAGCATCCCGCAAGTGAGTTCAAGATCGAACCCAGCTCTAATACCTTTTGCATGCTTTGCATCTTTCATCTTGAAAATTGCTCTTTCCTATGGTTAGCTTTCCGATGTTTTGTGTGCAACCATATTGCCATTTTGAGCATGTATTGTCATGAGAGCTTCCAAGTCTCTTGTGTAGTTGTTGCAACAAACATAAGGACCACTTGCTCTTTCATATGGTTTGATTGCAACCATGTTGTTTTTGCCTCCGCTTGTGATACTCATATGCCCATGATCTTTGCTTTTGATGATTTGTGTGTGGCATCCAACATATTGAACATTTTCTCGATCCAATGGTTGGTTTGCACACATAATGATATTGTTGTGGATATTCTTCCTCGTGTGTTTTTGCCGAATTCTCCTATTCTCGCATCAAAGATGTTGATAAATATCTTATTCAATTGCTTTGAGTGCCACACTAAGACGTTTAATGGAGTTTTTGAGTTCCCACATTTGGATGTTGTTCAAACGATTTCCATGCACTTTGACCTTGCATATGCATCCCGTTTGCTATTATTGAGTTGTTCTAATAGTGTTGTGAACAAGAATGGACATGCCATAAATGACATGCTCCTCTATCACACACGAACATATTTTGCTTGGTGTTTGTTGTGTGAAGGTACAATTGCTTACGCGTCAACCTCTATGGACAAAGAGTTGACAAGATGAACCAAAGAGAGTTACATATGGATTCCCTTCAACAAGCCATCTCTACATCCTAAGGCTTCATGGAAGGCAAAGTAACATTGAAGTGTTGTCAACATATTTTTCTTGGTCTTTGTTGTGTGAAGGTACAAGAATATACACGTCAACCTCTATGGACAAAGAGTTGACAAGACGAATCGTCGAGAGTTACCTATGGCTACCCTTCAATGAGCCATCTCTACATCCTAAGGTGTCTTCCTTCTACTTGAGGACTCATGCTATAATCTTCATGAACTGGCTATGCTTAGAGTATTGCTTCGCTTTTGTGGTGAGCTTTGTAGGCTTCATGGAAGGTGAAGGAACATTGAGGTGTTGTTAATTTAATCTTCCCAAGGACGACTATATGGTGAACCCCAGGATCAAGAAGGTCTCTCGACATCGTCTACTTTGTGATGAGCGTGTAGAGTCGAGGATGACTCTTTTTGAAGGGGGAGATGATGTAGCCCGACCTTCGTTCGTTACCACATCATGGTCTCCAACTTATGCCAAGTTGTCATGGGCTCCAAAGGTGAACCCTTTCCTCTATGCGAGCCCACTTCCTACCCTTTTGAATGGTGTACTACTTCATACTTTGTCCCATTATCATGATAGGTTCATACCGACAAGTATGGAGGCATGGGAGGAAGCCTGCAGGACCAAGACCGACAAGACAGAGGCTTGGAAGAGAACACGGAAGAAGCTTCCATCGACAGACCGGAGTCTTCGGACCTGAAGACTAGAGTCTCCGGACCACACACACCCTAGAATCTCTGGCCCATCTCTGGACCGACCCACAGATCAAGCTCGAGGACATTCAGAAGCTCCCTCCAGAGATGGACCGGAGACCGGCTAGAATCTCTGGCCTAGACTGGAGTCTCTGGACCCCCACACCAGGGTCTCTGGCCTGAGCGAATGGGCCTGCGCTGCTAGCTAGGCCTTTGGCCCATGTACCCCTTATTCCGCACCAAACCCTAGTTTTATGACCAAACTACCCCTGACCTTGTGGCAGGCCTATAAATAGAGCCCCCACCCCCTCATGTACCCCGTAGGCAAATATGATAGACTAAAGAAAATCCCTCATTGTGGAATCTTTAGTTTTGCCTCATCCCCTTACGCAAGAGGACCAACTATCGTCACCACCTTGTTGGAGTTTGCATTGCGCCTCCCCCGTAGTACAAGGCCTTGGCATCGGTGTCCCTTTGCCAAGTTATCAAGACCCTCTCCAAGGTGTTCTTCCCTCTCCGCTTGGGATCGAGAGAGCACGTTGACCGATATTTCCTTCTAAGGATTCTATCGGACCGGTGGCCACCTGCGGGAGCAATCGGGCTTGTATCATGTGATTTTTGCGAGTGTTCGTCATGTTCTTCGCAAGGTGTGCGTATGCTTCCGCTACTTTCTCCCTTTCCCCTCGCTTTCCCATCGATTTGAACACGAGATCCGTGAAGATCGGGCCACCCTTGAGGTTACCCCTTAACATGAAGAGTCTCGAGGAGTTAGTTTGATGAGGTATGTCATCCTGTCGAGGCGGATTCTTCAAGAGGTTCTACCTTGACGATGTCGAGGTCCTGGTTTCTTGGGATACTCTTCCTCTCATAACTCCTGAGGTTCATATGGGTATCGTTAGCGCTAATTAACAGGGGTGCTTAAGTTACTAGGTGTTGTATTGGCCCTCAAAACATATTTGACTTAGGTCAATCAAGCCAGAACATACATATAAGGTGAATAGAGTGTGGGGGCTGCAATGTCCTTCACAAACATCACACATCAAGCAACACATTATGCACTTAGGCAAGCCAATATGGCCTACTATAGGGACCAAGTAGTTGACTACTTACAGTGTTGGGGATATGCTAAATGGGTATCACCATTGTATGTCTCTAATCCGGCTAACCCGGGTGTCCCACAGTTGGTAGCAAGGCCTATGGTGTGCTAGGTGGCCCAGTTGGACGAAACCATAAGGGAGGCCCATGCCAGATTAAGGAAGGCTACGCAGGAGTCACCGACGTACTCGGAGCCTTGGAGTGCAAGACACGAAAGACTAGTTTGTATTAGTGTAGGACTCTTTACCTTATCTGGCAAGGTCCTTTCCTTCTAACCCTAGTTTCTAGTGCCTTTATAAACCGGACCTCTGGGAGGCTTTAGGGCACAACACTTTATGATTCATAACACCCTTGCACACCGAACCGATCTCTGTAAGTCGGCGTATTGCCATTATAGTGATTTATAGCAGGAGTAGAGTTCCACCACCGTTGTGGGACTTGAACCTAGGTAAACTGTTACCTCGTACCCGCCAACTCTCCGCCTTACCCCACATCTCTAAACACGCACTATGAGGACCCCTCCATGGCGTACTCGTTGGCAATACCACGAAAACTAGCGCCCACTGTGGGGCAAGAGGCGCTTCGAGCTCTACAAAGGGTGATGTCCAAGTTCTTCACGGGAATCGGTGACACCATAGCCATCAGACGCGTTCTATTCTCCGGCAACGTCCCAATCCCTTCAGGTGAGTTCTGAGTGTTCGGGAAGACGAACCCTATGCGTTGCTCCGTCATCCCCTTGGGAGACATCCACTGACTCGGGTCCTAGCTCCCAAGTAGTCGGAAACTCGTCAAGGCCCGCATGGACCGCCTACGGGCAGGACACATCCGCAGAAGAATCTGGGTCATACCTCTCTTTGGAGTATGACGGCTTGATGTCTACGCACTTGTATTCTTGTAGACAGTTGTTGGGCCTCCAAGTGCAGAGGTTTGTAGAACAGCAGCAAGTTTTCCCTTAAGTGGATTACCCAAGGTTTATCGAACTCAGGGAGGAAGTGGTCAAAGTTATTCCCTCTCAAGCAATCCTGCAATCAAGATACAAGAAGTCTCTTGTGTCCTGAACACACCCGATACACTTGTCAGGTGTATAGGTGCACTAGTTCGGCAAAGAGATAGTGAAATACAAGTGGTATAGATAATTATAAGTAGTAACGGTGCTAGAAAATAGCTTGATGGCGTGCAAGAGTGTAATAGATCTAGTTGCAAACGATGTTTCAATGCTTAGAAACAAGGCCTAGGGATCATACTTTCACTAGTGAACACTCTCATATAAATATCTTCTCTTCATGATACTACTCTGAACTACTCTCCGGTTGGACACTCTAATCCATGGTAGGGCTATAACAACACTCCTCAAAGTAAGCCTTTCCCATCTAGATAACCCCACACTGTCACCTTGAGCACTAGATGGTCCCAACAAACACCACAATTTCATAAAGACATCCAACTCCAAATATAACTCATAACAAGTATTTATAATCTCTAGCCTAAGTGCCACCATGGTGTGCACGATGTCACTTTCACACACATGGGGAGGGCATAGATCTATTAAAGCACTTGAGTAGCAAGGTAGATCTACTTGATTACAAAGCTCATGATCACAATATGATCATGCATAGAGAGAGAGATGAACACATAGCTACCGGCAGAACCCTTAGCCTCGAGGAAGAACTACTCCCTCCTCATCATGGGAATCAGCAACGGCGATGGAGATGGCGGTGGAGATCGATGGAGATGGATCCGAGGGCACTTCCCCGTCCCAGCAGGGTGCCAAAACAGAGACTTTTTGTCCCCCGAATCTCCCCTTCGGTGGCGGCGGCGCTGCAGAACTTTTCGTGGCTAGAGGCTATTCGATTTTTGGTTTTCTCATCGGAGGCTTCTTATAGGCGATAGGGGAGGGCGAGGGGTGCCGGAGGGGCCCACCCCACCCCCTAGCGCGACCTGGCATGGCCCGCGCCACCAGGTGGTGTGGCCAGCCCTTGGCCCCTCTCTGTCTCGTCTTTTGACTCCGTGAGTCTTCTGGTAAAACATCGACTTTGGCTTTTGTCCCGTCCAATTCCGAGAATATTCATTTTCTGACTTTTCTGGAACCAAAAACAGCAGAAAATAGGCAACTAGCACTGTGGCATCATGTTAATAGTTTAGTCCCAGAAAATGCATAAAAGTATCTCCAAATGTAGACAAAACATAAGAAAGTAGATACTAAACAAGCATGGAACATCAAAAATTATAGATACGTTTGCAACGTATCAACATCCCCAAGCTTAACTCCTGCTCGTCCTCGAGTAGGTAAGTGATAAAAAGAAGGAATAACTTTTGAGGTGACATGCACCATCATAAACTTGATCAAAGTATTTGTAAAGCATTGATAGCTGGGATCATAATACTTCAACATAGCATGAAAGATATAGTTCTAACAATAAGACATAGCAACTATGTTGTAACATGAAAAGGCACAAACAAAAGATTCATGAATAACAATTCTTTGCAAGACATTTGTTTGTTTCACATAAAGAAAGCATAATGAGAATGGTATTCAGCTTGTCCCTCATAGAGTAGCAAAACATAAATGCATAGGACACCTTCAAAGTTCATAAGGGTGACTAGATACAAATAGTTTAAGAACAAGCAATATCAAAGTTATGCATCAATCAACAAGTCTTGGGACAATGCACATTAAACTAAGAATGGCCACTATGCTCTCTCAATAGGTGCATAAAGATAGAAGATGGAGACTCAACATAAAAGTAAAAGAAAGGCCTTCATAGAAGGAAGCAGGGATTCAAGTCTCATAAAGAGCTTCCAAAAATTATGGTACTTATTAGCTTTCAGCTCTCATTGCCCCTATCATAAGCATCTTTAGGTGATTAAGGTTAAAGTGACACAACTAAGAGGATATGCTTGACAAGTTATAAGTTGAAATCTCATGCCCCTTACTTACGAGTACCGAACCTCATGTTACTCAACTTTAGTCACAAGTAAGCTCTTGTCATTGTAAGTACATATGTATCATAGAGAACCACCAACAGGGTACCCCTTGCACATGATACATGAGCTATCTCATAATCAAAATGACAAGGCAAGCAGACAATGAGCATGTTAGCGATCTTTTTATTTGCTATTTGCATAGGTTTTTATTGAGGATGCTTCATAGAGTGCTCATTATGGTTATGCTGCAAGTTTCCACCATGATTAGGCATGGCTTAGGCTAGCGGCCCAGGCGTTTCTCCAAACTCCATGATCTTACAAGTTCCACTTTTATTTCACACCGCCGGGATCCATAAGCAAAAGAATCATGATATCAACGGGGTACAATGTACAAGTGCAATGTTGAAAGCGTTCCCCATGATACATGGTTCTGCTAATTTAAACTTATAAAGCGCAAGCATATACACAACAAAGATGGACGCAATGGTTGAAATTTATTAAGTGCAAGAAAGTAAAGTGTGCCATCAAGTTCGTGAGAGCTTTAATCACTAATTTTCACATAACAAGTTTAATTCGGAAGGTAGATAAAAACATGAATATACTTGGAATAGCAAATGCTAATAGGTAGGTATGGTGGACTCTTTGGAATAACTTGGTTTTAGGAGTTGGATGCATGAGTGGAACTCATACTTGGTTATGGAGGCTAGCAAAAGACTGGGAGCGACCAACTAAGAGAGCAATAATGGCCATAATCATGCAAAGCGACAAAACATCATTAATCAAAGCATAAAGTGATATTGCAAGTCGAAAACTAAAGGATCATAAAGGCTTATGGTGACTTGGGATAGTCATAACATGGTGTGAGCATGCGCCAAGTCAACCTAAATAAAGCATCAAAGGAGAATACCATGATACTATGCTTTAATATGCTAAAACAACGCATGATTCTTCCAAGGCACATTAAGCAATCTCAATTGTTTATAACAAGTCATGCTACAACAATAATCACTAAGCATAAAGCCAAAACAATACCAAGCATGACATGAGAAAGCATAGGCCATAGTCAAAAACAAGCTCCTTTTACCACTTAAGCATGAACTTTTCTACTCTTTTCCAATCCAAACCAAACTATTTGAAAACCAATGCATGAAGAGGGGGTCCAACCAATTTATTCAGAAAACCAAGCAAACGAAAACGAAAGCAAAGACGCTCCAAGAACAACACAACTGTGCATGAAACAATAAAAATGAAGTGTTTGGTAGAAACCTGAGATTTTTATTGATGAAGAAGGGGATGCCTTGGGCATCCCCAAGCTTTGACGCTTGTACTTCTTGGATATTTCTTGGGGTGACATGCGTGGCATCCCCAAGCTTGAGCTTTAGTCCATTCTTCATCTCATTACATCATTCTCTCCATACACCTGAAATTTTTCCTCCATACAAAACTTCACACAATCTTTATTAGCAACATGAGTGTACTCAAGATAATAAGTCTCTTGGTTCAGTTCGAACACAAGTAAAACTTCCATTAAAATAGAATCTACTGTAGCACTTCCCTTAAAAAGCTCATTTCCCCAAAAAGAACTCAAAAAGGAATCAACAAGAAGCAAATGCAAATAATGGCAGAAATCTGTCAAAACAGACCAGCAGGTAAAAACCAATTTTTTCGAAGACCATCTGTTGCTCAAATCGAAATGTGTTAAACTAACGAAAGTTATATAACAACCTGGGGCAGAAGCACAAAAATTCACGCCTCAAAACGACATACAGAGATTTTACACGAATTTTTACAGTGAAGCACAAAAATCTGTTTCGGGACAACAACTTTCCCAAGCATGACTTCTCTCTCATTAGAGGTTACTCTTGGCATAAAAAGCAAATAAAAAGGATAAGGAGAGGTTATTACAGAAGTAATAAGTTCCAAGACTCATCTAAAACTTTTGGGTTATCTCCCAATAAGTACTTTTCTTTAACGCCTTTAAGTTAGGCATGATAGTTTGAGAAGATGCTCACATAAGAAATATGAATTTAGAGTAAAAGAGAGCATCAAGAAGCAAATATAAAACACATTTGAGTCTAACCCTCTTCCTATGCATAGGAATCTTGTAACGAAACAAGTCATAAAAGCACAAAACAACAAGCATAGAAAAGCAAAACAAGTGCAACTTCAAAAATTTCAACATAAAGAGGGGAAACTTAATATTGTTGAGATACATAAAACCATGTTTCTCTCTCTCATAATAGCTTTCAGTAGCATCATGAATAAAATTAACAATATAACTATCACATAAAACATTCTTATCATGAGCCATATGCATAAAAGAATTAATACTCCCCACATAAACATAGTCATTCTTACTAATTGTAGTCGGAGCAAATTCAACAAAATAGCTATCATTATTTATCTCATCACCATAATCATCAAATATAGGAGGCATATTGTAATCATAATTAATTTTCCCCTCAATAGTAGGTGGACTGAAAATATCATATTCATCATTGTAATCATCATATATTGGAGGCATAGTATCATCAAAGTAAATTTTCTCCTCCATGCTTGGGGGACTAAAAAGATCATAATCATCAAAACCAGCTTCCCCAAGCTTAGACTTTTCCATAGCATTAGCAATAATGGTGTTCAAAGAATTCATACTAATAACATTGCTATTAGCACGCAAATAAAGTTCCATAGGTTTTTTAATTTTCTCTTCAAACACTTCATGTCCTAACTCAAGATAAATACTATAAAGCTCTCTAATTTTGTTGTTGTTTTCCATTAAGCCTAACTTCCCCGTCCCGGCATGGTGCCAGAACAGATACTTTCTATCCCCGGAATATCCCTTTCGGTGGCGGTGGCGCGGCAGAATGTTTCGTGGCTGGAGGCTGTTCGATTTTGGGTTTTTTCATCGGAGGCTTCTTATAGGCGAGAGGGGAGGCCGAGGGAGTGCCGGAGGGGCCCACACCACCCCCTGGCGCGGCCTGGCATGGCCCGCACCACCAGGTGGTGTGGCCAGCCCCTGGACCCTCTCTGTCTCGTCTTTTGGCTCTGTGAGTCTTCTGGTAAAACGTCGATTTTGGCTTTTGTCCCATCCAATTCCAAGAATATCCATTTTCTGACTTTTCTAGAACCAAAAACAGCAGAAAACAGGAAACTGGCACTGTGGCATCTTATTAATAGGTTAGTCCCAAAAAATGCATAAAAGTATCTCCAAATGTAGACAAAACATAAGAAAGTAGATACTAAACAAACATGGAACATCAAAACTTATAGATACGTTTGCAACGTATCACGGCTCAGATCAGGAAAATTCAAGGCCCACCCAAACAACCCTTGTGCATGATATAAAGGTGGAAGGACTCCGCAAATCCGCTTGGCATCCCTGAGTGTTAGAGATGCGAAGGTCACACTTTGTCGGCGTCGTCGCCATCTTTGATCTAGCAAGATGCGTTCAAAGGGACGGAGAACCTCCCCACGAATACTTTGCCAGATGGATGAGTGTGAGGGAAAGCCTAGAGGGTGACCGTGCTGACAAACTCGTTTACCACTTCATGGAAGGGCTCATGCCCGGAACACTCCTCCAGCATACCCTCCGAAGATGGCACGCCACAGGCCCTCTCACCCCTGGCGAGATGGTCGCAATTGTCAATGAATACGCATACACCGAGGAGAACACCCAAGCTATGCCTTGGCCTGAAGCCAGAGGAAACAACAACAACGGTCCGCCTCCATCACCCTCCACATCCGCCTTCAATAACACCGAAGCCAACTCTGACTACGTCCTTGACACACTATACGCCGACATCAATATGGATGGTGGCGGCTTAGACGCTAATTCAGAGGAATACGATGCTATTACGAGGGAGATCGAGAAGGAGGAGAGCGCCGAGAAGGCCAACACATCCCACCAGGTTCTAGTCGCCATTGGGAGCATGATGGAAGAAGATGGACAGGAACCGGAGCATGAGAGAGCTCCGCCCACACCTGCGGTTACCAGAGCGGCAGCAGCCAAGAAAGCCACCGAGCCTCCGGCTCCGACCAAGGGTATGCCCCCTCCAGTTATCGGCCCACAATAGGTGCAGGAACTCACCATGGCTCTTAGTACTGCTAAGCAGTCAAATCAGCTGCCACAGGCCACCGTCAACGTCCGCAGCTGGCAACCCATTGGTTACTCCTGCCGACAAGCTGATCTACGGTGCACTCCTCGTTGAGCCCGTGAGCCCACATCTGGAGCGTTACAGAGCTTGATGAGAAGCATGCAGCAATCCTAGTGGAGGCCAAATGCATCACAGAATAGGGCGCTAAGCTGGACGAAGACATGGCCAAGGCACAACAATCTATCAAGGTGGCAATGGCTATGGAGGCTAAGTACAAGCAGTTGCTACTGAAGCACAAAGCAAAGAAAGCACCAGATCACATCATTGAAGACCCCGACGTTCAGCGCAAGTTGGGATATGGCGGATCCAAGCCGGCAAAGGCCACCCCATACATTGATTCAGAGGGGAGGCAAGGAATGCCAACTCCCGCCCTAGAGCAGGACAGGTCGCCAGAAGCAGTTGCTCAGGTGTACGACCTCAGTCGCCAAGGCATGCAAGCAACATGAAAAGGCTACCTCGTAGAGGCTTGAGTCCAATCCGGAGCTTTTCCAATCAACCCTGAATAGCCACAGAAGGTCAAGATCTCCCCGTGATGAGGGATCCCACAGAGGCTCCATGGAGCGAAGGCGGAGGGATGCACGCAACAGGGCTGATGCCATACCCATATCTTCTGATCACGGAGAAAAGGCTCACCCTCGTCGGTCACCACCTCCACCACCATCCTGGCATCACGAGGAACCACAACCGCGCTATCATACAAGCATGCCACCGCCTAGGCGTCCCTAGGTCGGTATCGCTATACACAACCAAGGCAAGCAGCCCCGGCATGCCGTAGAGCGTAGCGGCATTGAAGGACACAAGAGCAAATCTTATAAGGTAGCACCACGTCCGACGAGAAATCGCGACAGGCATGAGGAGTCGCAGGAGGGGAACAACAAGAAGGCTAACCCACCACCTCCACCGCCACCGTTGCCACCTAGCAGCCATCATGGCGGAGGACACGAGATCTCATAAATCACACTGCAATTCCCCTCCCCATGAAGGAAAAGGGAAGCAATCAGAGCCTTACGACGCACGTTCACGGCTGGACAATATCCAAGAAGCACGGGAGCTCCCATACCTTGGGCCACGTTGTTTTGGACCAGTAATACGGGCCACAACCTACCCCTAGGGCCTCCGGATAGACAAGACTATCAAGCCCTATTACAGCACTGCCAAACCAATTACATGGTTATAGGACTACAGCAAATCGATTCACATCGCAGGTGGAAACCCTAATGTCGTCAAGTACCTCCCACTTATGCTCACCGGCACCGCCCGATAATGGATTGACAACTTGCTGGAGAAATCAATATGCAATTGGTTGGACATGCATGAAGCGTTCACCAAGAACTTCGAGGGTACATACAAACGTCCATGCACTATCGGAGACCTATAGCGGTGCGTACAAGGAAAGGATGGAACCTCTTGTGCCTACCTCTCTTGCTAGCTGGATATGAAAAGTTCCTACATAGGGGTGCACGAGTAAACTGCTATGGATGCCTTAATCGACGGCCTGGAGAAGGGAACTTTGCTCTGTCATACGTTGAAGCGCAAGCAAGACAACAATGAGCTCAACCTCAATGAAATGATCGCCATGGCTAGCGAGTTTGTCGCCGCTAACAACGACACGCGTGGATCATTGCCGGCAATAGTAATCCCTACCCAGGCCAGGAAGAATAATAATAACAAGCGAAAAACTCTGCCTAAAGAGAAGTAAGCAGCCGACATGGTCACCAAAACATTCACTGGCAGAGGCAGAGGCAGACAACGTGGTCGTGGCCGGGGGACTAGCTAGGGTCAGCAGAGGAGTGAGTCTAAACCCTCAGCATCCCACATTCCCCAAACATATGAAGAGTACTGTGATATTCCGTGTTTCGCCCACCTCGACGCAAATGGCAAAGTCACCCACACCAACCGCCAATGCAAGTTTGTCAATGACCTCAAGGAAGACCCTGAGTTTGGCTACAAGTGAAGTTGGAAGAATAGACCTCGCGGAAAGGGCAAAGGGAAGAAGAAGGAAGAGGAGTCCAAGGATTCAAGTGATATGGATGAATACATGGAACCCAAGTCCACTGACAAGGGCGAGGGTAAAGGGAAAAAATCCTTAGAGAAGAAGGCTCCAGTCTACCACACTTTCCTTGGCACCCCCACCGTCCGGGCCCAGAAAACCTCTCTGAGGATTCTGATGGCTACCCACCCTCCGGTTCCCCAGTACGTTAGGTGGTCGGAAATTCCAATCACTTGGGATAGGAAGGATCATCCAGATCTTATCCCAATAGAGAACCAGTATGCCATGGTCATCAACCCCTTGATTGACGGCGCAGAGTTCACCAAGTGCCCCGTGGACAGTAGAAGCAGCATCAACTTCATGTACTTGGATACTATTGGGGGAATACCCCCGGGTAGGGTAACGCTAGGGTATAAAGGCCGAGTTAGCCGAGGTACGGCATGGTCAAAGCAAGTGCTGGTCGGGTCACCTCAAGGCAGGCCGACCTACGGAGTAACCCGGCCTATGGAGCATCTCCCTAGCCTTATCCTAGCCGGCATAAGATGTATGCCGGACATGTTTGTCTATCTATTACGCAGGTACCCTCGTAGCCTGGTTAGCCACATGCTAGCTAGACTACCATATGGCTTCCAAGAGAAGGAAGGAATCTCCCGCTGGTCAAAAGCTGGCTTTGATAGCTGTATCGTGAGCGAAGCAAAGCAGAGGGAAGGACCAGTGGGACAGGGGCGACCAAGATGACGCGGGCAATGTCGGCTGACGTAGCCCGTGTCTGGTGATGCTTAAATGCAAGGATTATGCTATGGGTTACTTCCAAAGTCCGGACGAGCCGTTAAAGTGAATAAAGAAGCATCTAGCTTTATCCAAGGGGCATATTCGGGGAATATGCTACCACGTGTGCCCTAACTTTGTAACCCGGGCTCCCCTATATAAGGAGCACTAGGGCCTCCATAGGGAGGGATGCATCATTTCCTCTATCTAAGGTAAAACTATAGAGCTAGGTTGTGGGGAGTAAGAGACATTGTCTCCTTCTCACGAACAACTCAAGGAGCACTTGTATCCACCATTGATAGAGGAAAGATAACAACATCTATGCGTGGAATCACCACGTTTTCCCTCCCTGGATTCCTGTAGCACTCATTGGCCCCATATTTAGCCTATCCATGGCATCTACCATGCCACCACCACGATAGTTGGCACCTACCGTGGGGCTGACGGTCCTAGCAGGGGTGAAAATCCAAACGGGACGTATCTCCAACACCGGCGAGCGTGTCGTTTCTGGCCTGGTTCAGTGCTTTGGAGCGCTGGACTACGTCAGCGACAACGCAGGGAGCTTTGGCAGACGTCCTCCTCCGTGCAATGGCCTCTTCATCAATATTGGCACGCATAAGATTTACATCGGTGTGGATGAGTCGTGCGTTCATCTGCGGGACATCGTCGAGGGAGGCGAACCGCCTCTTAGCGCAGCTCGCGGTGTGCGTATCACTCGCCCTGCTGGCAGCGTTGAGGTCCTGATGGCCGCACCAGACGCGGGAGCAAGCAAGGACCTGGTGCCAGAGCCAGAAGTCACGCCTAAACATGCAAGATCTAGGTTTCCCCCACAAGAGAGGCCAGAGAATGTACTCCAACAAGCAATAGATAGCCTAGCAATGCCAATAGCTCCTGTGTTAGATCCGGCTCAGGCGCAAGCTGAATTGGAGGAAAATAGGTAGAAAATGTTAGCTGGCACAAAGAAAGCAGCGGAGTTACAACAGCCCTTGAACATCACTTTGAGGGAATATGTAAAGGAAAACCACATAGATGGGGTGAAAATCCGAGGTAGAAACCTGATTACTGAGATCGACAAGGAATGCGAGCCTAGGCCGGGTCAAACAACCACGATAGTAATAGGAGGGATGGAGAGATACAATACCCCGACAAAGAACCTCAGGGCGGCAAACGCAGCTGGATCTGAGTTAGAAGGCCTAACTGGAGAGGCCCGGGGAAGGCAACAAGGGAGGGTGAATCACTTGCTGAGGGTCGCTTGCCAGCAAGATGAAGAAATGAACAAAGCCAACCCAGCACCACCAGGAGCATCGCACGTGTTTCATTCCGCTAGAAACAACCCGACAAAGTCCAGCGGAGCCGCATCATCTCCAGGTCATAACCCCAGGAGGGAAGAAGTGGTAAACTCCGGGAGAAGAGAGAAACATATGGTCCCCTACGACCCGGTAAGAGCTGGAAAGGGCAAAGCAGTGCAAGTGGACGAGGATCGTCACAGTACTAGCCGAGGTGAAGCTGGCTGAGGTAACCGCGACGAATGCAATGCATGTCAAAGGAACGCTGCCAATGGCAATGCCGGACAACGTGATCCGGAGGGAACAGGACAAAACATACCTCGGCAGCAGTAGCAGCAACGCGCACCTCGGTAGGAGAGAAGTGCAGGTCAAGCAGCACAACAGCAGAATGCTTGTCCGGATCAAGAAAGATACAATGATGGTTATTTGGCGATGGTTAATGATGGATACCCCATACCTGAGCACCATGTAATTGGGTCAAGGCTGGGAAGCAGAAACTTGCAGCCAGATGACGCGAGGCTGAAACTGGATAGAATCTATAGGTCGGAGTTGATCGAGGTACAGGGTCCTCCTGGTCCGGCGTGCTTTGGGCCCCAGATCATGAGGGAGCCGCTAGTGCCGAACTTTCAGTTGGCTAGAGGAACAAGGACCTACGATGGTAGTACCATACCAGAGGATTAGCTCATTGATTACGTAACAACAGCCAAGATTGCAACTGGAAATTGAGATGGGTAGTGAGGTATGTACCTCAAATCTTAGAGGGACCGGCAAGAGTTTGGCTAAACAACTTGCCGCCAGGTAGTGTTAACTGCTGGCTGGACTTTGAGGAGTTATTCGTTAGCAACTTCTCAAGCACTTACAAGAGGCCCAACAGACCACAAACTCTGGTGTTATTCCAGCAAAGACCGAATGAGCCAGACCGAGATTTCCTGACTCAGTGGTGCAACTTGCGTAACTCATGCGAGGGGGTAATTGAATCACAAGCAATTGCGTGGTTCACCCAAGGCTGTAGATATGGAAGTATGTTATGGCAAAGGCTACAACGAGATATGCCAACCACTTTGGCTGAGATGATCCAGATCGCGGATTCGTACAGTTTGGGAGACCCAACTCAACCCCGGCTAATGTCAAGCGAGGCAAACGAGGAGTATTACAACCGAGATGGCTCCGGGTCATCAAGGAGAAATGATTTCCGAGGAAAGAGAAGGGACGAGCGTCCGGATTACATAAATAACTCACAACAGGTGGTAGCGGTGGACCGAGATCAACCCAATGCTGGCGCCAGCCAGTGCCAGAAAATTGGAGGGCAGAACTGGCAGCAAAAGAGCGAGGGGAAGAAGCCTTGGACCCCGGAGCAAAAAAAGCAATGGCAGGAGCGAAAAGATCGACTAAGGTATACGTTCGAGTCTATGCTAGATCAACCTTGAAAGTTTCATACGCCAAGACCGAATAGCCCGGCAAACCATACAACCCGGCAGTGTGAGTGGATGAGGAAGCTAGAACAAGGCAGTTCGGTGAATGCTCAGGCACCTCAGAATGAAGCACCACGGTAGCCATTGTTAACAGGGGAATGTACAGCAACTGATGTTGCCTCCACCTCCTCCGAGATATGAAAATCAGGAAAGGAGGGATGCTATGCATCAAGTGAACAATAACTAGCAGCAGGACCAAGGTTATCACGCAAATGAGGGACGGAACGAGTACAAGGAGCATCACCAAAGCTACTATGTGTTTACCATGGAAGAAACTGACTGGAAAAGCTTGCAGCGCCGGCATATGGAGGTAAATGCGGTAATGCCAGTGGTGGTGAGGTATATGCCTTGGTCAAATCAGGAGATTACGTGGAGTATCAAGGATCACCCGAAGCTCATGCCTAGTCCAGGGACCTACGCACTGGTCCTGGATCCGATGTTCATCGGGCTGAATCTTAATGTGAGGTTTTCCAAGGTGCTGATTGACAATGGCAGTAGCATTAACATCATGTACAAGGATACCATGCACAAGTTTGGGATATCAGAGAACATGCTGCAAGCCACAAGGACCACCTTTCACGGCATTGTGCCAAGTATCTCTTGTGAGCCAATTGGCAAGGTCCAGGTTGATGTGCTGTTCGGTACAAGGGATAATTGCCGAACTGAAAATTTGGAGTTCGAAGTGGTGAATCTGGAGAGCACCTATCACGCGTTGCTCGGCAGGCCCGCACTGAACAAGTTCATGGCAAGTACTCACATCAGCTACTTAAAGATGAAACTGCCCGGACCTAGGGGAGTGATAGCCGTATCAGGGGATTTCAGGCGTTCGATCGAGTGTGCTTTTGCCGGATCTAACTTGGCTGAGTCACTCGTGATAGCTCAGGAAAAGAGGAAGATACAGGAAGTGGCGGCGCTAGCTCAATCCACACAGCAACATATGCCGGCACTGACCAACCTGCATGGAAGTGTATCATTCCAAGCAACAAAGGATACGAAGAAAGTACCAATCGATGATCAGTTCCCACAGCGCATCGTGACCATAGGTGCCGGGTTAAGTAGCATTAGGAAAGTGAGCTCGGCAACTTCCTCCGTGAGAATCGGGATATGTTTGCTTGGTCCACAGCAGATCTGCAAGGTGTGCCGAGGGAGTTGGCCGAGCACTCTTTGAATGTGAGACCCGGTGCTAAGCCGGTGAAGCAACCTCTCCGACATTTCATCGAGGATAGAAGAAAACTCATTGGGGATGAGATAGCTAGGCTCCTTGCAGCCGGATTTATCATGGAAGTACTCTATCCGGATTGGCTCTCTAATCCGGTGCTTGTGTAAAAGAAGAAGGATGATCCGAACGTGGCCATGCTATGGCGCATGTGCATTGATTACACGAACCTGAATAAGGCGTGTCCTAAAGATCCATTCCCACTCCCTAGAATAGACCAAGTCATAGACTCGACCGCCGGATGTGAACTATTGTCATTCATTGATGCGTATTCTAGTTTCCACTAGATACCCCTAAACCCAGATGATCAAATAAAGACTGCGTTTATTACCCCGTATGGGGCTTATTGCTATCTCACTATGCCGTTTGGATTACGTAATGCTGGAGCAACGTACTAGCGATGCATGCAAACATGTTTACATGACCAAATATGTCGAAATGTGCAAGTTTATGTGGATGATGTGGTGATAAAAACCAAGGAAAGCAGTACGCTCCTTGAGGACATCCGGCAGACGTTCGCGAACTTGAGACGGTTCCGAATGAAGCTTAACCCGGGGAAATGCACTTTTGGTGAATCCGCAGGGAAGTTACTCGGTTTTCTGGTGTCCAGCCGAGGTATCAAAGCTAACCCGACGAAAATCTGAGCTATAGAGAAAATGGAACTGCTGAAATGCCTTAACGATGTGGAGAAGTTCACTGGTTGCCTGGCATCGTTAAGCCGGTTCGTATGTCGGCTGGGAGAGAAGGCCTTGCCCCTCTACCAGTTAATGAAAAAGGTAGACAAATTTACATGGACGCCACAAGCGGATAGCGCATTTCGAGAATTAAAGAAGATGTTGTCTACTGCACCAATCCTAGCCGCACCACTACCCAAGGAGCCAATGTTGCTCTATGTAGCCGCGACCAACCGAGTCATAAGTGCAGTAATTGTAGTGGAGAGCGAAGAAGGAAAGTCAGTGCAAAGGTCAATGTATTATTTGAGTGAAGTGTTATCGGCTTCAAAACAGAACTACCCTCACTATCAAAAGATGGCGTGTGGCGTGTATATGTCGGCCAAGAAACTCAAACACTACTTTGAGGAACATCCCATCAAGGTGATATGTGAGGCACCCATATCAGAGATTATGAGTAACAAAGATGCCAGTGGCCAGATAGCAAAATGGGCAATTGAGCTAGCCCCATATGCACCATAGTTTGACAGAAGAGATGCGATCAAATCGTAGGATGTGGTGGATTTCTTTATGGACTGGGCCGAGATGCAATACGAGCCACCTCTGCCGGACTCCAATTATTGGCGAATGTACTTTGACGGATCAAAACCAAAAGAAGGGCTGGGCGCCAGAGTAGTGCTTACCTTGCCCAAGAAAGATCAACTGAAATATGTCCTCCAAATTCACTTCAACGCCTCGAATAATGTCGCAGAATATGAAGCACCGGTGCATGGCGTCAAAGTGGCAAAAGAAGTGGGGATACGTCGGATACAGTGCTTTGGAGACTCAGATTTGGTGGTCCGGCAAGTATCTGGCAACTGGGATGCCTTGGATGCCAACATGGCCCTTTACAGATTTCATGTGCAAAAGATAAGAGGATAACTTCGAGGGAGGTGAATTCCACCACGTACCTCGGATTGAAAACGAGGCAGCCAATATACTGTCTAAGTTGGGCCCATCCCGGCAACCAATCCCGCCAAATGTTGCCATGGAACACTTAAGAAAACCATCGATTACCCCAACGCCCGAATCCAAGTCAATTTATATCCCGACCTTCTCCGGATCAGAAGCTACGCCCATGGAGATAGATTGGGGAGGCACCTCAGCAAACCCAGGGACTGCTTCGGCGAACCCGGGGACTGCCTCAGCAAAGCCAGGGACTGGTCAGTAAAACTCAGCGGGAGTTATGTTGGTGGACATAATGGAAATTGACGAGGAACCTTTCTCCATCCGAGCCATACCCGCTTGGGCCAAGCCAATATTTGACTTCCTGAAAAAGAGAGTCTTGTCGGGTGATGAGGTAATCTCAAGGCAGATCCAGGGAAGAGCAAAGACCTATACTATTATCAATGCCGGACTATACAAGAGAAGTGTAACCACAGTGCTGTAGCGATGCGTTGACCCGGAGGAAGGGCTTGACATACTCCGGGATATCCACCAAGGAGAATGTGGCCACCATGCATCTTCGAGAGCATTAGTGGCAAAGCCTTTCCGGCATGGATTCTATTGGCCAAGTGCGTTGGAGCAAGCAGAAGATTTGGTGAGGAAATGAAATGGTTGTTAGAGATACGCCACAAAAACCCACCTACCAATGTCGGAACTCAAAACTATCCCATTACTTGGCCATTTGCTGTATGGTGCCTGCACATGGTAGGGCCATTTAAGCCGGCTAAAGGAGGAATGACCCATATCCTGGTTATGGTGGACAAATTTACTAAATGGATCGAAGTGAAGCCAATTAGGAAATGTGATGGGGCAACAACAGTGAGGTTCCTCAAGGATAAAATCCTGAGATATGGCTACCCCCACAGTATCATAACTGATAATGGCACCAATTTTGCTAAAGGAGCATTTGCGAGGTTCTGCTGAGAAAAGAAGATCTGGTTAGATGTAGCCTCAGTGGCCCACCCCGCATTGAACGGGCAAGTGGAAAGATCCAACGGGCTGGTATTGTCCGGGATAAAACCCTGGCTCATGGAGCCGCTGCAAAGATCAGCGTGGTGCTGGATAGAAGAGATACCATCACTACTGTGGAGTTTAAGAACAACTCCAAATCGATCAACAGGCTATACGCCATTCTTTCTGGTATATGGGGCAGAAGCTATATTACCAGCCGACGTAGAGCATGATTTACCAAGAGTCACCCAATACACAGAAGCCGAAGTGCGCGAAGCCCGACAAAATGATGTTGATCTACTGGAAGAAGCGAGAGAACTAGCCTTTTCTAGATCCGCCATATATCAGCAAAATCTCCAACACTACGATAGCCAGAAAGTAAACCCCCGAGTTTTCCGGGAAGGTGTTCTGGTACTCCGGTTGGTGCAGCGCACTACTGGCATGCATAAATCATCCCCTCCATGGGAAGGACCTTTCATTGTAAGCAAATCTTTGCACAATGATTCCTACTATCTTATCGATGCACATCCATAGGAAGAGAACAAGGCGGATAGGTCCGGAGAGGAATCTAAGCGACCATGGAATGTAGCACTACTTCGTACTTTTTACACCTGGCAAAGAGGTGAATGTATTCGAGCTACTCGTATGTCGGTATGTATGTCGTCAAGAAGCTTATCAATGAAACTTCGGCACCCCAAGTAGAAACTCGGAGACTGCCCTAATAATTGTTCTTCTTGCTTCGTATTTTTATATGTCGGCTGGGTTAAGTCGCTTATATCTTAGCCCGATTAGTAATGTGTGAGCACCGAAACCCCAACTCTTCGACTTTGTTGTTGTCCAACAAGAATTGGCTTCATGGAAAGCAAGAGAACAAGTTTGGAATCGCAAAGCACATGAAAAACGACTAAGGAAAAGAACTTAAGCGAGCAGACATTTGTTATTTGAACTAACCCTCTGTTTACTTTATTCATCTAACGCCGGATTATTTTGAGCTAATCTCAAAGTTTCAAGTATTGTTAAGTCAATTTTTTGAACCTCAGACTCGTAAGTCAAAGAACAGAATCAAGGTAGACGCGAGCCGAGTCAAAAATTGGGAGAACAAGAAAAGGAAATTCGGGGACTTCACCCACGATAATCCGAAATTAAAAACTTAGTAGCAAATACCACAAATTGTAGCAAAACCAAACCAAAGTACTTAAATACATCTTCACCCGACATTCCGGGGATCTGACAAATACGGTTAAGTGTTTTCAAGGAGCAGGGGCAGAAGCCGAATCATTGGCCAACGGTGGAGGTACTTCGGAGTTCGTGGGTGGGGCGCTAGCCTCGGCCTCATCTTCGGGATTGGCCTCTCCATCCTCCGGGTCTTCAGCTTAGTCGCCAAGTTTGGAGGCCTCGCCCTCGCTTCCCTCATCTTCCTCACCCTCAGAATCAACTTCATCATCAAATACATCAAGGTAGCTTGGCCCCTTGTTCCAAGCATGGCATAAGGAGTACTGGATAAGCTTGTTGGCGCAGGCTTTGCGACGAGCAACGAACTCCGGATCTTCAAACCACTTAGATCCGGTGCGCATGCGGGTGAGCAGCCCAAAGTCTATTCCTTCATACCATGACAGGACGAACTGCAGCGCGATATCAACCCGGGCTCGTGCAACAAATTCTCGCCACAAGTGCACCTGAGTAGCCCACTCCATCAATTTGGCTATGAGAGCCGCATTTCCTTTGGAAGTGGGCTCAGTGGGCCAGAAGGAGTTGAGCATCCGCATCGCCGCCGACATAATATCTGCGCCATAATTCCTCACTAGCTCCATGCGAGTGAAGAGGCTCGCCAGCAGGTCCTCTGTATCATAAGGGATTGGCCCGGCAACAGGACCTGTGGGGATACCACGTTGCTCGCGAGACCGGGCTACAACAGCAGCAGCAAGAGTGACACCTTCTAGAAACTTGCATGAGAACAGAACACAGGAAACAATGAGCAAAAGCACTAAGTCTGGAGAAATGAAAATTGAGCAAGGGAAAGGCACTCACGGCCAATCTGGAAGAGGAGATGCTGGAGCTCGGCATGGACATTGGTGTTGTGGGCCTGGAGTTTCTCGTATTCGGAGGTCACCGGCTTCCTGCAATAAATCCTGGTCCTTAGAAATTTGCGTGGTTAGACGCTCTTTTTCCTCGACAAACTCCTGGCCAGCCTTCTCCAGTTTGGATTTATGGAGGCCCTTAAGCCTCTGGATTTCGGCATTCAGCCGAGTAATTTCCAAGTCTTGGAGGCGTAGCCAAGCTATCACGTCGTCCTTCTTCTTCAATTCAGCCTGATGCTTTCCTACTTGTTCGAGAAAATGTGTCATCATATCAGGAATAGGTACGATGTCTTCAAGGGCAACTGCAATAGTGGGTTAATCCGGCGGAGCCGAAGTATAAATATCTACCGAGTCAAGAAAAGAGCGTGCAATGATCGTGTGAACAAGACAAAATACCTTGGATTTCAGCCAGATTTTTTCGCATGATAATGTTCTCAGCCTCAACCTCGGCTGCATAGTTTGAATAAAAAGTTAATACGGATCATGAATAACCAGGATGAACGCAAGTAAAAAAGGAAAAGTCTTGAATAAGGAAAGTTACTTTTCTTCTAGTGATCCCCCAAGAGCTTGCCATAACGCGCGCGAGCATCTTTGTAGGAGTCCAGCAGATGCTGGAACTCGGCAGTACGGCGGTTGGTGGTGATCTACAAAAACCAAGACAATGTTAGTTCACATGCAAAGTGAAACTAATTCGAAGTCTACAGGACCCGGGCTAAGTGGAACTTAACCCGACTCTTGGTGTGTGGATATTCGAAGTTTACAAGACCAAGGCCAAGTGATGAGGATATCTACGGGGATTATGATGATTCTGACTACCTGAACTGGAAGGAAATACTGAGTCAAATCAATAATGACTATCAGGTGAATTCATTCTTAATTGAACCTGATGTTTTACTTAATGAGAACTTTATACTACCTAAGTCTATGCATCTTTGTATGATCAGGTTTATTGATAACACAAGTGTTGCGCGAGGAGGAGGAGAGTTGCAGCAAGAAGGACAAGCGCTGATTTCCAATATCAACAAGTGCGCGAGGGAGGAGCGGGAGGCAGGCGCACTAGGACGCAATGAGGAAATCATGTATGAGCAAGAGAGAGAGATGGCGCACCAAGAATTACATCTTTGAGGTGTTCCACGACGTTTGACTGCGTGCCAATAAGGCCGAACCCATATATGGGTCGGTATGTATCAGTTTGAGTCGAACCGAGTCAGTTTGGGCCAAGTTATGGCTGTTTTTAGGCCCGTTTAGAGGGGAGGACGCCCCAGCCCTCATATAACCTCCGTAGCCGTCACAAGATAGGTTTTTTAGACCACGTTAAAATATTTTGGAGTTGTTTCTTTCATAGAACCTCTGGAATTACCCTGTGTTCGAATCTACCAACTATAATTGAGTGTGATCTGTTGTTCCATTGGGAATTAGTAGATTGCATACTACCGTTCGTGGTCACGGCTGCGTGCGCAAGAGTGTGGTGTTGTGAATATCCTACAAGGTTCGAGAGCTGTTGCATTGGCATCAGGGATCGAGCGGGAGAGATCATAGCTACGCACTAGTTATCTATCATCCACCAGCACCATCGACAAGAGCTTGCTGAGAAGATCGGGCCACCCCATATCATCTTGGTATCAGATTTCCTCGTTGCCTCGGTAAGCAATCCACAATCCATCCATAGATTAGAGAGTGTTTTTCATCCTATACAGAAAAAGCCCCACAAAAAGAGTTGCCATAGCCTAGATTACATCGTATTCGAGTAATAGTTGCTGATCGCGTTCCTCTATTAGATTAGATCTAGATCTGTTCTTCGTAGATTTGTTTTCTAGTGTTCTAGTTGTTTTCCACCATCTTTTTCCGCTACCATCAAGTCAGATCCGATCCAAGTACAGAGTCCTAGTTGTGTACTACTTGGCGAGCAAAAAAAAAATTCGGCTCGCTGCCTCACGCCTGACCGTAGACAAGTCTGTGCTCTACCGTGACCCAAAAAAATTCCGAAAAAAAAAATTCGAACCGTCGCCTTACCACAGACCAGTCTGTGCTAGTACGAGAGGAAAAAAAGAAAAAAATCTGCCGGCATCCTGCCGCGGCAGGATTTTAGGCCGTTTTTGTGCCGTGGCAGAGACCAATTCTTAGGTCAAAATTTTTTCTTTTTTTGTTTATTTTTTTTACTGAGTCCACATAGCGTACCTATCCTTGTGAGCCTTAGTAAGCCTTTCTTTGTGTCTATAACTATCCTACGAGACTAGCGTGCTTAGTGCTCTACGGGCTGCTCAGTTAGCAATCTTGTGCCCGTTTCGTTGAGACATTGCTAGCGTCTCTCCTTGTGCATTGCAACACGGGCATTCCTCCGACATACCTTACTTTTTGAGCTCATTTTCATAGTTGCAATTGCCTCATTTATCTCCACCGTGTGTGTTTCCGTGGGTCTTTGTCATACGGTCAGCACTAGGACTTGTTTGCGGTGTAGATAAGATACCATACCTACAGCTCCACCATAAATACCCTGTGTGCCCTGTGATCGTTCTCTATACCTTTGATATTCACTTCATCACTTCAGTGCATCAGTCTTTGATTACGTTTGGTAGAGCATCTCTATTCACTTTGGAACGGTAAGATCTTCTTTCTTATCAGTTGTGAGTGAGTGTGAGAGTTTCCACCATACTGATTTTGATTTGTGCACTAATGTACTAATCATGTCTTCTAGTAGTGTTGATGTGATGCAGAAAATGGAGGCAGGTGATGTTACAAATAATGTGGAGACGTACAGTTACAAATTCATCGACAATTGGCGTTGTAGTGGAACTTTTTGGAAGGAAGAACGCGGTATTTTTGATGGTGATGGTCTTTTCCACCATAGTGTGATGATTGGTGAGCGATGTGCTTCCATTACCATTGATAGTAACTCTACTATTAATTTGATCAGCGTTGAAGTTGTACAAAAGTTGCAGCTACCCACATGTGCCCGTGCGGTGCCATATCTCTTGCATTCATCATATGGCACATTGCTGATTTCAGACACCGCTGATGTTCCTATGACTTTTAAAGAGCATACTGAGATTGTGCGCTGTGATGTATCTCCTATACCACTTGATTCTTGTCACATACTATTGGGAGAACCTTGGAGCAGAAGGTTTGACGCTCAAATATGTCCTGTTGTTGGAAGGATTTCTTTCAAATGGAACATGAAGAGGCGTGTTATGCTCAGGATTTCAGGCGACAAATTTCATGAGTATCATCTTCTTCGCAAGGAGAGGACAAAAGAGTTCAGTTTGTCTACTAAGTACAAGGTCATGATGAATGGTGACAATTCTATTATTTGTCATCTTGAACACGGTGTGCATTACAACCCATGTGAGAATGAGAGCCACATAGCCAAGCTGAGTGAGAGTGTTATCAAAAGTGAGCTGTGTGATTCCACTAAACGTGAGGTTGAGAGCATCCATTCTGAGAGTATGAGAGAAAAAGAAAACATCAGTGCAGTAGATGATAATACATGTGAGGATATTTCTCCTAATGTAATCATCTCTAATCCTGGTATTGTTTCTTGTGCTATGCAGGTTGCTTTTGAAGAAAGGGAGCCGCCTATTTTACAACCTGCATCACACAATCTGGTATTGTTACTTGAGGAGGATGTCGTAGTACCTACTACAGCTGAGAAGTTTGTTAATGACATTGGTACTGATTTGGAGTTTCAGCCAACATGTGTGACATATTGTGAGTCTATTCCTTTACTGAAGCCTCCTTGTGATTTGCCTTGCACTACTGTTTCAGCACCATGTGATAGTTTACCAAATTCAAATTTTGATCATGTGGTACTGATAACACATAAGGAAATACTTGCTCGAATACCACCTGCTGATATTGTGTATTCCATCATGCTAAATGAACCTATGAGTATGAGTTGTGCTATGGATAAGATTTCTGAAATTTCATTTCTGAATTCTAGCACATATTCTCCTTGTTTCACTTTCAATCTGATTGGTGAATATAGCATGCATGAAAATTTTCTTGTGGATCACATATGCATTACTTGTGATCGAATCGCTGAACTGAAACATGCTGTTTTCAGCCATACATGTTGTGTGTCGACGATTTTGTGTTGTGAGATATATGCTAAAATTTGTGATAATATGAAACTAAAGTCAGGTCTAGTTGATATAATGCATCCAACACAAGTAATTTTACCTATGTTGGATCGTTGTAATCTTGCTAGAATAGAACCCCAGTTTTCTTATTCGTTGTGTTTATCCCAAAATTCGTTGTCTAGTTGTGCTAATGCTTTATACTTCACTTATATTTGCAAATTGAGTTGCATTTTACATACTAGACAACATGATCATGTTCATAATAATCAGAGTAGCGCAGTTGAAGCATGGCATGATTCAATTTGGTGTTCAGACATATTAAATTGGTTTGATCTTGTTCACAAATTTGATCATAGATCTTCTTTGAGAAAACTGAATTTAATATTGAAGAACATGACTATCTATTTAGTTGTTTTTTACCATGATCATGATTCTTTGTACTTCACTTATACCTGCAATTTAAGTTGCTTGATGTATACTGGACATACTTTTCATGTGAACAACAATAATACAACATGTTATATATACATATACTTTGCGTACACGTTGTTCTTTTTGTTTCTCCCACTTTCAGCTTACCTAAAGCCGAGGACGGCTTTTCATGAAGAAAGGGAGGATGATGAGGATATCTACGGGGATTATGATGATTCTGACTGCCTGAACTGGAAGGAAATACTGAGTCAAATCAATAATGACTATCAGGTGAATTCATTCTTAATTGAACCTGATGTTTTACTTAATGAGAACTTTATACTACCTAAGTCTATGCATCTTTGTATGATCAGGTTTATTGATAACACAAGTGTTGCGCTAGGAGGAGGAGAGTTGCAGCAAGAAGGACAAGCGCTGATTTCCAATATCAACAAGTGCGCGAGGGAGGAGCGGGAGGCAGGCGCACTAGGATGCAATGAGGAAATCACGTATGAGCAAGAGAGAGAGATGGCGCACCAAGAATTACATTTTTGAGGTGTTCCACGACGTTTGGACTGCGTGCCAATAAGGCCGAACCCATATATGGGTCGGTATGTATCAGTTTGAGTCGAACCGAGTCAGTTTGGACCAAGTTATGGCTGTTTTTAGGCCCGTTTAGAGGGGAGGAAGCCCCAGCCGTATTATAAACCTTCGTAGCCGTCACAAGTTAGGTTTTTTAGACCACGTTAAAATATTTTGGAGTTGTTTCTTTCATAGAACCTCTGGAATTACCCTGTGTTCGAATCTGCCAACTATAATTGAGTGTGATCTGTTGTTCCATTGGGAATTAGTAGATTGCATACTACCGTTCGTGGTCACGGCTGCGTGCGCAAGAGTGTGGTGTTGTGAATATCCTACAAGGTTAGAGAGCTGTTGCATTGGCATCAGGGATCGAGCGGGAGAGATCATAGCTACGCACTAGTTATCTATCATCCACCATTACCATCGACAAGAGCTTGCTGAGAAGATCGGGCCACCCCATATCACCAAGTGGAACTTAACCCGGCTCTAGGTGTGTGGATATTCAAAGTCTACAAGATTCGGGCCGAGTGGAATTTAACCCGGCTCTAGGTGTGTGGATATTCGAAGTCTACAAGATCCGGGCCAAGCGGAACTTAACCTGGCTCTAGGTGTGTGGATATTCAAAGTCTACAAGATCCGAGCCAAGCGGAACTTAACTCGGCTCTAGGTGTGTGGATATTCGAAGCCTACAAGATCCGGGCCAAGTGGAATTTAACCCGGCTCTAACTTTATCACTATTTGAAATTGCTAAGGACGTAAATTGAATTCTCTAGGAGCATTCGACTGAGTAACAAGTCAGTCCCTCGGAGGCTCAGGGACTAGGGGATATATCTATAAGTGTTCATGCATATAAAGTACCACAGCGGAAGAAAAGGGTTACCTCCATCATCCGGCCAGCCAAAGAGATGGCCTTGGTGGCAGAGTTCATCTGGGCGCTGAACTCCGCTGGGCTAAACTTCTCCGGCAGATCATCCTTTGGATCAATGAATTCAGCATTGTTCCAGTTATTCACGTACTCCAGGAGTAGTGTACTGTAACTTTCGCCGCTGGGAGAATGACTCACCACCAAGCCTTTGATATGGGCCTCTCACCTCGCAGATTGAGCTGTAGCAGGAGTTGTGTGCAGGACCAGCTACCTACTACCCTCTGATCCGGCAGTGTGAGACCCGAGACTGATGCCTTTGGCTGGCCCGGCAGCTTTCTTGAGCTTGTCGGATGATCCAGAATGCTGGAGAAGATCTGAAGCTGCTGGTCCGGATGGTGCCTGAGAAGCTGGCTGAAAGATGTCCGCAATGGACACCGTAGATCCAGAGGCGGCTGATGGAACTTTCCTCTTTGGAGGCTTGGTGGAGGTTGTTGTTGTTGCTGGCTTTGGTGTCGAAGTTGGTGCTAGAGCTGATGCTGGTACTGGTGTTGTTGATGTCGTTGGTGCTGGTGCTGGTGCTGGTGCTGTTGGTACTGGTATTACTGGTTTAGAAGAAACTAGAGTCGGAGAACTTGGTGAGGGTGGTGCCGATGAGACTGGCACCTCGGAACTGGGCACTGGCGCCGGAGAGGAGAGCTAGGATGATCCGGTATAGCCATATCCTGGGCTGCCCCACTATCCCTCGCGCCGACATTGCACTCCTCTTGACAAGAAGGGGTCCGATCAGGCGCAGCCGCGGAGTCCTCTTGAATATGACTGAGCGGGCGAACGTCATCATCGCGGGGGGGGGGGGGGGAGAAGGATTGCTCCGGATCAGAGAAGCAATGTCGGAGCCGCTCTGGGGAATAACCCTAGGAGATCTGGAAAATAGGAGTGCAACGAGTCAAGAAGAGAAAGAAAGAACAAGGCAAAGGTAAAGGCAGAAATGGAAAAACTCAAGAGTAGACACAGAAAGACTTACTCATCCGAGGTTGGAGGGGCCCGGGGTTTGGGTGCCCTCCGGACCGTGCTCTTGGCCGCTGGCTTGGCCGAGGCTTTCACCCCGAACTTCTTCTGCCTCTTCTTGGGCGGCGGCGCCTCCGAAGCTGTGGCTGAGGTAGCCGCGCGCTTTTGGGAGGGAGCAGGGACCGGACCACTCATGGCAAGGGGGGAACCTCGTGGACATGACCGGCCGGGTTAGCTGAAGATTCTAACATAACCGGAAATGCGTAAGAGATGAGCACCAGGTCAAGTACCTCAAGAAACTCAACATCCGAGTCATCGTCATCCGGCCAATCCCTTAAAGAAGAGGCCTTACCAGAGGTATGTTTGACGGTGTCTAGAGTGGGCAAGAAGCTCTCCGGATCAGGCTCCACCTCGTCCGCCTCGGCACGATCCGACACCCACTTGCTCGCCAGCTCCTGGCCATCTTCCAGTAGCTGCTAGAGAAATCGCTAAGAATAAAGCAGCAGTGGTTAAGTCAAGAAAGTTATCCGACATATCAAGAAGGCCCGGAAAAACCGTAATAAAGAAATTTACCTTCAGAGGAGGGTTGTCCCGAGTATAGGGCGCAAGCCCCCATTCCCAAGCCTTGGAGAATTCCTTCTCCTTTTTGAAAATTGCCTTAACCCAGTGGTATACTGCCGAGTTATCGAGCTTGAAGGAGGAAGTCCGATGGGGATCGAGGGGGCCACTCAAGTAGCAGATCTTGTGGGCGCGTTTCTGCAGGGGGAGACCTGGCTGCGAACGAAGGTGATCATAATATCCTCCCCCCGCAGCTTCTCCTTGAGCAGCTCCTTGATCCGGTGGTCAACTTGGTTCGCCAGAGCAGTGGGTCGCTTCAGAATGTTCTCCCACAAAGAGGTGTCCGGGACTCCAAGCTTGAAGGGGAGGAGCCGGATCAAGTCCTTGTCCGTGGTGTTCCGGACGTAGAAGAAAGTCTCGGCCCAGTCCTTGCAAGACTCGAGCCCGGTGACCTAGGGGAATGCAAAGCCCTTGTAGGGAGAGATGGAGGTTGCCCCACACTGGGTCAGATGCTTCTCCGCTAGGGTGAGATGCTTATCCGGAACGACGTTCTTTTGCAGACCAAAGAACTTGATCCACATCTCCGTGGATGGCCAGAGGCCGACATACCCCTCTATGCTGGAGGAAAAAGAGGAGAGAGAGGTGATGGCATTGGCAGGGAGATAGTGTGGTTGCAGTTGGTAAGTGGAGATGAAATCAAAGAAGAAATCGAAAATTGGAATGCCGCAGCCGCGCTGGAAGTGGGAAAGAAAAACCACATACTCCCCTAGATTTGGAGATGGGGAAATCTCGTCGGTGGTGAGGCGGCAGGCGACACCTGCGGGGATGCGGCGCGTGGCTAGCCAATCCAAGTCGTCTACGCAGACGAAGGCACCGTCCCAGCCGCCACGCTCGCAGCCCTCGTCTTCCTCCTCCTGCTGAGCGACCATGGCGGCTTCTTCCTTAGTCATGGTGAGGTTGAGGTCCTCGAGGACGAGGTCGAAGTAGAGGTAGCCGGAGGCGGGGAACCTGGAAGCATAGTGCCCCGTGGTGGAGATCTTGAACCGAGGTGGCGACACGGTCGCTGGGAGTGTATGGACGCGGTTGCGGCGGTGCAGCACTAGAGAAGAAGCAGTGGTGGCAGCGGCATCACAGCGAAGAAGGAAGGAGGCAAGGGAGCATGCCATGTGTGGGGAACCTCCCCAAGATTGCCCCATCCCCCTATTTAACCACGCGTGCGGGCGCATAGGGAGGGATCCTTTGCGGTGGCCCTGCCACACGCCGCGGCCGTGTACGCTACCGAACCAACCAATCAGACACCAGCCACAGCAAGGGCCATAGGGAGCAGAAGATCCCATGACATGACGTGCTATTACAGTTAACGAGGCGCTGCTGCGAAGGGACATGCGTAGCAATTATTCCTGACATTGCAACAGTAACCGGCGCAGTAAATGGGCGTGGCCCTTAAAATGAGGCAATAATGATTACCCTCCACGTAGGACGTGGGGAAGCATATAAGAGAAGGAAAGGTAACTCGGATATGTGAGCAAAAGACCCGGCCAGCGAGGAATAACTCGGAAAGAGCCAAGGGAACGTAAGAGGAAAAAGTCCGGATAATGGAATAGCTCGGCCAAAGAGGCGAAGATCCGGATATGGGAACCTGCTGTGGCCTTAACAACTAAAGTTGCTAAGACCGCACCAGCTTCGGGGACTAACGTTGGGGGAATACCCCTGGGTAGGGTAACACCGGGGTATAAAGGCCGAGTTAGCCGAGTTAGCCAGAGCAGGAGTCTGAAGTCTAATAACTCTTGAAATAAATACTACAATAGAAATGCTAAATAAAGTTATAAGTAACAAGATAAAATGCGAGTATTGTGTAAAAATGTTTTTTTGGGTTTTTGGTATAAGAGAACAATAATTAAAGTAAAACAACTGAACACAGAAAGTAAGTATCGCGTATGTAAAAGAAATTGGAACTGCAATAGGGAAAAAGACGCTCTCCAGGAGTAGCGGATACACCACTAGCATTATAGAGGAATAAGGTAAAGATTATTATCATGAACATTCTGAACTATGTATGTGTGGGAGGAACTCCGTATTTGGACAAATAGGAAGCAATCACTGCTCACATCATCCTCATAACCACAGCAGTCAGCAATCGACATCAATCGAATTACTGCACTATTAAGGGACGTAATCCCGTAGGACGTATCACATGGCATGGATAGTGTTCCGTGAGTTTCCTCGGATCCCTAGTTGATACATAAGGGGTGCCAACAACTTTATAGTCACTATAAGTGTTAACACACCTCCGTCAACCAACAAGTAGTTCCCTCCATCAAGTCCCCATAAGAGGCAAATATTGAGAGCTCGACTTCTCCCAACATCAAGATGAAGACAATCGAACACATGGTCACAACGATGAATATCATAATAAACTTTATCTTATTTCAATCTCATAGTAGGGTTTCTCCATCTCCCCAAGGACTAATGATCTACCTAGACATGGAGGCAATCAACATCATGACAATAACAATGGAATCTATCATAGATGAATAATACTTGTATAAATCCACAAAGAGTACGGAAATTACAAAAAGATCTAAACAAGATGTAGATGGGATGGATGGAGATGGTGGTGATGTAGCGGTTGATGATGAAGATCGATGCCTTAGCCTCCTAGATCTGCGCAGGGCGAAGATGGATCCCCGGTGGACGAGTTCCCCCTCCAGGTTCCTTCCGAAGGTGAGGTTTCGGCGATTTCTGGTTGTTCTGTATGTCGTCTCTCTGATCCAGTTGCACAGGGTGAAACTATTTGAGGAGGCAGTGGTGGCGCCAACTATACGGCGATAACTATACGGCCGGAATTTTATTACCGCCGTATAGTTGGTCGTTAAACCATCTGTAAGCCTTGATCGCTTCGGGTTTTCTTCTGGTATTATTGATATTTCCCAAATAAGCGATTTATGTTGTTTTTTACTCCTTTTCTCCCTAGTACAACTGCTCCAAGAATTGTGTCCATTGTATCCATCATCTGTCCTGATCCTGGAGAAAATAGACATAAAATGTGCGCACGAACACCGTAAAATACTAAGATACTACAACTACAATGCAAAATAACAATATAAAACATGATGTAATTATGCACTCATCAACTTCCTGAAGCTTAGACTCTTGCTCGTCCCGAGCAAGTTAGCTTAATGGATGTGATCCTCATATTCATGAAGCTGAGTCGATAAAATAAATGGGGTAGTTGTAGCATGTGTTTATCATATATGATACGTAGGGATAAGTTCATGAATAGTACCTTACTCGAACCATAAGAATAATATTAGCAGGCTTCGACACCTTAGCATTTAACAGTTCACAAAAGATCACTCTCAATATGATGTAAAAGTATCCAGTTCAACCGAATGAGTTAGCGAGGTAGTCCCAAGTGTTTGGGGATTAACATATTCAGTTGGGATTCAAAATCTCAAAATTTCTCTTTGTCTTACTACAATATAGTGGTGTATGCCTATTTGCTCTTTGCACATTCGCTCTTTTTCTTCTCTCTTTTCTTCTTCTCTTTTTATATATATATACTCGTACTTTTGTTTAAGTGTTATGCAAAGGAGCTAGCCATACATTCCACTTCATGTAGGAATTCAAAGTTTAACAATCTCAATTACCAAATTCCAATTGTATATGAAACAATCTTTATAGCTTAAGTATTCTACCTCGTCTTGTTCTCACTCTAATTTGATAGCACTTTTAATTTTCCTTTGTTCAAGGTTTCTTTTTCAACTTAACTGATTAGATAATTTTTCTTTCTTTGTAAATCAAACCATGTACTTACAACATATTAACCAAATTATCTTTGTATGTTCCATTAATACCAATGGTGTGGAAGACTCCTATTGCTATCACCAAGTGCAAGTAAAATTATACTCAAGCCATTCATATATCCGATAGGACAAACACAAACTCAATATTGCTCCGTATATGATAATAAACTTGGAATTTTATGAAAGGAATCGACTATTCCTGAAGGGAATTCTAATGATGCAAACTTTATTTCTAGTTTGAACTATTGCAAAACTAAAATAGTAATGTAAAACTTATAAGATAGATTACAAGGTCTTAAAGATCTCCCCAAGCTTGGAAAATCAAGCCGGAGGGATCAAATAATCCCTTGCGATTATTTGATACCGTGATTATTGTAGATCACTATGGTGCCATGGTACACGGTATCTTCTCTTTACGGGCCAGCCTGAGGTGGAGGGATTGATTGACAACCTCTAATTCTTTAACACGCAGCTTGTAGAAAAGATTATTCCTCTCCAGCACTTTCACTTGTTCTTTAATGAGCTCATTGTTATCTTGAAGGGTTTGGATCGCCTTAAGACTCGTAGAAAAAGCTGATTTGGTTGTCTGCTTAATATCTTCATCAAGTTAATCAAGATAAAGTCGCAGCAATCGAAGATGCTTGGGTGTCCCCGGCGTCTCCTTGTCCATATCTTCAATCTTCCACTCAAGGGATTTCAACTCCCTCTTCCGACGTTCATTGTTGGCGTTGAGAAACTCCATAGGGATGACCTTGATCTCCTTGCCTTGCTTGCTATTGCTCCCGATCTCCATAGGAACTTCTCTCCTTGGCTTCTATCCCTTGGTTTGCGTGTCCTCATGTTTGAATAAGAGGTAGATTGGTTTCTGAAGATTATGATTAGAGAGAGGGACAATGGAAGTATATAAGGGGGGTCAGAGGTCAGTAAAACTCGCGAGAAACACCAAATTCACACCCAAGAAAAGAATTTTAACGGCATAGGAAAAGAAATCGCGGATTTGGAGGAGTCTTGCCACGTAACGACCAACTATACGGGTGCGACTTGTATAACTCTGGCCGTATAGTTGGTCCCGGGCAGATATTTCCAAATATCTTGAGTCCAGGTAGGTTAAGTTACTGACTTGGAACCGACAAAACAATTTTTTCTTAATATATAAAAAACGAAAAGGGAAACAGAAAATGTCTAAGAGTTTAACGACCAACTATACGATGGGAGGATTTTCTCCGGCTGTATAGTTGTGACCGTATAGATCCAGACATCAAAATAGAAAATGTCTGAGAGTTTAACGACCAACTATACGGCCGGAGATTTTTCTCCGGTTGTATAGTTGCGACCGTATAGTTTCCAGACAACAAAATAGTTTTGCAAGAGAAGATACAAAAGGTTTAATGACCAACTATACGGCCGGAGATTTTTCTCCGGTCGTCTAGTTGCGACCGTATAGTTGGTAAAAACCTTCAGAAACTTCAGAAAAACACGAGGAATTCAAAGGAAAAAAATTAGAAGTAAAACTTGTGAAAATAAATCACTTATTTGAGTAAGAACGCTTACCTCGAACTTACCGTCTACTTATTCGGGGATGACAAGCTCCTCCAACAACAAAGACTTCTTATTTTTTTGGAGGAATTGACCTTAGTTCATTTAATAATTCTCGTAAATGAAAATCACCAGGACTAAAGTTCCTCTCAATAAGATTGGTGTCTTGCTGGGAAAATATGGACACTGCATCCAACATCTTTATTTCTTGCCTCTACATAATCTGCAACTCAAATTCTTGAAGTAAAAGGATCCAACGGATCAGTCTTGGCTCATGATTTTTCCTCTCAAGTTCTTTTAAACCATCATGATCCGTATGAACTCTTACTTTTGCATCAACTATATAGGAATGAAATTTATCGCAAGAGAAAAATATATCAAAAAGTTCCCTCACTTCCTTAGGATAATTCTTTTGAGCACTATTTAGAGTTCTACTAGCATGATGTATAATATTAAATCTGTGACCTATGTGTTGTCCCAGAGTTACTCCTACAACATCATCACTAGCTTCACATATTAAGTCAAAAGGCATATCCCAGATAGGTGGTTTAATGACAGGAGCATGGGATAAAGCATAATTGAGTTTATCAAAGGCTACACAACATTTATCATCAAAATTAAATCTTACTCCCTTTTGCAAAAGGTTAGTCAAAGGTTTAGATATTCCAGAGTAATTTCTAATGAACCTTCGATAAAATCCCACATGACCAAGGAAACTTCTTATACCTTTTATATCCCTAGGTTGTGGCATTCTCTCTATGCCATCAACCTTTTCTCTATCTACTTCAATTCCCTTACCTGATACCTTATGTCCAAGGACTATACCTTCTTTGACCATAAAATGGCACTTCTCCCAGTTTAGAACAAGATTGGTTTCTTCGCAACGCTGAAAAACTCTTTTGAGATTATCCAAGTGATGCGGCCCGTCCTACGGATGCTCCTACATCTACTCTAACAAGTCCCCCAAGTGGACCCATGACTCGTGCCCGAGCAAAACTCCTACAAGCTAAGGTGAACTCACTCCTCTCCTCGTGCCAATTTGATACCTCCTTGGATGGTATGCTACTTCATGCAACTACCCTATGCATCATCAGGTACGAAGCTTCGACACACCAGAACCAGGCCCTAGGACAATCCGAAGGCCCCTCCGGAGGCTAGTCCGGAGACCGACCGGAGTCTCTGGACCAGACCGGAGTCTCCGGTCCACCACACCGGAGTCTCAGGTCCGACCGTCGCCAGGTATGAAAAGGCCTTTGGGCCTGTGGCCCATGTACCCCTTAGACCGTCCAGAACTTGTCTTTTATTCCTAAAGTACCCCTGTTTAAGTGGCTGGCCTATATATAGTCCCCCACCTCCATTGTAAACCCTAGGCATGATATTGGAATTAGTGGAAACCCCTTTGTGGATCTATCTAATTCTTGCCTCATGCTCCTTGACTAAGGAGCACCAATATCCTGAAACCTTGTTGGAGTTTGCATCGTGCCTCCACGTTGTACAAGGCCTAGGCATCGGTGTCCCTTTGCCTAGACGTCAAGATCTCACCGAGTCTCCCATCTCGCCATGCCGGTTCGAAAGAGAGTCCTCCGCCCGACGCCGATCCTAGGGATTGCGCCGGACTGGTCACCGCCGGCGTGAGCTATTGGTGTGTATCGTGGTTTTGTGTGTGTGTGTTCTTCGCGTTCTTCGTGCGTGCGTTCGTCGTGTTCATCCTCCCCTCCTCTCCCCGCACTCCATCCTCGATTTGAAAGGGAATCATGAAAGATCGGGCCACCCTAGAGGTTTTCCCTCAACATATTGGTATCAGAGAAGATGGTCGCCATGGCTTCGCTTGAGTTTGATGATTACGCCAACCTTTGGTGGGA
Source organism: Avena eriantha (assembly GCA_910589775.1). Lineage (NCBI taxonomy): Eukaryota > Viridiplantae > Streptophyta > Magnoliopsida > Poales > Poaceae > Avena > Avena eriantha. The sequence goes on along the minus strand of OU342746.1, from coordinate 66,506,957 downwards.
ACAAGTTCAAGTTGCTTGTGATGCAAGACAAGAACCGCTAATCACAACTTGGCATGCCATGAAGGCTCACATGAGATTCCGGTTCGTCCCCGTGCACCACACGCGTGACCTCTTCAACAACCTTCATGCGCTTCGTCAAGGGACAAAGACCGTGAAAGAGTACTTCAAGGAAATGGAACTCAACTTGATTCGCGCCAACATTGATGAGCGCATGGAGCAAACAATGGCACGTTTCCTTATTGGCTTGAATCACCCAATCAAGCGCATCGTCAAGTTCCAAACATACAACACCATGGTTGAGCTTGTGCATATAGCAACAAAGGCTAAACGTCAAGTGCAAGAGGACATCAAGTACAACAAGCCCAAGACGTACTTCACCTACAAGCAAGCTTCAACCGCTACACCAACAACTTTCAATGGAAGCTCATCAAGTACCTCCAAGCCTTCCTTCAAGCCCACACTTCCTCAAGGAAAACTGCCCCCAAGTGGCAAGCAAGAAAAGAGTGATACACCTTTCAATGGTGAATGCTACAAGTGTGGAGGTAAAGGACACAAGTCGGCGGAATGTGGAAACAAGAAAGTCTTGTTCATTCATGACAATGGTGATGAAGAGTACTTGAGTGAAGATGAGTTTGATGCCCGTGTCAAGGAAGCAATGGCAAGGCAACGAGTGGAAGATGATCAAGAACTCCTCATGTGTGAACATGACGCAAGTCCATCGCTTGTCGTCACAAGGATCTTGACCACTCAAGCACAAGAGCATGAAGACCAATGCTCCAATATCTTCCAAACACGAGCCGACATCAATGGCAAATCTATCAAGGTGATCATTGACGGAGAGAGTTGTCACAACCTTGCTAGCACCGAGTTGTGTGAGAAGCTTAACCTCACCCTCCATCCACACAAGAACCCCTACCACGTGCAATGGCTAAGTGAACAAGGGTCCGTGAAGATCAAGCATACCGTATCGATCTCCTTCGCTGTTGTTCCTTACAAAGATACGGTGGAGTATGATGTGGTTCCTATGATAGTTTACCACATGCTTCTTGGTCGACCGTGGCAATTTGACAAGGCTTCTCAGCATGATGGTCGCACCAATGTATACACCTTCAAATGTCTCAACAAAACATGTGTTTTGCAACCGATGACTCCTAGCCAAATAATTGCGGACAATGCAAAGGCTTTAGCGAGGGAGGAAAGCACAACACCTACTTGTGAGAAGAGCGGTGAGAGAGAGAACCACCTCATAGTGAGTGAGAGCCACAAGCCAAACTCGAGTGGAAAAACTAAGAGTGTTCTCCTTGCCACCAAAAGTGAGATGAGAGATGTTTGGAACAACCCATCCATCTTGCACTATGTCCTCCTTTGCAAGGGACTAGCGCAAGGAACTAATGAATTAAACAATGTTCCTCCATCTTTGATGAGTGTTTTGCAGGAATTCAAGGATGTGTCCCCCGAAGAGCTCCCACATGGACTACCTCCTCTTCGCGGCATCGAACATCGCATTGACCTTATCCCCGGTGCACCACTTCCCAACCACGACGCCTACCGAACGAACCCGGAGGAGACGAAGGAGATCGAGCGTCAAATCAACCAACTCGTCTCCAAAGGTTTGATCCAAGTTAGCACTAGTCCAAGTGCCGTACCCATGATTCTTGTCCCAAAGACAGATGATACGTTACGGTTATGCATGGACTGTCGTCCAATCAATGCTATCACCGTGCGTTATCGACATCCTATACCACGTCTCGATGACATGCTTGATGAGTTTTGTGGAGCCACTATTTTCTCGAAAATTGATCTTCGTAGTGGTTACCATCAAATACGCATGGCTGAAGGTGATGAGTGGAAAACCGCCTTCAAGACCAAACTTGGTCTGTATGAATGGTTGGTTATGCACTTTGGTTTATCGAATGCCCCATCCACCTTCGTGCGCCTTATTAATCACATCTTGCGTTATCTCATTGGAAAAAGTGTTGTTGTCTATTTCGATGATATTCTTGTTTATAGCAAATCACTTGAGGACCATATAACACATGTCAAGGAAGTTTTGCAAATCCTTCGACATGAAAAGCTTTATGCTAATCTTCCCAAGTGCACTTTTGCTAAAGACAAGTTGATTTTTCTTGGATTTGTCGTTTCTTCGAAGGGAATTGAATTTGATGTTTCCAAGGTAAAGGATATACGAGATTGGCCCATCCCAACAAATGTGAGTGAACTCCGAAGTTTTCATGGGTTGGCCGGTTTCTATCGTCGCTTTGTGAAAGACTTTTCAACCATTGCTTGTCCCCTTAATGAATTGACCAAAAAGAATGTCACCTTCGTGTGGGGCAAAGCACAACAAAAAGCTTTTGATGAACTTAAAAAGAGGCTCACCGAAGCACCTCTCCTTGTGTTACCGGATTTCACAAAAACTTTTGAGATAGAGTGTGATGCTAGTGGTATTGGCATTGGAGGAGTCCTTATGCAAAACGGACGTCCTATAGCCTACCATAGCGAGAAACTTGATGGTGCTCGCCTTAACTATCCGATTTATGACAAAGAGCTTTTTGCCTTAGTTCGTGTCCTTCAAGTTTGGCAACACTACCTTTGGCCCAAGGAATTTATCATACATTCCGGCCACGAGTCGTTGAAATATCTCAAAGGCCAAGCTAACTTGAATAAGAGACACGCTAAGTGGGTTGAGTTCATGGAGTCTTTTTCGTACATTGTCAAGTATAAGAAGGGCAAAGATAATGTAGTTGTGGACGCATTGTCTCGCAAACATACAAGCCTTCTTACGAGACTTGAAATCAACGTGTTGGGTCTTGAGGAAATAAAATCTTTGTATGCTTCCGACCCATTCTTTGAACCAATTTTCGCAAAGTGCTCCAATGACAAAGGAGTTGATGATTTCTATTTGCATGAGGGCTTTCTATTTAAACAAAACAAGCTATGCATTCTGAAGTTGTCAGTTCAACTTTTGCTTCTCCAAGAATCTCATGGTGGAGGCCCCATGGGTCACTTCGGGCGTAACAAGACATTGGACATGCTCTCCACTCACTACTTTTGGCCCAAGATGAAGTGCGGCGTGGAGCGCTACGTTCAACGATGCACGAAATGTGTTCAAGCTAAGTCGCAAGCTAATCCCTATGGTCTTTATATGCCATTGCCTATTCCTCATACACCTTGGTTCGACATTAGCATGGATTTCGTGTTAGGATTACCTAGATCTAAGCATGGTCATGATTCTATATTTGTTGTTGTGGATCGCTTTTCCAAAATGGCACACTTCATACCGTGCCATAAGACCGACGATGCTTCACATGTTGCAAATCTATTTTTCAGGGAAATCATCCGTCTACATGGTGTGCCACGAAAAATCGTCTCTGACCGCGACGTCAAATTCATGAGCTACTTATGGAAGACCCTTATGGCCAAGCTCGGCATCAAGCTCCTCTTTTCATCCGCCTCGCATCCTCAAACTGATGGCCAAACCGAAGTTGTCAACCGAAGCCTCGGAACACTCCTTCGTGTGTTGATCAAGAAAAAACCTAAAGGATTAGGAGGAATGCATTCCACACGCCGAGCTCGCCTACAATCGAGCCAAGCACTCAACAACCAAGATGAGTCCATTCATGATCGTCTATGGTTCTGATCCCCTCACCGCACTCGACATCCTACCACTACCTCTCCTTGAGCGAACGAACATGGACGTCGAGAAACTTGCACAAGCTATGAAGAAACTTCATGAAGAAACAACAGCTACTATCGAACAACAAGTTCTTCGCCAAGCTTCAAGGTTAAACAAGGATAAGAAGGAGATGATCTTTGAAGAAGGTGACCTTGTGTGGATACACCTAAGCAAAGACCGCTTCCCCAAGGAACGTGACTCCAAGCTCAAACCAAGAGGAGATGGTCCCTTCAGGGTCATCAAAAGAATCAACAACAACGCCTACATCATCGACATACCGACCTCCAAGTACCTTGCAAGCAATACATTCAATGTCAAGGATATCTCACCCTACCATGGAGATGTTCAAGATGACAACCATGAAGAGTCGAGGACGACTCTTTCCCAAGGGGGGAGCTGATGCGGCCCGTCCTACGGATGCTCCTACATCTACTCCAACAAGTCCCCTAAGTTGATATGGGGTGGCCCGATCTTCTCAGTAAGCGGATGGTGGTGATGATGGTGCATGATAGATAACTAGCCTGTAGCTATGAACTCTCCCGCTCGATCCCTGATGCCAATGCAACAGCTCTCGAACCTTGTAGGATATTCACAACACCACGCTCTTGCGCACGCAGCCGTGACCACGAACAGTAGTACGCAATCTACTAATTCCCAATGGAACAACAAATCACACTCAATTATAGTTGGTAGATTCGAACACAGGGTAATTCTAGAGGTTCTATGAAAGAAACAACTCCAAAATAGTTTTAACGTGGTCTAAACGCTAACTAGGGGTCGTCCCAGGGCTTATAAGGGCAGCTGGGGCGGCCAGAAACCGAAACTAAACGCAAACGACTCAAACTGATACAAACCGACTCGGACCAGATTCGGTCGGCGGGCGGACACTCCGGTCGAAATTGGCCGGACGGTCCGGTCAGGCCGGACACTCCGGGTGGAGTGTGCCGGACAGTCCGGTCTGGCCAGAAACTTTGAAGTTTCTGGGTGGAGTTCGTGTAGACAAAATGTCCACGCCAGTTTGCCTCTCGACCAGGCCGGACTGTCCGGGTGGATCCGGCCAGACACTCCGGTCGTGGCAGATCTTTTTGCCTCCGTCTTGATGATCATCTCTTGCGCCTTCCTCCTGCTCCTCCCTCGCGCATCCTTGGGCGATCATCATGTTGGGCTTCTCTTGTAGCCCTTCTCCTCCTCACGCCATGCTTGTTTCTCCAACGAACCTGATCATACATAAATGCATAGACTTAGGCAGTATAAAGTTCTCATCAATCAATGTACCAGATTCGTTTAGGAGTAAATTCACCTGTTGTTCCAGGAGCTTAGCACGAGCTCTTGTAATAGGTCCAATTCTAATCTCATTGGACTGATCCTTTCTTGCAACAGTTGTAGCATCTTCAGTATTCATTGGGGTAGGTGTAATTGTAGGGATGTCCTCATCATCTCCCCCCCCTTCAAAAGGCGTCGACCTCGACGCTCCAAGGTCTTCTCCATCATATGGTGACAAATCAGCAACGTTGAAGTTGTTGCTAACTCCACCAAACTCCTCAATAGGTATATCAACCGAGTAGGCGTTATCATTAATCTTGGCTAACACCTTGTAAGGACCAGCACCACGTGGCTTCAATTTGGACTTTCGAAGTAGTGGAAACCTATCCTTGCGTAGATGCACCCAAACCATATCTCTAGGCTCGAACAACACTTCTTTCCTTGCTTGATTCCTTGCAGCAGCAATGTTCTTGCCTTTCTTCTCAATAGCCTCTCGAGTCTTCTCATGTATTTTCTTCACATAATTAGAATGTTTTGATGCCTCTATATCAACTCTCTCATGTAATGGCAGAGGCAACATATCAAGTGGCGTCAATGGTTTGAAACCATACACCACCTCAAAAGGACAAAGCTGAGTAGTTGAATGCACAACCCTGTTGTAAGAAAATTCAACATGTGGCAAACACTCTTCCCACTCCCGCAGATTCTTTTTAATCATGGTCCTTAGCAGCTGTGACAATGTTCGATTCACCACCTCCGTTTGACCATCTATTTGGGGATGACATGTAGTACTGAACAGCAACTTCGTTCCTAGCTTTCCCCATAAGGACTTCCAAAAGTAGCTCATGAACTTCACATCCGGTCAGAAACAATCATCTTTGGTACTCCATGTAATCTCACGATGTCCCTGAAAAATAGGTTAGCAACATGCGACGCATCGTCGCTTTTGTGGCAGGCAATAAAATGAGCCATCTTAGAGAACCTATCCACTACCAAAAATATAGAATCATAACCTCTCTGAGTTTTAGGTAGACCTAGCACAAAATCCATACTAATGTCTTCCCATGGAGTAGTCGGTGCAGAGAGAGGTGTATACAAACTGTGAGGCTTCAGCTTAGATTTCGACTTGTGGCATGTAATACATCGGCTCACAAATCTGTACACATCACGCCTCATCTTGGGGCAATAAAAGTGATCAGCAAGCATGAGCAACGTCTTCTCACGCCCAAAGTGACCCATCAAACCACCAGCATGTGAGTCCTGCACTAAGAACAAACGCAACGACGATTCTGGAATACATATTTTTTTAGCTCGAAACAAATATCCATCATGTATATGATACTTATCCCATGCGTTTCTAAGAGCACACAAACGATATGGTTCAGCAAAATCATGGTCAGTTGCATAAAGTGCACAAATAGCTTCTAATCCAGGAATTTTAACATCAAGATTGGTTAATAGCATGTTCTTCCTAGCTAGAGCATCAGCAACAACATTCTCTTTTCCCTTCTTATAGTTAATGATGTAAGGAAAAGACTCAATGAACTCAACCCATTTAGCTAATCTTCTATGCAAGTTTGATTGAGCTTTCAAGTACTTCAATGCTTCATGATCAGAATGTATGATGAATTCCTTTGGCCACAAATAATGTTGCCAAACCTCAAGTACTCTAACAAGTGCATACAATTCTCTATCATAGATAGAATAATTCAAACGAGCACCACTCAATTTCTCAGAAAAATAAGCTATAGGCCGACCCTCTTGCATCAAAACACCACCTATGCCTATCCCACTAGCATCACATTCAACTTCAAATTGCTTTGAAAAATCAGGCAATGCAAGTAATGGTGCAGAAGTAGCAAACGTTTTAATGTATCAAAAGCAATGTCTTGGGCTGCGCCCCATACAAAAGGAACACCTTTCTTTGTCAAATCATTTAATGGTGCAGCAATGGTGCTAAAATCTTTCATAAAGCGCCTATAGAAACCATCGAGACCGTGGAAACTACGCACTTGACTAACATTCATTGGAGTAGGCCAATTCTGAATTGATTCAATTTTAGATTGATCTACCTCTACTCCATGCTTAGAAACAACAAATCCTAGGAATATGGCCTTATCTTTTGCAAATGTACACTTCTCAAGATTAGCATACAATTTATTATCACGTAACACTTGCAAAACTTGTCTAATATGAGTGCAATGTTCAGATTCGGTGTGGCTGTATATAAGTATATCATCAAAGTAAACAACCACAAAACGACCAATAAACTCTCTCAAAACATGATTCATCAAATGCATGAAAGTACTAGGTGCATTAGTAAGACCAAACGACATGACTAACCACTCATACAAACCGAATTTAGTTTTGAAAGCAGTTTTCCATTCATCCCCTTCTTTCATCCTAATTTGATGATAACCACTACGCAAGTCAATTTTAGAGAAAACAGTAGCACCACTCAATTCATCTAGCATATCCTCTAAGCGTGGAATAGGATGACGATATCGAATAGTGATGTTATTAATCGCTCTACAATCAACACACATGCGCCAAGTACCATCTTTCTTAGGAACTAAAATAACAGGAACAACACAAGGGCTAAGAGAGACACGAATGTACCCTTTATCCAGCAACGCTTGTACTTGCTTTTGAATTTCCTTAGTTTCTTCAGGATTAGTCCTGTAAGGTGCACGGTTGGGAAGTGTGGCGCCAGGAATCAGGTCCACTTGATGTTCTATACCACGCAATGGAGGCAAACCTGCGGGTACGTCTTCTAGAAACACATCCCCAAAGTCCTGCAAAACAGAAGAGACACCAAGAGAAATAGGGGTCATGTCGTTAGAAACCAATACCTCGCCCTTATACATGAGCACAAGTGGCATGGCTATAGGATCCTCACGAAACTCTCTCATATGCTCCTTGGTGGCTAGGATCAATAATCCAGGCACTCTCTCACTTTTCGTTATATCACTCAATTTAGGCTCAATTACATCAGGAATAGCTGTTACACAGTCTCGCCGAGTGGTAGTATCTTCCTTTAAGTTCACCTCTATCTTCTGGCGAGAATCATTCACAATTTCTTGTGGTGTCATTGGCTGCATAGTAATCTTCTTTCCTTTGAATTCCAAGTGATATGTGTTGGCTCGGCCATTGTGTTGCACATGGCGATCATAGAGCCAAGGCCGACCCAAAAGTAGGTGACAAACAGTCATAGGAACCACATCAAAATCAATGGAATCTTTGTATGGCCCTATTTGAAAATTCACACGTACCATATGATTTACGTTCATCTCACCATTGTTGCTCAACCATTGTATGTAGTATGGCTTGGGATGAGGTAAGTATGTCAAATTCAGTTTGGCACATAGTTCCTTACTTGCAAGATTTCTGCAGCTACCTCCATCAATAATTACCTTGCAAGCTTTGTTTGGTCCAACTAGAGCTTTTGTTTGGAACAAGTTGCAATGCTGGGATTCCTCAACAAGTTGCACACTAAGTACATGTGAAGATACGACAATAGTGGGTGCACGCTCAGCATAGGCATCAGTACCAACCTCGCTGTCATCAATATCATCATCGGAAGCTTCATCTCCGCTTTCTACTTCACCTTGTTCATTAACAAACATAACCTTGTTGTTTGGACAATCTTTCTTGTAGTGACCTCTACCTCCACAAGTATGGCATACCACATCACGAGTACGTGTCGTAGACATATTGGAACCCCAGCTAGCAGCAGGAGCAGCGGGTTTCCGAGCATTAGAACCAAACGAAGGTGTACTTGCGGGCTTGGCCGATGGTGTAAAGGGAGCAGCAGCTGGTGGCGTGGCTGTAGAAGGTGTAGACCTGGCCGAAAATCTGCTGGAAGATGGAAAACGAGCACGTGACTTCGCCTCTTCTGCCAATTGGGATTCGGCCTCTCTAGCATGATGCAACAACTCATTCATGGTCTCATACTTGTGATGACGAACAATGCTCTTGAGTGGTAACTTCAAATTGTTTAGGAATCGTTGCATGGTCTTCTCAATGGACTCACGAATTCTAGTATGCTGCATAAGCATCTCCATCTCCATGTAGTACTCATCAATTGTCATGGTGCCTTGCTTCAGTTGCGTCAATTTATCAAAAACTGATCGCAAGTAGTTGGTTGGTATAAACGAGCTTTCATGATTTGCTTCATCTCGCGCCAATCTCTCACAGGAAGTTCATTGTCCTCCCTCCTATGTTGCACCAGAGCATCCCACCAACGTAAAGCATAACCATCAAATTCAGATGCTGCAATCTTGACCTTCTTATCTTCTGGATAGTCACATAAGCGCCAGAGTTTCTCAATCTTCAACTCCCATGTGAGGTAGTCTTTAGGATCAATGGAACCATCAAACTTAGGAATTGAGAATTTTGGCTTGCCCAAACCATCATCAGCAGCTTGGTTGGGCACACGTTGACCACGCCCAAGATGGGCAAACCCATGACCATGAGTAGGTGCACGGACCGGGGGAATAACACGTCCCCTGCCAACATGTGGAGTAGCATCAAAATCGCTTCCCTCATCGAAATCATCAAAAGCATCATCATGTTGAGGATCTTCCCATTTAGCTAATAACATCACTCTGATACCAAGATGATATGGGCTGGCCCGATCTTCTCAGTAAGCGGATGGCGGTGATGATGGTGGATGATAGATAACTAGCCTGTAGCTATGAACTCTCCCGCTCGATCCTTGATGCCAATGCAACAGCTCTCGAACCTTGTAGGATATTCACAACACCACGCTCTTGCGCACGCAGCCGTGACCACGAACGGTAGTACGCAATCCACTAATTCCCAATGGAACAACAGATCACACTCAATTATAGTTGGTAGATTCGAACACAGGGTAATTCCAGAGGTTCTATGAAAGAAACAACTCCAAAATAGTTTTAACGTGGTGTAAACCCTAACTAGGGGTCGTCCCAGGGCTTACACGGGCAGCTGGGGCAGCCAAAAACCGAAACTAAACGCAAACGACTCAAACTAATACAAACCGACTCGGACCAGATTCGGTCGGCGGGCGGACACTCCGGTCGAAATTGGCCGGATAGTCCGGTCAAGTCGGACACTCCGGGTGGAGTGTGCCGGACAGTCTGGTCTGGCCGGAAACTTTGAAGTTTCCGGATGATGTCCGGGTAGTATCCGAACTGGTAGACAGAATGTCCACGCCAGTTTGCCTCTCGACCAGGCCGGACAGTCCAGGTGGATCCGGTCGGACACTCCGGTCGTGGCAGATCTTTTTGCCTCCGTCTTGATGATCTTCTCTTGCGCCTTCCTCCCGCTCCTCCCTCGTGCATCCTTGGGCGATCATCATGTTGGGCTTCTCTTGTAGCCCTTCTCCTCCTCACGCCATGCTTGTTTCTCCAACGAACCTGATCATACATAAATGCATAGACTTAGGCAGTATAAAGTTCTCATCAATCAATGTACCAGATTCATTTAGGAGTAAATTCACCTGTTGTTCCAGTAGCTTAGCATGAGCTCTTGTAATAGGTCCAATTCTAATCTCATTGGACTGATCCTTTCTTGCAACAGTTGTAGCATCTTCAGTAGTCATTGGGGTAGGTGTAATTGTAGGGATGTCCTAATCATAAGTGGACCCATGACTCGTGCCCGAGAAAAACTCCTACAAGCTAAGGTGAACTCGCTCCTCTCCTCGTGCCAATTTGATACCTCCTTGGATGGTATTCTACTTCATGCAACTACCCTATGCATCATCAAGTACGAAGCTTCGACACACCACCAAGCACCCAAGGATGGAGAACAGGGAGCAGAGCATAAAGCAAGAGCCACTGGAGCTGCTCAGACCAGAGTCTCCGGTCTACTCACACCGGAGTCTCCGGTCCACCAGAGTCTCCGGCCTGAAGACACCAGACTCTCTGGCCCCACCTCCAGTCCGCCCCCAGAAACTGGCCCTAGGACAATCTGAAGGCCCCTCTAGAGGCCAGTCCGGAGACCGACCGGAGTCTCTGGTCCACCACACCGGAGTCTCCGGTCGGACCGTCGCGAGGCATGAAAAGGCTTTTGGGCCTGCGGCCCATGTACCCCTTAGTCCGTCCAGAACTTGTCTTTTATTCCTAAAGTACCCCTGTTTAAGTGGCTGGCCTATATATAGTCCCCCACCTCCATTGTAAACCCTAGGCATGATATTGGAATTAGTGGAAACCCCTTGTGGATCTATCTAATTCTTGCCTCATGCTCCTTGACTAAGGAGCACCAATATCCCCAAACCTCGTTGGAGTTTGCATCGTGCCTCCACGTTTTACAAGGCCTAGGCATCGGTGTCCCTTTTCCTAGACGTCAAGATCTCACCGAGTCTCCCATCTCGCCGTGCCGGTTCGAGAGAGTCCTCCGCCCGATGCCGATCCTAAGGATTGCGCCGGACTGATCACCGCCGGCGTGAGCTATTGGTGTGTATCGTGGTTTTGTGTGTGTGTGTTCTTCGCGTTCTTCGTGCGTGCGTTCGTCGTGTTCATCCTCCCCTCCTCTCCCTGCACTCCATCCTCGATTTGAAAGGGAATCGTGAAAGATCGGGCCACCCTAGAGGTTTGCCCTCAACACCAAGAAAATAGTAAATGAAGTTACATAGATAGAAAAGTCATCCATAAATACTTCCATTATCAGTTCTATAAAATCTGTAAAAAAGCAGTCATGCATCTTTGAAAAGTAGCTGGAGCATTACATAAACCAAAAGGCATATGACGGTAAGCATGTAAACTATAAGGACTAATGAAAGTTGTTTTAAGTTGGTCATCAGGATGAACAGCTATTTGAGACAAAACAGAGTATCCGTCCAAGTAGCAAAAATGAGTGTGGTTTGCTAACATTCCTAAAGTTTGATCTTGAACGTTAAAGGATAGTGATCTTTCCTAGTTTCTTCATTAAATTTCCTAAAATCTATACACATCCTATGTCCAACAATAGTTCTAGTAGGTATCAATTCATTGTTTTCATTAGGAACAACAGTAAAACCGCCCTTCTTAGGGACACAATGAATAGGACTTACCCATTCACTTTATTTTATAGGATAGATTATACCTGCATCCAATAGGCATACTATTTCTTTTCCTACTACTTCATTTCGGGCTTCAGTCTTCTATTAAATTTCACAACTGGTTTAGCACCTTCCTCCATGAATATTCGATGGATGGTTATCATGGGACTATTGCCCTTCAAATCATCCATGGAGTACCCAAAGGCCTTGCGATGCTCCTTAAGTATTTTCATGAGTTCTTCTTCTTCATCTCCCGAAAGTTTAGCACTAATAATAACAGGAAATTTATTTGTATCATCTAAAAATCTATATTTAAGATTATCTGGTAGAGTCTTCAATTCTAGGGGTGGTAATTCCTCGTCCCCTCTATTTTCTAGCTCTTCAAAAGACTCATTAGTTGGAGGCCCTATAACAGTAAGTGAATCGAATTCATCTTGTAGTTCTTCTAGGGGCTTGTCCTCCATAACTATTTCTTCATAATTTAAGTCTTCATTTATTTCTTCTTTTTGATCACTAAAGAAGAGAGCTACCATTTCCTCAATAGTTTTCTCTTTCTCTTCTTCTTGTATTAGAGGTTTGTCTTTAAATTTGGAAAAGTGGAATTCTTTTTCCGCTTCCCCAAGCTTAAGAGACACAATCACCTTTTTGAAATCAACTTTGGCACCTACATCACTCAAAAAGTTTCTTCCAAATATAATTGGACAAAGAGTGTCAGCTAGCATATCAGCAACTACAAAATCGATAGGAAAGTTTTTATTGCCAATTGTAACAGTTGCATCTTCAACTACTCCCATTGGAATTCTAAGAGTTTTATTGGCTAACATGATTGTAATATCAGTATTTTCAATTGTAGCCGATTCTATTTCTTCTTTTATTTCTAAATAAAAATCATAAGATATAACATTAACTTCGGTGCCAAGATCGCATAAACCTTAATGCGAGGTTTCTTCAAATATGTAGGGAAGCATAGGTTTACCCACATCTTTTACCTTTGTTTCACCTTCAACCAATACGGAAGTCTCTTTATAAAGTTCAACTATGTTACAATGTGCATACATAGCCATAATTGCTTCCTTGGTTACCTCTTCATCTTTGGTTTCTTCCAGATGTTCCACAACTTCTGGCATACTTTCCTCTTCCTTCTTCTCATGTACTGCTTTGACCTGTTCATATTCAGAAATATGCTTTTGAGCAGTGTTAGGGAAAGGTATCTCATATATTGGTTCTAGGGAGGCCAGTGTTGCTTTAACTTCTCTGTTATTCTCAGGTTCGGGTGGTGGATCATACCTTACCAAATCCTCTTTTGGAGCTTTGATGTGTTCTGTAAAAGCTGTAACAACATTCAACACAAGATCTGAATCCAAATAAAGTTCTTTAGATAATTCTTTAACATGGCCCTTTTTATTATAGTCATGAATACAATCATAATCTATTTCTATGCCTCCTTCGCCTCCTAGACCAAATTTCCATGAAACTCTATGATCACGAATTCTATTAATTAAAGCCCAAGTGATATGGGGTGGCCCGATCTTCTCAGCAAGCTCTTGGCGATGGTGATGGTGGATGATAGATAACTAGTGCGTAGCTATGATCTCTCCCGCTCGATCCCTGATGCCAATGCAACAGCTCTCTAACCTTGTAGGATATTCACAACACCACACTCTTGCGCACGCAGCCGTGACCACGAACGGTAGTATGCAATCTACTAATTCCCAATGGAACAACAGATCACACTCAATTATAGTTGGCAGATTCGAACACAGGGTAATTCCAGAGGTTCTATGAAAGAAACAACTCCAAAATATTTTAACGTGGTCTAAAAAACCTAACTTGTGACGGCTACGGAGGTTATATGAGGGCTGGGGCGTCCTCCCCTCTAAACGGGCCTAAAAACAGCCATAACTTGGCCCAAACTGACTCGCTTCGACTCAAACTGATACATACCGACCCATATATGGGTTCGGCCTTATTGGCACGCAGTCCAAACGTCGTGGAACACCTCAAACATGTAATTCTTGGTGCGCCATCTCTCTCTCTCTTGCTCATACGTGATTTCCTCACTGCGTCCTAGTGCGCCTGCCTCCCGCTCCTCCCTCGCGCACTTGTTGATATTGGAAATCAACGCTTGTCCTTCTTGCTGCAACTCTCCTCCTCCTCGTGCAACACTTGTGTTATCAATAAACCTGATCATACAAAGATGCATAGACTTAGGTAGTATAAAGTTCTCATTAAGTAAAACATCAGGTTCAATTAAGAATGAATTCACCTGATAGTCATTATTGATTTGACTCAGTATTTCCTTCTAGTTCAGGCAGTCAGAATCATCATAATCCCCGTAGATATCCTCATCATCCTCCCTTTCTTCATGAAAAGCCGTCCTCGGCTTTAGGTAAGCTGAAAGTGGGAGAAACAAAAAGAACAACGTGTACGCAAAGTATATGTATATATAACATGTTGTATTATTGTTGTTCACATGAAAAGTATGTCCTACATCAAGCAACTTAAATTGCAGGTATAAGTGAAGTACAAAGAATCATGATCATGGTAAAAAACAACTAAATAGATAGTCATGTTCTTCAATATTAAATTCAGTTTTCTCAAAGAAGATCTATGATCAAATTTGTGAACAAGATCAAACCAATTTAATATGTCTGAAAACCAAATTGAATCATGCCATGCTTCAACTGCGCTACTCTGATTATTATGAACATGATCATGTTGTCCAGTATGTAAAATGCAACTCAATTTGCAAATATAAGTGAAGTATAAAGCATTAGCACAACTAGACAACGAATTTTGGGATAAACACAATGAATATGAAAACTGGGGTTCTATCTAGCAAGATTACAACGATCCAACATAGGTAAAATTACTTGTGTTGGCTGCATTATATCAACTAGACCTGACTTTAGTTTCATATTATCACAAATTTTAGCATATATCTCACAACACAAAATCGTCGACACACAACATGTATGGCTGAAAACAGCATGTTTCAGTTCTGCGATTCGATCACAAGTAATGCATATGTGATCCACAAGAAAATTTTCATGCATGCTATATTCACCAATCAGATTGAAAGTGAAACAAGGAGAATATGTGCTAGAATTCAAAAATGAAATTTCAGAAATCTTATCCATAGCACAACTCATACTCATAGGTTCATTTAGCATGATGGAATACACAATATCAGCAGGTGGTATTCGAGCAAGTATTTCCTTATGTGTTACCAGTACCACATGATCAAAATTTGAATTTGGTAAACTATCACATGGTGCTGAAACAGTAGTGCAAGGCAAATCACAAGGAGGCTTCAGTAAAGGAATAGACTCACAATATGTCGCACATGTTGGCTGAAACTCCAAATCAGTACCAATGTCATTAACAAACTTTCTCAGCTGTAGTAGGTACTACGACATCCTCCTCAAGTAACAATACCAGATCGTGTGATGCAGGTTGTAAAATAGGCGGCTCCCTTTCTTCAAAAGCAACCTGCATAACACAAGAAACAATACCAGGAGTAGAGATGATTACATTAGTAGAAATATCCTCACATGTATTAGCATCTACTGCACTGATGTTTTCTTTTTCTCTCATACTCTTAGAATGGATGCTCTCAACCTCACGTTTAGTGGAATCACACAGCTCACTTTTGATAACACTCTCACTCAGCTTGGCTATGTGGCTCTCATTCTCACATGGGTTGTAATGCACACCGTGTTCAAGATGACAAATAATAGAATTGTCACCGTTCATCATGACCTTGTACTTAGCAGACAAACTGAACTCTTTTGTCCTCTCCTTGCGAACAAGATGATACTCATGAAATTTGTCTACTGAAATCCCAACAACAGGACATATTTGAGCGTCAAACCTTCTACTCCAAGGTTCTCCCAATAGTATGTGACAAGAATCAAGTGGTATAGGAGATACATCACAGCGCACAATCTCAGTATGCTCTTTAAAAGTCATAGGAACATCAGCGGTGTGTGAAATCAGCAATGTGCCATATGATGAATGCAAGAGATATGGCACCGCACGGGCACATGTGGGTAGCTGCAACTTTTGTACAACTTCAACGCTGATCAAATTAATAGTAGAGTTACTATCAATGGTAATGGAAGCACATCTCTCACCAATCATCACACTATGGTGGAAAAGACCATCACCATCAAAAATACCGCGTTCTTCCTTCCAAAAAGTTCCACTACAACGCCAATTTTCGATGAATTTGTAACTATACGTCTCCACATTATTTGTAACATCACCTGCCTCCATTTTCTACATCACATCAACACTACTAGAAGACATGATTAGTACGTTAGTGCACAAATCAAAATCAGTATGGTGGAAACTCTCACAACTCACTCACAACTAATAAGAAAGGAGATCTTACCGTTCCAAAGTGAATAGAGATGATCTACCAAACGAAATCAAAAACTGATGCACTGATGTGATGAAGTGAATATCAAAGGTATAGAGAACGATCACAGGGCACATAGGGTATTTATGGTGGAGCTGTAGGTATGGTATCCTAACTACACCGCAAACAAGTCCTAGTGCTGATCGTATGACAAAGACCCACGGAAACACACACACGGTGGAGATAAATGGGGCAAATACAACTATGAAAATGAGCTCAAAAAGTAAGGTATGTCGGAGGAATGCTCGTGTTGCAATGCACAAGGAGAGACGCTAGCAATGTCTCAACGAAACGGGCACAAGATTGCTAACTGAGCAACCCGTAGAGCACTAAGCACGCTAGTCTCATAGGATAGTTATAGACACAAAGAAAGGCTTACTAAGGCTCACAAGGATAGGTACGCTATGTGGACTCAGTATAAAAAATAAACAAAAAAAAAATTGACCTGAGAATTGGTCTCTGCCACGGCAGAAAAACGGCCTAAAATCCTGCCGCGGCAGGATGCCGGCAGATTTTTTTTTCCTCTCGTACAAGCACAGACTGGTCTGTCGTAAGGCGACGGTTCGATTTTTTTTTCAGAATTTTTTTTTGGGTCACGCTAGAGCACAGACTTGTCTGCGGTCAGGCGTGAGGCACCGAGCCGAATTTTTTTTTTGCTCGCCAAGTAGTACACAACTAGGACTCTTTACTTGGATCGGATCTGACTTGATGGTAGCGGAAAAAGATGGTGGAAAACAACTAGAACACTAGAAAACAAATCTACGAAGAACAGATCTAGATCTAATGTAAAGGAGGAACACGATCAGCAACTATTACTCGAATACGATGTAATCTAGGCTATGGCAACTCTTTTTGTGGGGCTTTTTCTGTATAGGATGAAAAACACTCTCTAATCTATGGATGGATTGTGGATTGCTTACCGAGGCAACGAGGAAATCTGATACCAAGATGATATGGGGTGGCCCGATCTTCTCAGCAAGCTCTTGGCGATGGTGATGGTGGATGATAGATAACTAGTGCGTAGCTATGATCTCTCCCGCTCGATCCCCGATGCCAATGCAACAGCTCTCGAACCTCGTAGGATATTCACAACACCACACTCTTGCGCACGCAGCTGTGACCACGAACGGTAGTATGCAATCTACTAATTCCCAATGGAACAACAGATCACACTTAATTATAGTTGGCAGATTCGAACACAGGGTAATTCCAGAGGTTCTATGAAAGAAACAACTCCAAAATATTTTAACGTGGTCTAAAAACCTAACTTGTGACGGCTACGGAGGTTTATAAGAGGGCTGGGGCGTCCTCCCCTCTAAACGGGCCTAAAAACAGCCATAACTTGGCCCAAACTGACTCGGTTCGACTCAAACTGATACATACCGACCCATATATGGGTTCGGCCTTATTGGCACGCAGTCCAAACGTCGTGGAACACCTCAAACATGTAATTCTTGGTGCGCCATCTCTCTCTCTTGCTCATACGTGATTTCCTCATTGCATCCTAGTGCGCCTGCCTCCCGCTCTTCCCTCGCGCACTTGTTGATATTGGAAATCAGCGCTTGTCCTTCTTGCTGCAACTCTCCTCCTCCTCGCGCAACACTTGTGTTATCAATAAACCTGATCATACAAAGATGCATAGACTTAGGTAGTATAAAGTTCTCATTAAGTAAAACATCAGGTTCAATTAAGAATGAATTCACCTGATAATCATTATTGATTTGACTCAGTATTTCCTTCCAGTTCAGGCAGTCAGAATCATCATAATCCCTGTAGATATCCTCATCATGGCTTCCCTTGGTCAGTTCGTCAGCCGGCTGGGGAAGAAGGCACTCCCGTTGTACCAGCTGATGAAGAAGACGGACAAGTTCTCCTGGACTTCGCAAGCCGACACCGTGTTTCACGACCTCAAGCGCATGCTATCCACAGCACCGGTCCTAGCCACGCCGGCTAGCAAGGAGCCGATGTTGCTCTATATAGCAGCCATCAGCCGGGTCGTCAGCGTCGTCCTGGTGGTGGAGCGCCCCGAGGAAGGCAAGGCTCAGCCGGTTCAGAGACCCGTCTACTACCTCAGCGAGGTTCTCTCCCTCTCCAAGCAGAACTACCCCACTACCAAAAGATGTGCTACGGTGTGTACCTGGCATGCAAGAAGCTCAAGCACTACTTCCAGGAGCACCTAATTAAGGTCGTGTGCACTGCACCCCTTTCGGAAATCATCGGCAACAAGGACGCCACCAGCCGAGTCGCCAAGTGGGCCATCGAGCTTGCTGCCTACTCCATCCAGTACGAGCCCCGGCTCACGATCAAGTCGCAGGTGTTGGCGGACTTCCTCGTCGACTGGGCCGAGACCCAGTATCTCCCACCGGTTCCGGATTCTGACCACTGGCGGATGCACTTCGACGGGTCGAAGATGCTCGGGGGCTTGGGAGCCGGGATCATGCTCACCTCGCCCAAAGGAGACCGGCTGGAGTACGTGCTGCAGATCCACTTCAAGGCCTCCAACAGCGTAGCCGAACACGAGGCACTGGTGCACGGGCTCCGGCTGGCCAAGGAGATCGGTGTCAACCGGATCCTATGCTTCGGTGATTCGGACTTAGTGGTGCAGCAGCTGTCCGGAGAATGGCACGCCAGAGATGCAAACATGGCTCTCTACCGATTCCACATCCAGAAGCTCAGTGCCTCCTTCGACGGGTGCGAGTTTCACCATGTCCCCGGCATCAACAACGAGGCAGCCGATGCGCTCTCCAAGATCGGATCCACTAGGCAGGCCATCCCACTAGGGGTCTCTTTGGAGCACCTGTGCAAGCCATCCATCAACCCGTCACCAGAATCAGACTCCATCGTCTGGGCAGGAAGCATTCTGGCTGACGGAACGGCAAAGGCAGAGCCAGCAGAACCGCCGAAGAAGAAGATTTGAAGCACCAATTTTGGCCAGGCAGTGCCTTCCGGCTCGCAAGACCCCGGGGCTGCCGGCTCGCCTAGTGGCTCGGGGGCTGCCGTCCCGGGTACGCAACCCGGACGACCCCCCGACATCTGCCAGCTGGAGGACAGGAGCGTCCTCGTCATTTGGGAAGTGCCATCCTAGGCACAACCCTTCATGAGCTACATCACCAATGGAGAACTCCCGGACGACGAGGTGGAGGCCAGGCAAATCCGGCGCCGCGCGCACACGTACACCATCATAAACAGCGAGCTGTACAAGCGCAGCGTATCCGGTATCTTCCAAAGATGTGTCGTTGTGGACACGGGCTACCGGCTACTCAAGGATATCCACCAAGGCGAGTGCGGGCACCATGCTTCGTCAAGGGCGATAGTCGCCAAGGCATTCCGCCATGGTTTCTATTGGCCCACCGCCCTCGAGGACGCTGAGCAGTTGGTCCGCGCATGCAATGGGTGCCAACGCTTCGGGCAGCTCAGGCACATGCCAACTTCGGTACTCAAGACCATACCAATCACCTGGCCCTTCGCAGTTTGGGGCCTCGACATGGTCGGTCCTTTCAAGCGAGCACGCGCGGGCATGACCCACCTACTGGTAGCGGTGGACAAGTTCACAAAGTGGATCGAGGCCAAGCCTATCCGGAAGCTGGATGGAGTGACGGTTGTTACCTTCTTCACCGACATCATCAACCACTTCGGCTACCCCAACAGCATCATCACCGACAACGGCACGAACTTCGCCAAGGGGGCCTTCGCCCGGTTTTGCAGCAACAAGGGCATCTGACTGGACCTTGCCTCCGTCGTGCACCTGCAATCCAACGGGCAAGTCGAAAGGGAAAACGGCTTGGTGCTAGCCGGCATCAAGCCACGCCTCATCGAGCTGTTAGAGCGGTCACCCGGATGTTGGATCGACGAACTTCTGGCTGTGCTGTGGAGCCTCCGCACCATGCCGAATAGGTCAACCGGCTACACGCCGTTCTTCCTGGTCTACCGGTCGGAAGCCGTCCTCTCCGCCGACATCGAGTTCGACTCCCCTCGCAAGCTCCTATACGACGAAAAAGCCAACAGGGAGGCGCGGGAGGACGGAGTGGACCTCCTGGTGGAGGCCCGCGAGCTGGCCCTGTCTAGATCAGCCCTGTACCAGCAGCGACTACCTCGCTACCATTCAAGCCGGATCCGCCCAGTCGCATTCCGCGAGGGCGACCTGGTTCTCCGGCTGGTGCAAGACACGAAGGGCATGTACAAGCTATCACCACCCTGAGAGGGCCCCTTCATCATCAGCCGGGCGCTGCCCAACGACTCCTACTACCTCATCGACACGCAACAGCCGCACAAGAACAAGATGGACAAATCAGACGAGGAGACCGAGCGTCCCTGGAACGCTGCCCTGCTGTGCCCATTTTACACCTAGTCGCCAGGCAATGTATGTATCCCGAAAACCCCATGAATGAAAATGCGGACCCCCACGAGAATCTCGGGGGCTCCTTACTAGAAATGTGTGTGCACCTGTTTTCCGGTTCAAATTTTCCGGCTCCGGCAACCCCTACCCGAGGGCTCGCCGGCTGGCCCGGCCTGCTAAGTCAACAAGCCGGCTGAGTAGTGTGTGACGATGTCAGAGGCCCACTCTTCGTCTCAGCTATAGACCGCAACCCGGCTGTCTAGCTAGCAAGAGCAAAAGCCTGAGGCATCCCACACGAAAAACGGGGAGGAGACGCAGCAGACCGGGTGTCCTGGCCCTGCGACTGATTCGAACCAATCCAGCTGCTAAGCCATTAGTACCGTGTGCAATGTACTGTCAGCTCCCTTCGATTCCGGCTGCAGACCGCAACCCGGCTGCCCGGCAAGGACGCAGCGAAAACAGCAGAGCACACGGGAAAGCGACTAAGTGTCTAGAAAGGGACAAGCCAGTTTTCGAAAAAACAAGCTATTTTCCGGCTACAATTTGACAGACTAACCTACTAACCTATGTGGACATGTGTGTATGCGTATGTACATTATTGTCCGACTACCCGAGTCGGAATTCAGGAGAAGGAAGGAAGATTCAAAGTCCTTGCCTTCATCAAGCACTCCAAATCTCGGGGGGCTACACCCACTGGGTGCGCTCGCGCACCCCCAGTGGAGCCTGGTAGTCCCTGGCCAGCTAAGGGCGTTTAGCCGGCCGATTCGGAGCCCAGGCGAGGGCAAGGAAAAATAAGGAAGATTCGAAGCACCTGGCTACGCCAGCTACTCCGAATCTCGGGGGCTACACCCAGTGGGTGCGCTCGCACGCCCCCACTGGAATGCTAGTTCCCCCAGTTGAAGGCATTCAGCCGATGAAAGCAGCCGACTGGGACGAGGCCAGTCGGATAAAGTTAGAAGACTTGGGAAAAATAAGGAAGATTCGAAGCACCTGGCTCCGCCAGCTACTCCGAATCTCGGGGGCTACACCCAGTGGGTGCGCTAGCGCGCCCCCACTGGAGGTGTAGTTCGTCCGGCTAAGAGTGCGTAGCCGGACGAGGTTAGCCGGGCGGAGCAAGCCGGCAAAATATCAAAAGGAAACTCAACGCACAAGTTAAGGGAGACTCAAGAATTTCAACGTTAACAAACAAAAGGGAGACGAAGCTCCCATAAGTTACCCGGCATCAAAGACAGCCGGTACAAACAGACAAGGTTCATGAACATGCAAGACAAGACAAATACACCCGCATCCCGGGGCAATAACTAGACGGCAGGACCCTTGTCGTGAGGGGGATCTTGGCCGGCAGAAGCTTCGGGCGGCGGAGGAGGCGCAGAGCTTGATCCGGTTCCGGCGCCTGCGGGCGGTGGCATCGGGCCCTCCACGTCGGGAGTACCGACGGACTCCGAGTCGGTGAGCGCCTCGTCGGGATCCACGTAGTCGGCAATCTTGATGGCGGATCCGTGGAGCTCCGGATGGGCTTGGCGGATGGCAGCAAGATCGGCTCCGGCACGGAAGGCACCGTCGATCTTCTCGACACGGGCATCCTTGTACCAGGAGAGCATGAGGGCCAGAGCCATCTCCGGTCCGGCCCGCGCCGCCAACTCCCGCAGCTGGTCCACCGCAGCCGGCACTTCTCCCACCTTCGCGGCCAACTGCGCCATCATCTCCAGAACCGGAGCTTCCAGCCACATGAAGGAGAAGACGTCTAGCGCCGCGTGACGAA
This sequence comes from Avena eriantha, assembly GCA_910589775.1. Taxonomy (NCBI): domain Eukaryota; kingdom Viridiplantae; phylum Streptophyta; class Magnoliopsida; order Poales; family Poaceae; genus Avena; species Avena eriantha. The sequence goes on along the minus strand of OU342746.1, from coordinate 66,484,479 downwards.
GCTTGGCGGCCTCTTCGCCAAGAAGGATGACGAGCTCCTGGGCCGTCGGCTGCGCTCCCAGCCAGTTCTCCTGCAGCCGGTTGTAGGCCAGCAGGTCTATGCCGGGGTAAAAGGCTGTCAGAAAAGAGGGGTCAGATCCGGCTACCGGATCCGGAAGGAAAGGAAGACGGGAAAAGGAACTCACCCTTGGCAGTGTGGCCGACCTGCATCAGCTCCTCCACCAGGGCTTTCTATTTGATCGCTAGTCGTTTGATCTCCTTCTCTCGGTCCTTGTTCTGGGCCTCGAGAAGGGTGAAGGTTTCGGCCCGTCCAGCGAGCGAGGCGTCGCGCTCCTTGATGGTGGCCTCCAGACCGTCTACCCTCGCGTGCCAATCCTTGTTCTGTAGCCGCAGAGTGGAATTGGACTTGCTCAACCGATCGTTCGCTTTCTTCAAGCGATTGATCTCGCGCTGAGCGCACACGAGGATGGCTGCGGAAATTCCGGCTATCAGTAAAAAAAAGCAGGCCAAAGAGAAGCGAGCTTACTCTAGGAAGTCCCGTTGGCGGCAGCAAGCTTCTGCTCCAACGTCCGGTTCCCGCCGGCTGTGGCCTCCAGCAGCCGGATCTCCTTCACCGCTAGCTCGAGCGTGGCGGCAAGGTCCGACAGCGAGGCGGCGGAGGAAGCATCGTCATCCACGGCGTTGACGGCCAAGGACTCCTTCGCCGTGACCACCGCCGTTCGCCATTCCTCCCCGGGCTCCTCGTCGGAGTTGTCATTGCCAACAACGACGAGCTCCTTGCCGGCAGCCCCCCGCGCGCCCGCGGAGGAGCCTTCCGGCTGGGAGGGCTCCGCTTCCGGCTGGGGACCTTCCGACTGGGCGGAGGCGGTCAGCTCAGCTCGAGGGGGAGGCGAAGGCTGCGCCTCAGAAGAAGGAGGGGCGCCGGGTGGCGTAGTCGGGCCACGGGACGGCGACCCGACCGACGCTCGTGCCGGGCTCGCGGCTCCGAAAGAGACCAGCGTGCTAAAGAGAAGGAGGAGAAGGCAAAGGCAAAATAAACCAAAGTCAGAAAAAGAAGAAAAAAGGGCGAGCAGACGGAGGGCGCCAAAAGAAAAAGGGGGGAGAAAGAACGCACCCCGGTACAACTGGGGGCGGCCCCTTCTTCCGGCCAAGACGGCTTGGCGGCAGGGCGCCAGACCGACTCCTCTTGGGAGCCGGCTCCTCCGTCACGGAGCGCGTCGCCGGGTCCACGGTCAGCGTGGCCTCTTCCTCCTCGTGCACCTCCGCGTGCGGATCGGTAGCCGACTCGTCATTCCGGCTGGGGAAGGCATCGCCATCCCCATCCGATTCCTCGCCGGATCGCCGAGCGCGCGGCTCAGGCAAGTCAAGCGTGAATACCTCGAGGGGAGCCTCGCCCTCCTCACGAAGGATGCAAGCGAAGATCTGCCGAATACATGAAATCAGGCAGACAGAATAGGGAAACAACACAGAAAGAGCAAATAAAGTTTCCGGCTACAGCAATTTACCTGAGGCGCGCGGTTCTCCCGGCTGTAGGGCGCCAGACTGAACTTCCAGTTCTCCGGCAGCCGCTCCTTGCTGATCGTCCACACCCACTCCTTCAATTTGTGGAAGTAGGGATCGCGGCACGACAGCCGGGTCGGGTCCAGCCGGCCGGAGTAATAAGCACATCCTGTGCGCCCACTGCTGCATCGGCATCATCAGCCGGGACATCCAGCTAAGAGTGATGTCTAGGCCGGTTAGCCGGCAGGTGACGAGGGAGCACATGCGCTGCAGCATCGCGTCTATCTCCGCCTTGTCGCCGTGGAACTTGGAGTCCCAGTTCTGTCGGCTGGACTCGACATCCTGGAAGGCCGAAAGATTTATCTGGTCGACGTTGGTGACGTTCTTGATGTAGAAGTACGACTGCTGCCACAGTCGTACCGTGTCCTGAAGCAAGAACTTGGGGTAGCCGGATTGGGAGCAGGAGTAGATGGAGGCGCCGCCGCAGACGACTAGCGGCCCCTTCGTGTACTGCACCTGTGGCCGGACTTAGAAGAGCCGGCAGAAGAGCCCGAGATCCGGCTGGATCCCGAGATAGCTCTCATAGAACGCCATGAAGTGCGCCAGCGTCCCGATGGCGTTGGCGCCGAGGTGGTGAAGACGGAGGTCGAAGAAGGCGAGAAACGTCAAGAGGAAGGGATGCACCGGAAGGGTGAACCCGCGCGCTAGATGGGAGAGGAAGATGACGCGCTCCCCCTCCGCCGGGTGCGGTGACACCTCCCCCGCCGGCGCCAACCGCACCGCCACCTCCTCCTCCGACGTGAGAACGCGGGTGGCGCGGTACTTATGAATCTGGTATTCGGTGACGGAGGAGCCACACCAAGCCCTGCGGTCGGCGGCCATTTCTGGCTGGTGGAGAGGAGCGGCGACAGAAGAGTGGCGGTGGCCCGTAGCATCGACGACGACGAGCGGGCGGCGCAGCGGGCTACGGCACAGAAGGCAAGGGCGTAGGAGCAGAAGCACGCGAGAGAGAAGGAGACTGCAGCGGTGGAGCGAAGGAAAGGATCTGCCTCCCCCGCGGTGTCCTTTTAAAGGGCCGGAAGGGCAACCGTCGACGGAGCCACATGGCGCGCATCCAGGCAACCCACACCTCAACCGCCGCCTAGATCCCGTGTGCTAGGGAAGGACGCGCAGAAGATCCGGAGTGAGAACCGAAGCGCCGGGCAGCGGCTTCCCGAGGCGACGTGCGACGGGACGTTACGCTGCCCACCGCAGTCCAATGATGGCACGTGCGCGCGTGGCCGGCGTCAGCACTGACGTCACGGGTAGCGCAACCGCCAAGCACAGCCGGACACAAATTCAAAAACAAGGAGCGTGCGCACATTTCTCCTAAGGGCGGAATCCACACGTGCTCGGGGGCTAGTGTCGGGGGGATGATCCCCAGGTACCCAAAACGGACAAGAAACCAGGCAGTCGGATCGCGTCCGGCTGACCAGATGCAGCCGGACAGGGTAAGACAGGCCGGCTATCACCCGGTAGCTGGATCAGCAAGGGACAGCCGGATACGGCGACATAGCCGGACCCAATCAGTGGGACAGGACGACGTGTGTATCAGTGCACGGTACGCCCTGTACGATGACAAGACTAGCAACCACCTGGCCATACCGAAGACATTGCGAGGATGATGCAGGAACAATGGCCTGTGCTGACGACGGGCTCGCACGGCGTCCACTGTGCCTACGACATCCATACGCTCGTACTCTGATAAGACATACCATACCGGACACTATGGATGACCAGCCGGCTGGGGCCCGCGTGTGGGGCCCGCCAGTCGGATTGGCCAGGGAGACCGTTGCCTCTCTGCCTATATAAGGAGAGGCAAGGCCTCAGTAGAAAGGGTTGGTGATATAGCATTTAAGGCAGTAGCTAACAGATACAGCTCGAGGAGCACTTGTAGTTCGTGTATTCCACATAGTCAGATCTGGCAGGAGTAGGGGTTTTACCTCATCACGAGGGCCCCGAACCTGGGTACTTCTTGCGTCCCGCTATGCTCGCTTGTATCCAATCTCGCCTGCGGACGCTGTCAATAGCTTCCCTGCTAGTCCCCACACTTCTATCTAACCTCCTCAGGTACTGCCGTTCCCAATACAACGACAGCTCCTACACCCGCGCCACCACCATAGAAGACCTGGAGCGATGCATCCAAGGACAACACGAGTCGACCCGCCGGTGGATCCAAAGGTGGCAAGAACTGTGGATAAACGCCTCCGGCATCCACCCAGACACGGCGATACACTGCTTCAAAAACGCGTGCCGGTACGAACCCCTGGTCGCCAAGATCAAGAGGGTCTACCGGACGCTCGATAACATCCCCGACCTCCTCGAGATGGCCAAGCGCTACGCGGAGGAGGGCCCCAACCAAGGCTCCGACGATGAGTCGGGAGGAAGACGTCGCACTAGCATCCACGACAGCGGGCGCCTACGCGACATGCGCTACAGCAACACCCGCATCACTGGCAAGCGCCGGACGGGCGAGTTGATTTCGTCGCCAACGCAAGCTACGGCCAGCGCGACTCCAAGAACTATCGCCGCGACAAAGGAAACTACCGCGACAGCGGGAACTACCGCGCCAACAACGCGACGAGGCTGAAATTCGACCCCGCCGTCGTGCTCAATCAGCCCTGCATCTACCATAGCAGGGAGGGAAAAACCCGCCACCCACACCACCGCTGATTGCCACTCTCTCAAAGAGATTGAGAAGGCGAGCCGTGCAAGGGAAGACCCCAACAACAACCAACCTCGGGACAACAGGAACGACGGCGGCTTCGGAACTGCCGTCGGGTCACTACATACCTTCACCGGGCTCGGCACCAAGCGTGAGAAGAAGGCACTCGCCCGCGCGGTCGCCGTCAATGCGGTGACGCAAGTCGACATCCCCCACTTCCTAAACTGGTCCGAGCAGAGCATCACCTGGAGTCGCCAGGACCACGCACCAAGAATCGAGTACCCAGGGCGAGTCGCCCTAGTAGTCAGGCCAAAGGTGGCCGACTACTAGTTGCCCAAGACGCTGATGGACGGTGGGAGCTCCATCAACATCTTGTACCTCGACACTTTCAAAAGGCTCCAGCTCCCAGAAACAGCCATCGAGCCAACACTGACGACCTTCCACGGCATTGTCCCCGGTCGGAAGGCGTACCCGATCGGGAAAGTGACGCTGCCAGTCACCTTCGACACTCCGGCAAACTACCGCACGGAGAGGATCGTCTTCGAGCTGGTGAACTTCCGCAGCCCCTACCACTGCGTCCTGGGCCACCAGGCATACTCATGGCGACCCCACACTATGCCTACAACACGATGAAGCTCCCCGGGCCGAGCGGCATCATCACCGTCCACGGCGACCCTGACATGGCCGTGGAATGCGAGGAAAAAGGCGCCGAGCTCGCCGACGCCGTCATCACCGCGGAGACCGACCACGCGGAGGAGCTCACGAAATACGCGAGCAACATCAACAAGGACGATCCCACCATCCTGAAGAAACCGATCGCCGCGAACTCCCCGTTCGAGGCGACCACGCACACCCGCACCGTCGAGCTCGTCCCAGGCGACTCCAGCCAAACGGTCACCATCGGGGCGCACATGAGCCCCGCATAGGAAAGCGCGCTCATCGGGTTCCTCCGTGAGAACCGCGACATCTTCGCATGGAAACCATCTGACATGCCAGGTGTCCCGAGGGAACTCGCTGAGCACAAAATTAATGCCGACCCCAAAGTGCGACCAGTAAAGTAGTCGCTGCGGCCCTTCAATGAAGAGTGTTGCCGAGCAATCGCCGAGGAAGTCCAGCGCCTGTTAGCCGCAGGCTTCATCCGGCCAATCAAGTATTCCAAGTGGCTGGCAAACCCAGTCCTGGTTCTCAAAAAGAACAACACATGGAGAATGTGCATTGACTACACCAACCTCAACAGCGCCTGCCCGAAGGAGGAGTTCGTCCTACCACGCATCGATCAAATCATCAACTCGACCGCGGGATTGGAGTCGCTGTGTTTTCTCGACGCTTACTCTGGCTATAACTAGATCAAGATGGCGGTCGAAGACGAGGAGAAGACGGTGTTCATCATGCCATTCGGCGCATTCTGCTACACGGCCGTGACGTTCGGCCTCAAGAACGCAGGCGCCACATAGCAGAGGTGCATGCAGGAGTGTCTAGCGAGCCAAATTGCCCGCAACATTCACGTCTACATCGACGACGTGGTGGTAAAACCCACCCGCCAGGACGATCTGCTCGCCGATCTAGCTGAAACCTTCGCAAACTTGCGGAGGTACAACGTCAAGCTAAACCCTGGAAAATGCACCTTCGACGTACCCACCGGACAGCTTCTGGGATACGTAGTCTCCAAGCGAGGCATTAAAGCCAACCCCACCAAGATCGACACCATCGCGCGACTCAGGAAACCCGAGTGCCCGCGCGACGTCCAAAAATTGGCAGGGCGAGTCGCGGCCCTCAGTCGCTTCATCCCCCGACTAGGCGAGAAGGCAATGCCCCTCTAATGCCTGATGCGCAAGAATCCAATGTTCCAATGGGACGCGGAGGCCGACGACGCACTCAAAGTGCTCAAAGAAGTGCTACTCGCGGCACCACTACTCGCCGCGCCACTCGACAAAGAGCCAATGCTCGTTTACATCGCGGCCTCCAATCGAGTTGTCAGCGCCGTGATGGTCGTCGAACGACCGGAGGAGGGCAAGGAGCGCCCCATACAGCGCCCCGTATACTACATCAGCGAAGTGCTAACGGACTCACGACATCGCTACCCCCAGTACCAAAAACTGGTGTACGTGGTATTCCGAGCACAGCGGCGGCTCCCACATTACTTCCAGGAGCACCCAATCACGGTGGTTTCCTCCACGCCCCTGCAAGACATCATACGCAATCACGAGGCAACTGGGCAAGTCACCAAGTGGGCCGTCGAGATCCACGTCCACAACATCAAGTACGAGCCCCGAAAAGCGATCAAGTCACAAGCCCTGGCTGATTTCCTCGCAGACTGGGAAGATGCACAGCAGCCAGAGAAGCTCCCATACCTACACTATTGGTCGCTCCACTTCGACGGCTCCAAGAACACCGACAGCGCAGGGGCTGGGGTCATACTGACCTCCCCCAAAGGAGACAAGCTTTGCTACGTGCTCCACCTCAACTTCAAGCCCTGCACCAACAACACGGCGGAATACGAGGCCCTCCTCCACGGCATGAGAGCTGCCAAGGAGATGAACATCAACTGCCTACGATGTTATGGCGACTCCGACCTAGTCGCCGGCCAAGTGGCCAGGACGTGCGACGCTGTCTCCCCAACAATGATCGCGTACCACCAAGCCGTCGACCAGTTGGGAGGACACTTTGACAGCTATTCCGTCGAGTGGACCATCAAGACGTGTATCCCAAGAGTGCATCCTTATGTGGTCCTCCCTTGCATGTTTGTCCCTCTATACAAACTACACATGGATCCACCTAGTGTGATTACATGTCTGTTCTTTTCACAAACCACACATGGATCCACCAGTGCCAGTGCATGTCTATTCTTTTCATGAACCACAGCTAGAGTCATTGCATGTGTGTTCTTTTCACAAACCACATAAGGATCCACCAATGTCATTGGATGTGTGTTCTTCTCATGAACCACACATGGATCCACCCAGTGTCATTGCATGTGTGTTATTTTCATGAACCACAGGTAGAGGCATTGCAGGTCTGTGCTTTCCACAAACCACATATGGATCCACTAGTGTCATTGCATGTCTGTTCTTTTCATGAACCACACCCAGTGTCATTGCATGTCTGTTCCTCTCAACAAACCACACATGGATCCACCTAGTGTCATTGCATGTCTGTTCTTTTCACAAACCACACATGGATCCAACAGTGTCACTTCATGTGTGTTCTTTTCATGAACCACAGCTAGAGTCATTGCCTGTGTGTTCTTCCAAACAAACCACATAAGGATCCACCAGTGTCATTGCATGTATGTTCTTTTCATGAACAATAGCTAGAGTCATTGCATGCTAGTTCTTCTCACAAACCACATAAGGATCCACCAGTGTCATTGCATGTATGTTCTTTTCATGAACCACACCCGGTGTCATTGCATGTGTGTTCTTCTCATGAACCACACATGGATCCACCAGTGTCATTGCATGTGTGTTCTTTTCATGAACCACGGCTAGAGTCATTGCATGTGTGTTCTTCTCACAAACCACACATGGATCGACCAGTGTCATTGCATGTGGGTTCTTCTCATGAACCACAGCCAGTGTCATTGCATGTCTGTTCCTCTAAACAAACCACACATGGATCCACCTAGTGTGATTACGTGTCTGTTCTCTTCACAAACCACACATGGATCCAACAGTGTCATTGCATGTGTGTTCTTTTCATGAACCATAACTAGAGTCATTGCATGCCAGTTCTTCCCACAAACCACATAAGGATCCACCAGTGTCATTGCATGTTTGTTCTTTTCATGAATCACACCAAGTATCATTGCATGTGTGTTCTTCTCATGAACCACACATGGATCCACAAGTGTCATTGCATGTGTGTTCTTTTCATGAACCACAGCTAGAGTCATTGCATGTGTGTTATTCTCACAAACAAACACATGGATCCACTAGTGTCATTGCATGTGTGTTCTTCTCATGAACCACAACCAGTGTCATTGCATGTCTGTTCTTCTCACAAACCACATAAGGATCCACCAGTGTCATTAGATGTGTGTTCTTCTCATGAACCACACCCGGATCCACCAGTGTCTTTGCATGTTTGCTCTTTTCATGAACCATAGATAGAGTCATTGCATGTATGTTATTTCCACAAACCACATATGGATCCACCAGTGTCATTGCATGTATGTTCTTTTCATGAACCATAGTGTCATTGGATGTGTGTTCTTTTCGTGAACCACACCCAGTGCCATTAGATGTGTGTTCTTTTCATGAACCACACCTAGTGTCATTGGATGTGTGTTCTTCTCACAAACCACACATGGATCCGCTGGTGTCATTGCATGTGTGTTCTTTTCATGAACCACACATGGATCCACCCAGTGTGATTACATGTCTGTTCTTTTCACAAACCATGTATGGATCCACCAGTGTCATTGCATGTCTATTCTTTTCATGAACCACACCTAGTGTCATTGCATGTCTGTTCCTCTCATAAACCACATATGGATCCTAACCTTATGAGAGCCCTAACCTTAGCCCCCCAATGGGTGCCCGTTAGACCGAGTCTTCTAGAAGCCACGCCCTAACACGGTTGTTCTGCTTGATGATTGTTACATACCGTTCGATCGGTGCGCTTGGACGATTGGGATGGTCTTCGTGAGAGCGATCCGCGAGCAGGCTGTACTGCTTCATGATTGTCCACGCTTGCTTTGGACAAACTGGCAACACCGGGCGCTCCCCTGTTGCGAGTGTCACGACTCACGAGTTGAGTGGGCCATATCCCAGTGTCACGTCCCCATTACTTCTCTTCCTCCCCATACTTCTCTTCCTTCCCCCGAAGTCACTTTCCCCACTTCACTCCCATCCCGCCGTAGCCGCAAGCTGACGGCGCCTCCATCCCAATCCCCTCTCCGGCAGCCACCCCTTCCCCTCTCGCCATGGGTTCAAGGGGAGACATTGAGGAAACACGTCGTGACGACAGGGATGGTGATTTCGATGTGAGTCGTCTCGTCTCTATCTCTATCATCTATGGCCAGTTATCTATTTTTTGAGCTAGATCTACTCTGTTTACTCATGCACATATGATGTGTTAGGCCAACTAGACGATGTATGACTCCGACTAAGACGGTTTAGTGGATGAAGACAGTCCTTTGCTACGTAAACATGGACATGTGCCTGCTAAGTTTGTAGCGTTTGAAGGACGAAACGCAGGCAGGAGGTTTCTACGGTGTCAAGGACACTGTGCAATGATGCAAGGCGGAAGTTGCGATGTTGTCAAATGGGTAGACCCAGAGTGGCCCACATCGATGCAGAAAACGCTGGACAAACTATGGGATATGACTATTGAGTTGAAAGAATCAGTAGTCAGCTCACTTCTTGACAGTGTTGAGATGAAGCTATGGGACCTAGTTAACACGACCAAGCTTAACCGAGATCTCAGGAGGGCGCACGACAAGGTTATAAGAGTCGAGAAGGAGAGGGACGTGGCGTTGGCCCTGAAGGCTAAAGTAGAGCAAGAACTGACTCAAGCAAGGAATGATCTTCACCAGGCCAAAGTCCCGCAGTTCACAACTACGAGTATTGACAAGTGCATGAGGAAAAATATAGAGAAACAATTGAAGCTGTGCAAGGAAGATGCTAAAAGGAAGGAGCAGACGAATCGATCCTTGCTCTCGCAGGAAGATGCGCATCGGGCTAAGATTAGGAAGATCAAGGAGATGTGTGATAACTAGTTCTATTTAGCTTGAGCTCCGTGCCTTTTTAAGTTGTAATAGTAGTACTTGTTGACCTAGCGGTCTGAACTAGTGGTCCCGGAGTACTGGGAGGAAAAAATGCTCTCCCGTTAGTCTGTCTTAACGCTGCATCACTTCCTTTTGTCTGATCATGGTGGTATTCTGACATTGGTGGTTTGTTTAAACGTAATCTATGTGGATTGTGCCATATGCAAATGGCACATCAATAATTTAAAAAGTGGAAGCACGTACACCCGGTTAATGGAGATCCGGGAGCTTTGCCAGATGCAGGGGATGCAGGAGCATGGAGGCGGTGAGATAGACGGGCTCAAGCATCTGGGCATTATCGGTTGCCATTGCTGTTTGTGTTGCCATGTCGTTGTGTGCAGCAGCTGAAATAAGTTTGTTGCGTCGTGTAGTGTAGCAGCTTAAATAATTTATTTCTGTGCCACTTACATTTCGTCGTATTTGGAGACCTCCTGCCCCTTAGCAATCGTGGAACCGGTGCTGCGTGTTTTCAGATAGTAGTGGCACAATCACAATTTCGGATTCAACTACTGACTCGGGTGTTTCCAAACCCTAAGTCTCGGTACATTTTACTCAGAGAATGTGGGTAGATTGTTTCGCCCTGGAAAATACCACACACAGAGCTCCAGAATTTAACCGAATTACATATATAGGTTCAAGTTCAACACATTACTATGCATCTTCAGTGCCAGCAGCCTTCTTCAGCAGCCTGGGTGCCAAGCCTTCATGTCCACTGGCTTCTTCGTTTCCTGCCTTCTTCCTCTTCCTCGGTGCAAATTTTCTTAGCTTCACGTACTCTGCATCGACGGGACAATGGGCACCAGAATCGTGTCCAGCATCATCTTTCCACTCGTTTTTAATTTCTTTGGGTAGCAAAATGACTAACCCGGCAGTCATGTTTCTAACCTTGTGGTGCTTCCTGTCAAAGAAACAGGATTGTTGCATAACTGCCCAATACCTACAAAATAAAACAAAAATTACAATTCAGCACAAACATGCGAACCCTAAGAGACTTTTGCTTACCAGGAGCTAATTGGGTTCGAGTAACCACCCTGTCCAAAAATAGAAGGGCGACTCCCAATTGCAGCAGCTTCCACATCCAGTACTTCACATTTCAGCTCAAACATGCAAGCCGAAGCATACTGATATGGGGTGGCCCGATCTTCTCAGTAAGCGGATGTCGATGATGATGGTGGATGATAGATAACTAGTGCGTAGCTATGATCTCTGCCGCTCGATCCCTGATGCCAGCGCAACAGATCTCGAACCTTGTAGGATATTCACAACACCACACTCTTGCACATGCAGCCATGACCATGAACGGTAGTATGCAATCTACTAATTCCCAATGGAACAATAGATCACACTCAATTATAGTTGGCAGATTCGAACACAGGGTAATTCCAGAGGTTCTATGAAAGAAACAACTCCAAAATATTCTATGAACGGCGTCCTCCCCTCTAAACGGGCCTAAAAACAGCCATAACTTGGCCCAAACTGACTCGGTTCGACTCAAACTGATACATACCGACCCATATATGGGTTCGGCCTTATTGGCACGCAGTCCAAACGTCGTGGAACACCTCAAACATGTAATTCTTGGTGCGCCATCTCTCTCTCTTTCTCATACGTGATTTCCTCATGGCCTCCTAGTGCGCATGCCTCCCGCTCCTCCCTCGCGCACTTGTTGATATTGGAAATCAGCGCTTGTCCTTCTTGCTGCAACTCTCCTCCTCCTCGCGCAACGCTTGTGTTATCAATAAACCTGATCATACAAAGATGCATAGACTTAGGTAGTATAAAGTTCTCATTAAGTAAAACATCAGGTTCAATTAAGAGTGAATTCACCTGTTGCTCAATCAGCTTTGCATGAGCTCTTGTAATGGGTCCAATCCTGATTTCATTGGACTTGTTCTTTGTAGCAACATCTTCATTGTGAATAGGAGTAGGATATAGTGGAATAGTATGGATGTCCTCATTGTTTGGAACAAGTTGCAACGCTCGGATTCCTCAACTGGTTGCACACTAAGTACACGTGAAGACACGACGAGAAATAGGGGTCATGTCGTTAGAAACCAATACCTCGCCCTTATACATGAGCACAAGTGGCATGGCTGTAGGATCCTCACGAAATTCTCTCATATCTTCTTTAGTGGATAATATTAATAAACCGGGCACTCTCTCACTTTTCGTTATATCACTCAATTTAGGCTTAATTACATCAGGAACAGCTGTCACGCAATCTCGCCGAGTGGTAGTATCTTCCTTCAGGTTCACTTCTATCTTCTGGCGAGAATCATTCACAATTTCTTGTGGTGTCATTGGCTGCATAGTAATCTTCTTTCCTTTGAATTCCAAGTGATATGTATTGGCTCGGCCATTGTGTTGCACATGGCGATCATAGAGCCATGGCCGACCCAATAGTAGGTGACAAACAGTCATAGGAACCACATCAAAATCAAGAGAATCTTTGTAGGGCCCTATTTTAAAGTTCACTCGTACCATATGATTTACCTTCATCTCACCATTGTTGCTCAACCATTGTATGTAGTACGGCTTGGGATGAGGTAAGTATGTCAAATTCAGTTTGGCACATAATTCCTTACTTGCAAGATTTCTGCAGCTACCTCCATCAATAATGACCTTGCAAGCTTTATTTGGTCCAACTAGAGCTTTTGTTTGGAACAAGTTGCAACGCTCGGATTCCTCAACTGGTTGCACACTAAGTACACGTGAAGACACGACGATAGTTGGTGCACGCTCAGCATATGCATCAGCACCAACCTCGCCGTCATCAATATCATCATCAGAAGCTTCATCTCCACTTTCTACTTCACCTTGTTCATTAACAAACATAACCTTGTTGTTTGGACAATCCTTCTTGTAGTGACCTCTGCCTCCACAAGTATGGCACACCACATCACGAGTACGTGCAGTAGACATGTTGGAACCCGAGCTAGCAGCAGGAGCAGCGGGTTTCCGAGTATTAGAACCAAACGAAGGTGTACTTGCTGGTTTGGCCGATGGTGTAAATGGAACAGCAGCTGGTGGCATGACAGTGGGAGGTGTAGATCTGGCCGAAAATCTGCTAGAACATGGAAATCGAGCACGTGACTTTGCCTCTTCAGCCAGCTGGGACTCGGCCTCTCTAGCATGGTGCAGCAGCTCCTTCATTGTCTCATACCTGTGATAATGCACAATACTCTTGATTTGAAGCTTCAAATTGTTGAGGAAACGTTGCATCGTCATCTCTCGTGATTCACAAACATTAGCACGCTGCATAAGCATCTCTATCTCCATGTAGTATTCATCAACTGTCATTGTGCCTTGCCTCAACTGTGTGAGCTTGTCAAACACAGAACGCAAATAATTGGAGGGAACAAAACGATCCGCCATGATGGCCTTCATCTCACGCTAATCCCTCACAGGAAGTTCATTGTCGTTTCGTCTATTCTGCACAATAGCTTCCCACCAACGCAAAGCGTAACCATCAAATTCTGATGCAGCAAGTTTGACCTTCTTGTCTTCTGGGTAATCAAATAAACGCCAGAGCTTTTCAATCTTCAACTCCCAAGTAATATTATCCTCAGGATCAAGCGAGCCATTGAACGAAGGAATTGAGAACTTGGGCTTGCCCAAACTATCATCAGCTGGATTGTAAGCACGCTGGACACGACCAAGAGGAGCATACCCACGGCCATACAGAGGAGCAGCCGCAGGTGCATGGGGATTTGCACGTCCCCTGCCACGATGTGGAGCAGCATCAGCCGCACTCCCCTCATCAAAGTCCTCAAACCCATCATCATGTTGTGCCAGTCTGGGCTGGAGTGTTGCCTAAATTGCCTCAATGGAACGCTGCAAGGTGGCAAAGTTGACATTCATAGCAGTCAGCTGCGTCTGAATATTATTGATGGCTCCAGTATTATTCTCCACAGCATCTTGTATGTCGGTGATATTTCTATCAACAGACTCTCTCCAAGTAACAAGCTCCTCCACCTGCTTTTTCTGTGACACAATTTCATCATCACTCAAGACATGATTAGTAAGTTAGTGCAAAAATCAAAATCAGTATGGTGGAAACTCTCACAACTCACTCACAACTGATAAGAAAGAAGATCTTACCGTTCCAAAGTGAATAGAGATGCTCTACCAAACGTAATCAAAGACTGATGCACTGAAGTGATGAAGTGAATATCAAAGGTATAGAGAACGATCACAAGGCACACAGGTTATTTATGGTGGAGCTATAGGTATGGTATCCTATCTACACCGCAAACAAGTCCTAGTGCTGATCGTATGACATAGACCCATGGAAACACACACGGTGGAGATAAATGGGGCAATTGCAACTATGAAAAAGAGCTCAAAAAAGTAAGGTATGTCGGAGGAAAGCTCGTGTTGCAATGCACAAGGAGAGACGCTAGCAATGTCTCAACGAAACGGGCACAAGATTGCTAACTGAGCAGCCCGTAGAGCACTAAGCACGCTAGTCTCGTAGGATAGTTTTAGACACAAAGAAAGGCTTACTAAGGCTCACAAGGATAGGTACGCTATGTGGCCTCAGTAAAAAAAAAGAAAAAAAATTTGACCTGAGAATTGGTCTCTGCCACGGCAGAAAAAAGGCCTAAAATCCTGCCACGACAGGAGGTCGGCTGACACAAAAAATTCTCATATGAGGGCAGACCTGTTTGTGGTAAGGCGACCGTCCAATTTTTTTTTGTCACACCGGAGCACAGACCTGTCTGCGGTCAGGCGTGAGGTAGCGAGCCGAATTTTTTTATTCCGACTCGCCAAGTAGTACACAACTAGGACTCTTTACTTGGATCGGATCTGACTTGATGGTAGCGGAAAAAGATGGTGGAAAACAACTAGAACAACTAGAAAACAAATCTACGAAGAACAGATCTAGATCTAATCTAATAGAGGAACTCGACCAGCAACTATTACTCGAATACGATGTAATCTAGGCTATGGCAACTCTTTTTGTGGGGCTTTTTCTGTATAGGATGAAAAACACTCTCTAATCTATGGATGGATTGTGGATTGCTTACCGAGGCAACACTGGAAATCTGATACCAAGATGATATGGGGTGGCCCAATCTTCTCAGTAAGCGGATGGCGATGATGATGGTGGATGATAGATAACTAGTGCGTAGCTATGATCTCTCCCGCTCGATCCCTGATGCCAACGCAGCAGATCTTGAACCTTGTAGGATATTCACAACACCACACTCTTGCGCACGCAGCCGTGACCACGAATGGTAGTATGCAATCTACTAATTCCCAATGGAACAACAAATCACAATCAATTATAGTTGGCAGATTCGAACACAGGGTAATTCCAGAGGTTCTATGAAAGAAACAACTCCAAAATATTTTAACGTGGTCTCAACCCTAACTTGTGACGGCTACGGTGGTTTATATGAGGGCTGGGGCGTCCTCCCCTCTAAACGGGCCTAAAAACAGCCAAAACTTGGCCCAAACTGACTCGGTTCGACTCAAACTGATACATACCGACCCATATATGGGTTCGGCCTTATTGGCACGCAGTCCAAACGTCGTGGAACACCTCAAACATGTAATTCTTGGTGCGCCATCTCTCTCTCTTGCTCATACGTGATTTCCTCATGGCCTCCTAGTGCGCATGCCTCCCGCTCCTCCCTCGCGCACTTGTTAATATTGGTAATCAGCACTTGTCCTTGTTGCTGCAACTCTCCTCCTCCTCGCGCAACGCTTGTGTTATCAATAAACCTGATCATACAAAGATGCATAGACTTAGGTAGTATAAAGTTCTCATTAAGTAAAACATCAGGTTCAATTAAGAGTGAATTCCCCTGTTGCTCAATCAGCTTTGCACGAGCTCTTGTAATGTTTCCAATCCTGATTTCATTGGACTTGTTCTTTGCAGCAACATCTTCATTGTGAATAGGAGTAGGAGATAGTGGAATAGTATGGATGTCCTCATCATCTCCCCCCCTTCAAAAGGCGTCGACCTCGACGCTCCAAGGTCTTCTCTAGCATATGGTGATAAATCAGCAACGTTGAAGCTGTTACTAGCACCACCAAATTCCTCAATAGGTATATCAACTGAGTAGGCATTATCATTAATTTTGGCTAGCACTTTGTAAGGACCAGCACCACGTGGCTTCAACTTGGACTTGCGAAGTAGTGGAAATCTGTCCTTGCGTAGATGCACCCAAACCATATCTCCAGGCTCGAACAACACTGCTTTTCTTGCTTGATTCCTTGCAGCAGCAATGTTCTTGCCTTTCTTCTCAATATCCTCTCGAGTCTTCTCATGTATTTTCTTCACATAATCAGCATGTTTTGATGCCTCCATATCAACTCTCTCATGTAATGGCAGAGGTAACATATCAAGTGGCATCAATGGCTTGAAGCCATACACCACCTCAAAAGGACAAAGCTGAGTCGTTGAATGCACAACCCTGTTGTAAGCGAACTCAACATGTGGCAAACAATCTTCCCACTCCCACAGATTCTTTTTAATCATGGTCCTTAGCAGCTGTGACAATGTTCTATTCACCACCTCCGTTTGACCATCTGTTTGGGGGTGACATGTAGTACTGAACAGCAACTTCGTTCCTAGCTTCCCCCATAAGGTCTTCCAAAAGTAGCTCATGAACTTCACATCATGGTCAGAAACAATCGTCTTTGATACTCCATGTAATCTCACGATGTCCCTGAAAAACAGGTTAGCAACATGCGACGCATCGTCGCTTTTGTGGCAGGCAATAAAATGAGCCATCTTAGAGAACCTATCCACTACCACAAATATAGAATCATGACCTCTCTGAGTTTTAGGTAGACCTAGCACAAAATCCATACTAATGTCTTCCCATGGAGTAGTAGGTGCAGAGAGAGGTGTATACAAACCGTGAGGCTTCAGCTTGGATTTCGACTTGTGGAAAGTAATGCATCTGCTCACAAATCTGTACACATCACGCCTCATCTTGGACCAATAAAAATGATCAGCAAGCATGAGCAATGTCTTCTCACGCCCAAAGTGACCCATCAAACCACCAGCATGTGATTCCTGCACTAAGAACAAACGCAACGACGATTCTGGAATACATAGTTTGTTAGCTCAAAACAAATATCCATCATGTATATGATACTTATTCCATGTGTTTCTAAGAGCACATAAACGATATGGTTCAAAAAAATCATGGTGAGTTGCATAAAGTGCACAAATAGCTTCTAATCCAGGAATTTTAACATCAAGATTGGTTAATAGCATGTTCTTCCTAGATAGAGCATCAGCAACAACATTCACTTTTCCCTTCTTATAATTAATGATGTAAGGAAAAGACTCAATGAACTCAACCCATTTAGCTAATCTTCTATGCAAGTTTGATTGAGCTTTCCAGTATTTCAATGCTTCATGATTAGAATGTATGATGAATTCCTTTGGCCACAAATAATGTTGCCAAACTTCAAGTACTCTCACAAGGGCATACAATTCTTTATCATAGATTGAATAATTCAAACGAGCACCAGTCAGTTTCTCAGAAAAATAAGCTATAGGCCGACCCTCTTGCATCAAAACGCCACCTATGCCTATACCACTAGCATCACATCCAACTTCAAATTGCTTCAAAAAATCAGGTAATGCAAGCAATGGTGCAGAAGTTAGCAAACGTTTCAATGTATCAAATGCAATGTCTTGGGCCGTGCCCCATACAAAAGGAACACCTTTCTTTGTCAAATCATTTAATGGTGCAGCAATGGTGCTAAAATCTTTCACAAAGCGCCTATAGAAACCAGCGAGACCGTGGAAACTACGCACTTGAATTACATTCATTGGAGTAGGCCAATTATGAATTGATTCAATTTTAGATTGATCTACCTCTACTCCATGCTTATAAACAACATATCCTAGGAATATGACCTTATCTTTTGCAAATGTACACTTCTCAAGATTAGCATACAGTTTATTATCACGTAACACTTGCAAAACTTGTCTAATATGAGTGCAATGTTCAGATTCGGTGTGGCTGTAGATGAGTATATCATCAAAGTAAACAACCACAAAACGACCACTAAACTCTCTCAAAACATGATTCATCAAACGCATGAAAGTACTAGGTGCATTAGTAAGACCAAACGGCATGACTAACCACTCATACAAACCGAATTTAGTTTTGAAAGAAGTTTTCCATTCATCCCCTTCTTTCATCCTAATTTGATGATAACCACTACGCAAGTCAATTTTAGAGAAAACAGCAGCACCACTCAATTCATCTAGCATATCCTCTAAGCGTGGAATAGGATGAAGATATCGAATAGTGATGTTATTAATCGCTCTACAGTCAACACACATGCGCCATGTACCATCTTTCTTAGGAACTAAAATAATAAGAACAATACAAGGGCTAAGAGAAACACGAATGTACCCTTTATCTAGCAACGCTTGTACTTGCTTCTGAATTTCCTTAGTTTCTTCGGGATTAGTCCTGTAGGGTGCACGGTTGGGAAGTGTGGCGCTATGAATCAAGTCCACTTGATGTTCTATACCATGCAATGGAGGTAAGCCTGCGGGTACATCTTCTGGAAACACATCCCCAAAGTCCTGCAGAACAGAAGAGACACCAAGAGAAATAGGGGTCATGTCGTTAGAAACCAATACCTCGCCCTTATACATGAGCACAAGTGGCATGGCTGTAGGATCCTCACGAAATTCTCTCATATCTTCTTTAGTGGCTAATATTAATAAACCGGGCACTCTCTCACTTTTCGTTATATCACTCAATTTAGGCTCAATTACATCAGGAACAGCTGTCACGCAATCTCGCCGAGTG
Source organism: Avena eriantha (assembly GCA_910589775.1). Classification (NCBI taxonomy): domain Eukaryota; kingdom Viridiplantae; phylum Streptophyta; class Magnoliopsida; order Poales; family Poaceae; genus Avena; species Avena eriantha. The sequence goes on along the minus strand of OU342746.1, from coordinate 66,465,711 downwards.
GTAGTATCTTCCTTCAGGTTCACTTCTATCTTCTGGCGAGAATCATTCACAATTTCTTGTGGTGTCATTGGCTGCATAGTAATCTTCTTTCCTTTGAATTCCAAGTGATATGTATTGGCTCGGCCATTGTGTTGCACATGGCGATCATAGAGCCATGGCCGACCCAATAGTAAGTGACAAACAGTCATAGGAACCACATCAAAATCAAGAGAATCTTTGTAGGGCCCTATTTTAAAGTTCACTCGTACCATATGATTTACCTTCATCTCACCATTGTTGCTCAACCATTGTATGTAGTACGGCTTGGGATGAGGTAAGTATGTCAAATTCAGTTTGGCACATAATTCCTTACTTGCAAGATTTCTGCAGCTACCTCCATCAATAATGACCTTGCAAGCTTTATTTGGTCCAACTAGAGCTTTTGTTTGGAACAAGTTGCAACGCTCGGATTCCTCAACTGGTTGCACACTAAGTACACGTGAAGACATGACGATAGTTGGTGCACGCTCAGCATATGCATCAGCACCAACCTCGCCGTCATCAATATCATCATCAGAAGCTTCATCTCCACTTTCTACTTCACCTTGTTCATTAACAAACATAACCTTGCTGTTTGGACAATCCTTCTTGTAGTGACCTCTGCCTCCACAAGTATGGCACACCACATCACGAGTACGTGCAGTAGACATGTTGGAACCCGAGCTAGCAGCAGGAGCAGCGGGTTTCCGAGTATTAGAACCAAACGAAGGTGTACTTGCTGGTTTGGCCGATGGTGTAAATGGAATAGCAGCTGGTGGCATGACAGTGGGAGGTGTAGATCTGGCCGAAAATCTGCTAGAAGATGGAAATCGAGCACGTGACTTTGCCTCTTCAGCCAGCTGGGACTCGGCCTCTCTAGCATGGTGCAGCAGCTCCTTCATTGTCTCATACCTGTGATAATGCACAATACTCTTGATTTGAAGCTTCAAATTGTTGAGGAAACGTTGCATCGTCATCTCTCGTGATTCACGAACAGCACGCTGCATAAGCATCTCCATCTCCATGTAGTACTCATCAACTGTCATTGTGCCTTGCCTCAACTGTGTGAGCTTGTCAAACACAGAACGCAAATAATTGGAGGGAACAAAACGATCCGCCATGATGGCCTTCATCTCACGCCAATCCCTCACAGGAAGTTCATTGTCGTTCCGTCTATTCTGCACAATAGCTTCCCACCAACGCAAAGCGTAACCATCAAATTCTGATGCAGCAAGTTTGACCTTATTGTCTTCTGGGTAATCAAATAAACGCCAGAGCTTTTCAATCTTCAACTCCCAAGTAATATTATCCTCAGGATCAAGCGAGCCATTGAACGAAGGAATTGAGAACTTGGGCTTGCCCAAACTATCATCAGCTGGATTGTAAGCACGCTGGGCACGACCAAGAGGAGCATACCCACGGCCATACAGAGGAGCAGCCGCAGGTGCATGGGGATTTGCACGTCCCCTGCCACGATGTGGAGCAGCATCAGCCGCACTCCCCTCATCAAAGTCCTCAAACCCATCATCATGTTGTGCCAGTCTGGGCTGGAGTGTTGCCTGAATTGCCTCAATGGAACGCTGCAAGGTGGCAAAGTTGACATTCATAGCAGTCAGCTGCGTCTGAATATTATTGATGGCTCCAGTATTATTCTCCACAGCATCTTGTATGTCGGTGATATTTCTATCAACAGACTCTCTCCAAGTAACAAGCTCCTCCACCTGCTTTTTCTGTGACACAATTTCATCATCACTCAAGACATGATTAGTAAGTTAGTGCAAAAATCAAAATCAGTATGGTGGAAACTCTCACAACTCACAACTGATAAGAAAGAAGATCTTACCGTTCCAAAGTGAATAGAGATGCTCTACCAAACGTAATCAAAGACTGATGCACTGAAGTGATGAAGTGAATATCAAAGGTATAGAGAACGATCACAAGGCACACAGGTTATTTATGGTGGAGCTATAGGTATGGTATCCTATCTACACCGCAAACAAGTCCTAGTGCTGATCGTATGACATAGACCCATGGAAACACACACGGTGGAGATAAATGGGGCAATTGCAACTATGAAAAAGAGCTCAAAAAAGTAAGGTATGTCGGAGGAAAGCTCGTGTTGCAATGCACAAGGAGAGACGCTAGCAATGTCTCAACGAAACGGGCACAAGATTGCTAACTGAGCAGCCCGTAGAGCACTAAGCACGCTAGTCTCGTAGGATAGTTTTAGACACAAAGAAAGGCTTACTAAGGCTCACAAGGATAGGTACGCTATGTGGCCTCAGTAAAAAAAAGAAAAAAAATTGACCTGAGAATTGGTCTCTGCCACGGCAGAAAAAAGGCCTAAAATTCTGCCACGACAGGAGGTCGGCTGACACAAAAAATTCTCATATGAGGGCAGACCTGTTTGTGGTAAGGCGACCGTCCAATTTTTTTTGTCACACCGGAGCACAGACCTGTCTGCGGTCAGGCGTGAGGTAGCGAGCCGAATTTTTTTATTCCGACTCGCCAAGTAGTACACAACTAGGACTCTTTACTTGGATCGGATCTGACTTGATGGTAGCAGAAAAAGATGGTGGAAAACAACTAGAACAACTAGAAAACAAATCTACGAAGAACAGATCTAGATCTAATCTAATAAAGGAACTCGACCAGCAACCATTACTCGAATACGATGTAATCTAGGCTATGGCAACTCTTTTTGTGGGGCTTTTTCTGTATAGGATGAAAACACTCTCTAATCTATGGATGGATTGTGGATTGCTTACCGAGGCAACACTGGAAATCTGATACCAAGATGATATGGGGTGGCCCAATCTTCTCAGTAAGCGGATGGCGATGATGATGGTGGATGATAGATAACTAGTGCGTAGCTATGATCTCTCCCGCTCGATCCCTGATGCCAGCGCAACAGATCTTGAACCTTGTAGGATATTCACAACACCACACTCTTGCGCACGCAGCCGTGACCACGAACGGTAGTATGCAATCTACTAATTCCCAATGGAACAACAAATCACAATCAATTATAGTTGGCAGATTCGAACACAGGGTAATTCCAGAGGTTCTATGAAACAAACAACTCCAAAATATTTTAACGTGGTCTCAACCCTAACTTGTGACGGCTACGGTGGTTTATATGAGGGCTGGCGCGTCCTCCCCTCTAAACGGGCCTAAAAACAGCCATAACTTGGCCCAAACTGACTCGGTTCGACTCAAACTGATACATACCGACCCATATATGGGTTCGGCCTTATTGGCACGCAGTCCAAACGTCGTGGAACACCTCAAACATGTAATTCTTGGTCCGCCATCTCTATCTCTTGCTCATACGTGATTTCCTCATGGCCTCCTAGTGCGCATGCCTCCCGCTCCTCCCTCGCGCACTTGTTGATATTGGTAATCAGCGCTTGTCCTTCTTGCTGCAACTCTCCTCCTCCTCGCGCAACGCTTGTGTTATCAATAAACCTGATCATACAAAGATGCATAGACTTAGGTAGTATAAAGTTCTCATTAAGTAAAACATCAGGTTCAATTAAGAGTGAATTCCCCTGTTGCTCAATCAGCTTTGCACGAGCTCTTGTAATGTTTCCAATCCTGATTTCATTGGACTTGTTCTTTGCAGCAACATCTTCATTGTGAATAGGAGTAGGAGATAGTGGAATAGTATGGATGTCCTCATCATATACCTTTTCATCAACCTAATTAGCTGACTGTCACATGTTAGGGGAACCATGATGCCATGTTCATCCATGAATCTGAACTTTGCAATCTGATTCGGCCATAATTCATAATGATTACGCAGAGCAGCAAACATACCCGATATAGTGCAGATCTACGCAAGCGCTTCTTCCATCGTGATACAATGGTGTCCATACCACTTTCCCTTAAAGTCGTACCTGATGAGGCTTACTGTAACTAGGTAATGGTGGTCCGCGGAGATCCCACTTGACAGAAATCTATGGAAAAAATATGTTTGTCCGCGTTGGGCTAACAAACAATTTTAGGTTCAGTAGCCAACTTGACACAAAGACCATAAGGGTTAGCTTGCGACTTAGCTTGAACACATGTCGTGCATAGTTGAATGTAGTGCTCCATGTCTCGCTTCATCTTGGGCCAAAAGTAGTGAGTGGAGAGCATGTCCAAAGTCTTGTCACGACCAAAGTGTCCCATAAGGCCTCCACCATGAGATTCTTGGAGAAGCAAAAGTTGGAGCGACGATTTCGAAATGCAAAGCTTGTTTTGTTTAAAGAGAAAGCCCTTATGCAAACAGAAATCATCAAATCCTTTTGTCAATGGAGCACTTTGCGAAAATTGGTTCAAAGAACGGATCGGAAGCATACAAAGATTTTATTTCCTCAAGACCCAACACGTTGATTTCAAGTCTCGTAAGAAGGCTTGTATGTTTGCGAGACAAAGCGTCCGCAACTACATTATCTTTGCCCTTCTTATACTTGACAATGTACAGAAAAGACTCCATGAACTCAACCCACTTAGCGTGTCGCTTACTCAAGTTGGCTTGCCCTTTGAGGTATTTCAACGACTCATGGTCGGAATGTATGAGAAATTCTTTGGGCCATAGGTAGTGTTTCCAAACTTGAAGGACACGAACTAAGGCAAAAAGCTCTTTGTCGTAAATTGGATAGTTAAGGCGAGCACCATCATGTTTCTCGCTATGGTAGGCTATAGGACGTCCGTTTTGCATAAGGACTCATCCAATGCAAATAGCATCACACTCTATCTAAAAAGTTTTTATGAAATCCGGTAAAGCAAGAAGAGGTGCTTCGGTGAGCCTCTTTTTAAGTTCGTCAAAAGTTTTTGTTGTGCCTTGCCCCACACGAAGGTGACAATCTTTTTGGTCAATTCATTGAGGGGACAAGCAATGCTCGAAAATTCTTTCACAAAGCGATGATAGAAACCGGCCAACCCATGAAAACTTCGGAGTTCACTCACATTTGTTGGGATGGGCCAATCTCATATGTCCTTTACCTTGGAAACATCAACTTCAATTCCCTTTGAAGAAACAACAAATCCAAGAAAAATCAACTCGTCTTTAGCAAAAGTGCACTTGGAAAGATTAGCATAAAGCTTTTCATGTCGAAGGATTTGCGAAACTTCCTTGACATGCGTTATATGGTCCTCAAGTGATTTGCTATAAACAAGAATATCATCAAAATAGACAACAACACTTTTTCCAATGAGAGAACGCAAGATGTGGTTCATAAGGCGCATGAAGGTGGATGGGGCATTAGACAAACCAAAGGGCATAACCAACCATTCATAGAGACCAAGTTTGGTCTTGAAGGCGGTTTTCCACTCATCACCTTCAGCCATGCGTATTTGATGGTAACCAATACAAAGATCAATTTTCGAAAAAATAGTGGCTCCACACAACTCATCAAGCATGTCATCGAGACGTGGTATGGGATGTCGATAACGCATGGTGATAGCATTGATTGGACGGCAGTCCATGCATAACCGTAATGTATCATCTGTCTTTGGAACAAGAATCACGGGTACGGCACTTGGACTAGTGCTAACTTGGATCAAACCTTTGGAGACGAGTTGGTTGATTTGACGTTCGATCTCCTTCGTCTCCTCCATGTTCATGCGGTAGGCGGCGCGGTTTGGAAGAGGTGCGCCGGGGATGAGGTCAATGCGACGTTCGATGCCGCGAAGAGGAGGTAGTCCATGTGGGAGCTCTTCAGGAAACACATCCTTGAATTCCTGCAAGACAATCATCAAAGATGGAGGAACATTGGTTAATTCATTAGTTCCTTGCGCTAGTCCCTTGCAAAGGAGGACATAGTGCTAGATGGATGGGTTGTTCCGAACATCTCTCATCTCACGTTTGGTGGCAAGGAGAACACTCTTATTTTTTCGACTCAAGTTTGGCTTGTGGCTCTCACTCACTATGAGGTGGCTCTCTCTCGCCATTCTTCTCACAAGATGGTGTTTTGCTTTGCACCCTCGCTAAAGCCTTTGCATTGTCCGCAATTATTTGGCTAGGAGTCATTGGTTGCAAAACACATGTTTTGTTGAGCCATTTGAAGGTGTATACATTGGTGCGACCATCATGTTGAGCAGCCTTGTCAAATTGCCATGGTCGACCAAGAAGCATGTGGCAACCTGTCATAGGAACCACATCACACTCCACCCTATCTTTGTAAGGACCAATGGCAAAGGAGACCGATATGGTATGCTTGATCTTCATGGACCCTTGGTCACTTAGCCATTGCACGTGGTAGGGGTTTTCTTGTGCGGTTGGAGGGTGAGGTTGAGCTTCTCACACAACTTGGTGCTAGCAAGGTTGTGGCAACTCCCTCCGTCAATGATCACCTTGATAGATTTGCCATTGATGTCGGCTCGTGTTTGGAAGATATTGGAGCATTGGTATTCATGCTCTTGTGCTTGAGTGGTCAAGATCCTTGTGACGACAAGCGATGGACTTGCGTCATGTTCACACATGAGGAGTTCTTCATCATCTTCCACTCGTTCCCTTGCCATTGCTTCCTTGACACGGGCATCAAACTCATCTTCACTCAAGTACTCTTCGTCGCCATTGTCATGGATGAACAATACCTTCTTGTTTCCACATTCGGCCAACTTGTGTCCTTTGCCTCCACACTTGTAGCATTCACCGTTGAAAGGTGTATCACTCTTTGCTTGCTTGCCACTTGGGGAAGTTTTCCTTGAGGGTGTGTGGGCTTGAAGGAAGGCTTGGAGGTACTTGATGAGCTTCCATTGAATGTTGTTGGCGTAGCGGTTGAAGCTTTCTTGTAGGTGAAATACGTCTTGGGCTTGTTGTACTTGATGTCCTCTTGCACTTGACGTTCATCCTTTGTTGCTATGTGCACAAGCTCAACCATGGTGTTGTATGTTTGGAACTCGACGATGCGCTTGATTGGGTGGTTCAACCCAATAAGGAAGCGTGCCATAGTTTGCTCCATGCGCTCATCAATGTTGGCGCGAATCAAGTTGAGTTCCATTTCCTTGAAGTACTCTTCCACGGTCTTTGTCCCTTGACGAAGCAATTGGAGGTTGTTGAAGAGGTCACCCGTGTAGTGTGCGAGGATGAACCGGGATCTCATGTGAGCCTTCATGTCATGCCAAGTTGTGATTGGCGGTTCTTGTCTTGCATCACGAGAAACTTGAACTTGTTCCCACCAAAGGTTGGCGTACTCATCAAACTCAAGCGAAGCCATGTCGACCATCTTCTCGTTGCTATAATTGTGCAGGCGGAAGATCTTGTCGACTTTGAGTGCCCATGAAAGGTATTCTTCGGGGTCATTGGATCCGGTGAACTTGGGCATTATGAACTTCAGCTTGACGAAAGTTTCTTCCACATTGCGGTCATGGTAGCCATTGTTGCCATGTTGATGATGGTCTTCATCTTCCATGCGATCATTGCGACGATCTTGTTGTGGTTGAGGAGGTGGAACTTGGTTCTAGTGACCTTGTTGCAGAGCTTGCTCTTGATGTTGTTATTGTGGAGCTTGCTCTTGCTCTTGGCGCGGTTGTTGACGATGTTGGGGCACTTGGGCCTCATGAGGGTGTTGAGGATGTGGAGCCTAATAACGTGGTTGATGACGAAGAGGTGGCCCGTTCCTCAGTTGGTGATGCTGATTAGGCACATGGGCCTCACGGTGAAGATCATGGTCTTGAGCATCTTGACGTGGTGGACGTCCTTCAATCTGGTCCACTTGGCGCTCCAAGTTTTGGCGTGGTTGAGGAGGCGCCTCGTTATGACCATGGTGTCGGTGTTGACTTTCATGACGGTGATGGCGAGGAGGAGGATCTTGGAGAGCCTCACGTCGATGACGAGCTTGATTCTCCAAATTGGAGTCATCACTTGTTGTGTCAAGTATGTGTCGCGGTCGATGTTGGTAGACTTGCGGTTGTACTTGCGGTTCTTCTTGTGGTTGCTCTTGTTGGATCACTAGTGCCCTTGAGTGACGACGGTGTGCTTCTTGCCTTGCTCGCGGCCTTGAAGAGAAATCACCATCATAGCTTGACGTTGCGGCGTGCTGTGGGGAAGGTACATAGTTCGAAGAGGTTCCATCTTAAACCACGGGGGCGTCATTGCGTCTTGGAGCACTTGGAGGTAGATCTTGTTGCGGAGGTGCATGACGACACGAAGAACTTGAAGAGCTTGATGCGCCTGAATGTGGTTTTGCCATTCCGTCGATGAGGCGTCGAAGATTGTCATTTGTTTCGGTGACGGAGCGTTGAAGTGTTTCATTTTGGTGGCCGAAGTTGTCATGCATTGCTTGCATTTGCCTTTCGAGGCCATTGAAGCGGTTGTCGATGTTCTTGAACTCGGCTTGCATCTTGCCAAATTGTTCATCTTGTCGCGTCTCCAAGGCTTGGCAACATTCACGGAACTCTTGACGAACGATGAAGTGACTTGCGCGTGTCATGTACGGTCCTTGATCTTCTTCTTGGGGAGGTGGTTGGCTCGACTCATCGTGCCTATCCATCATGCAAAACACACAAGTATTGTATATGGAAGTGGAATATGGTGGTATTAGCCTTGTACCTCACCTTGGGGATTGCACCAAACTTGAAACCACAAGTGAGAGCTATAAGCGTGCAAAGTGGAATTGCAAAGAAAACTCACACTAAAGAAAGAACTAGCTCTCAAAAGCTTGTTGGTGGTAGGTTATGATTGTGGAATGCCAAAGAACCAACCAAAAGAAAAGGGATAGTCAAATGTGGGTAAAATCCAAACAAAACTCAAGTTAAAGGCAAGGGCGAAGGTCAACAACTCAAAAGGATGACGGGAACCTACAACTATATACAGACACGTGGAGATTGTTGGGATTGACACGACTATGAAAATGAGCAAACAAAATGTCCTAACGAAGACTAAGCTCGTTGTCATGCCAATGCAAGGAGAGACCGTGGCTCGTTTGCAAACAAGAAAAATGAGCAATGGATTTGTGCCCTAGCCTTGGGCGCTCTTTTTTCTCTCTTGCTTACAGGCTTTGAGACTCTCTTTTGCAAGGGGAGACTATTTTTCTTTTTCTTTTGCTTTGTATCTTTTTTTGCTCTCCCTTGATGCTACCTAGTCACACTTGATATTGCTCTTGCACTCTCACTATCCAAGGACAAATGAACAATGCTCAAGCAAACACAAGATGAGCCACTCTCATGGGATAGGTACACACAAAGGAAGATACGGGTTAACAAGGTGACACAAGTTATACCTTCATTGGTTATGATGAACTTGTCGTCGGTGTTGCAGGATGATGTTCGTGGGATGTGGTGTCAATGAGCGCGGGGATTGTTGATGCGGTAGCTTGCTGTTAGTTAATGACACGCACATGGGACACGAGCAAAAAAAGGAAATTAGCCAATGTGAAAAATGAGGCAAAACTGTCAAAACTGGCGTTATAGGTGAACACTCCGGTCTGTCTGTGCCGGATACTCCGGTCTGGCCGGACACTTCGGCCGGACACTCCGGTGCGGGTTTCCTGCTCGTGTTCTTGAGCGGAAATCCTCGCCTCAAGGCCTCAAATCCGCGAAAAACTGGCCAAATTGGGCTAGGAAAATGCAGGATAAAGCTGGACCAACTCCTAAGACAAGGTTTGGTCGGATCAAAACCACAAATAACACTCCAAATCAAGAGATCGATCCAAAGACAAAATATGGGCTGTTTTTGGGGGATTTTCGAATTTTTGGTGGATAGAAGAAAATTTTGTGGGGGAAATCGTGAGCAACGAAGCTCTTGATACCAATATGCTGAGGGCAAACCTCTAGGGTGGCCCGATCTTCACGATTCCCTTTCAAATCAGGGATGGAGTGCTGGGAGAGGAGGGGAGGATGAACACGACGAATGCACGCACGAAGAACGCGATGAACACACACACACACAAAACCACGATACACACCAATAGCTCACGCCGACAGTGACCAGTCCGGCGCAATCCCTAGGATCGGTGTCGGGCGGAGGACTCTCTCTCGAACTGGCAAGGCGAGATGGGAGACTCGGTGAGATCTTGACGTCTAGGCAAAGGGACTCCGATGCCTATTCCTTGTACAACGCGAAGGCGCGATGCAAACTCCAACGAGGTTTGTGATATTGGTGCTCCTTGGTCAAGGAGCATGAGGCAAGAACTAGATAGATCCACAAGGGGTTTCCACTAACTCCAATATCATGCCTAGGGTTTACAATAGAGGTGGGGGCTATATATAGGCCAGCCACAGGTTTAGGGGTAATTTAGGCATTAAAATAGAGTTCTGGGCGAAGTAGAGAGGTACATGGGCCACAGGCCCAGCTATGGCTCGCAGGCCCATCTTCAGGCCGGACAGTCCGGGTCAACTTGACCGGACAGTCCGGGGTGGCCGTACACTCCGGGTAGTGTCCGGGCAGTGTCCGATTTGCCATACAAAATGTCCAAGCCCGGACCGGGATGGGGTAGGCCGGTCACTTTGGCTGTGCCGCGCTGGACACTCCGGCTGGATTAGGGCGGACACTCCCGCTCTTGCAGCTTCAGGACAGGTGCAGCTTCAGGGCTCGTAGGTTGACGCGGCGGGGGTTCGTACCCGACGATGCACATAGTAGTGGTATGAAGTAGCAAGCCATCCAAATGTATGTCAAAGTCACATGATGAGAGGAGCGAATTCACCTTAGCTTGGAGGAGCTTGGCACGGCTACGGGTCATTGGTCCACTTGGGGGACTTCGTGTTGTAGATGTAGGAGCGTCCATAGGACGGACTGCATCACAGGGGAGGCAGCGTAGACACTGATAAGGGCCATATCAGTGGAGGGGAGACTACCAGAGTTGCGCTAGAGAGCCACTGCTATGCCATCACCAAAACCCTAGATCGGGTTAGGTCGCCAGCAAGTAGTAGGAGGCGAGAGAGACGAAACTGATCGGTAGTAAGGTAGAATAGGAGGATGGGAATAAGTTAGGCCGAAGAATAGTAGCGAGAGAGGACGGAGATGGCTGGGGCAGCGGGGTAGAGTGGCAGCGGCGCCATCGCCATCGCCGAGAGAGAAGAGAGGGAGAGAGAACATGATAGAGTGAGGGGTGGGGTTGTGCGCATGGACCCAATAGGCCTAATCACTTAAGCGATTGCACTGACTAGTGGGCCTAAGGGAATCTTGGTCTTATCACAATTCTCTAAATTCCCATTTAACTAAAAACTTTCTAGATATTTTTGAAAAATCAAATAAAACACCCCTAGATAGATAAAATTGAGTAGAATGCAAAATTAATTTTTGTATATTTTTAAAAATAGTTATGAAGTATGAAAAATACAAACCACTTAAAAGATGATTAAAACCCTAAAGGAAAAATGAAAATCCCAAATAAAACAAGTAAAAATAGTTCTAAATAGGAAAAAATATAAGGAATGCGAATTCCAATATTTCTAGAATTTTAGAAAAAAAGCCTTCAATAAAACTCCACAAAAAATATGAAATAACCAAAATGGGAGTAAATACCCCAAAATAATAAATAACACACTAAAAATATGAACCCTTGATTAGTCACGTTATGAAAGTGCTAGTACTAGTATTACCCAAATTCTCAATAAACAAAAGTAAACCCTGAAAATAATATGAAATTTCTAAAGTGAAATAAAATTCACACCTATAAATACTTTTATAAAACCTAAAACACCTACAATAGGGGGAAGGGAACAACCAACCGAAATAAAATAGTTATCTAGGACCCTTATGCATTCATTTGGATTTTCTACATTATCCTTACTATACAATGATGCTTCTTGTCAGAATCGGAGGTCCATAATAGAATAGAGCCTTCAGATTGCCTTAATCCTAAAACCACAAGCAAGTTCACTCTTGCATACCTTGTAAGACCAAACTTGCAATATTCATTGCAACGGAATGCTTACATGTCCATTGACGTATTTAAGAAAGATTTTTCAAAACTTCATCACCTCCACTTAAAAGCAAAACACTATTTTAATAATAAATATGAAATAGAGATTACCGGCTCAGGGTTGTCGAATAATCTAAAATGGTGGGAGATAGAATCATGGTTAATATATGGAAAACCATATGGTGGAGATTCCATTGTACATGGTATACACCTAGTATTAACAACCAATGTAGTTAGTGATTATTCCACCGTACAATAACACACTAGCCACAAGTTTTGAAATGGGATAGAGAAGTCTGCTATACCATTTTCATTTTGTATGTCATCATATCCTAAGTCGGGCTGAGATCTTGAGAGGAGATCAGCGGATGGGAGCCCGTGATGTGCTTCAGGGTAACAACTTATCATATTAGAAGTGACGGTAATTGAGCATAGGTCTCTCGATAGAAACTCAGTACAATGGGTGGACTACGGGGTTGTGGCAAAGGACAATGATTGGGTTGGATCTTGACTGATCCTTGAACAAAGGAAGTTTGAACGGGAACGCATACCCTTTTATGCACTCAGGCTTTAGATCATTGGTGGAAAAAGTAGTGTCCCTCTCGAGAGTCTATGAACCATGACATGTTACTCCCTATCCTGGGAAATAATTACGAACGCATCGGGAAAGGGATTCCATGAAATCCTATACAAACCGTGAAGACTAATGAACATAGTTTTTTAAAAGACTAAATCTTACCTTTTCTAAAAAAAACCCGACTTCGAAAACTAAGCATAGACCTAGGATTCTTATCCACATATTTAGATAGAGCATCATACAACCACCATAGAACTTGTTGAGTATGCTCGTACTCAATCTATACTTCTTAAAATCCTTTATTAGGTTCCATAAAGACCGAATACATTACTGCTACAAAAGACACCATCGAGGGAGGAGGTTTATTACGATGAACCCGACCTCTCAAGTGGAATGGAAGGCGTAGACTATGAAACAAAATTTGGAATATGAGAGGATAATATATAAATAGAGTAATAGTTCCACACGCATAGAAGTGTTGCAATGCTCTAATGGCACTTGGCTTAGAAGTGTTATTGCTCATTAAGCTAGTGTTTTTAAATTTCTTACTGAAAGTGAATCCTCACTAGACCGAGGAGGATCTCAAAGGTTATATTGTTCTTGTGTTGTGAGTAAGGAATAAAGTATTAGTCAGACATGCGATGATTCTGTTGTACCATTCGAAGGGTGTAATATTTACAAAAGAGGACTCTCATAAGTGTTATGCCCACGACTTGTGCTCTACAACATGTAGCGGAGAACTAGGTCGCCGCAAAAATCTATAAAGAAGGTGTTTCTAGAATGGTGTTCACTACTTACTATGGCTTGTATGAGCATATATACATGTCCTTTTGTCTCACCAATGCTCCTGTATCATTCTCTCTCCTCATGAACTATGTCTTCATGGAATACCTTGACAAGTTTGTCATTGTATATCTCGATGATATCATCGTGTAATCCAAAACAAAAGAGAAGCATGTTGAACATCTATGTCTTGTTCTCACCAAGCTTTGTGATCATCGCCTCTCACTACTACAAAATAGGCTACCCGTGACAGGTTCAAAAGGCCCATCGGTGACGGTCAAACGCCTGTCACTGTCACTTGTATGAGGTTATTAGTGATGGGCATGTGCCCGTCACTGTGTACTAGTGACGTATTTACGTGTGCTAGACACTAGTATGTGTACACTAGTGACAGCCAAAATAGATGCATGTCACAACAAGATGTTATAAAAACATCAAATGTATTTACCAAAAATATTTCAAACAACACAATAAAATGTGGTCCCAATGAAGCCTTCGCATAACCCAGTATGACATATGCACATATAACACAACTACATAAGAACTTGCAATCTATCATTATCAAAAAATTGGTAGAGCCTTCTATTTCCTCGTCTAAAGAAGACACAATCACGTGAATGTTAGCAATGGATAGTTTCTTGATCAATTATCTAGCAAGAAGTTTGAACTCAAAAAATTTGGACATGCTACAACATGGAATATCTTATCACATTACGAAATAATATAGATAATGAGGAAAAAATATACGTCTGTATTTCAGAATATAGAAACCTAGTAATCTAGGTATCTGTAACACCCCAAAACTTCTAATCAAGATTATCAAGTTCAAATCACCCAAAGTTATGGTTAACAAAAACTTTTGTTAATAATTTAAATATGAATGCATGTGTGTTTTGCATTAGTGTAGAATTGAGTGTAATTGCCATGCTTGATTGCTACAAATAATGTGAAATGGTTTAAAGATGAATATTACATCATGACCAATTACAAAGAAAATCAAAAGAAAAAGAAATCAAATATGAATAAATAAAGTAAATGGTCATTTTGACAAAAGTAAACCACTAGGCCATTTTGAGTGTTCCTAGAAGATAATTTCTAACAGAAACATTTCTACTTCTTTCCACCCCTTGCTAGACCAAGTAAAATGGTATCAAGGCCCGCTTTACAAACTTACAAAAACATCTTTCAAATCAATTTAATGGACAGTTGAAAATTGAATCTAGTTCATCTGTTAAGATCCCACTTTTTCAAAAACCTACAAAATCAATTCCCCTTGACCTCTCGAAGCGAACATAGACTCTCAAGCTTAACTTAAGATCACCCAAAAAATTTGAATCAAAATTTCCAAGGCAAGTTTCGTGTGGCCATTTCCACAAACACCTTGCTTACACTAATTTAACCTCTGCCTAACTTCACTGTTTCCATACTAATTAGTCGACCATTTGGTCCCCTCTTAAACCCCTTGTCTCCCCTGAGTCTAACAAGGCCCCAGACTAAGTCCCCCCTTTGCCGTTTGCATAGTGGAGAGCCGCCCGATTGTGGTCATCGCCGGCCGACCATGGCTAGCTCACAGCTGACACCGCCGCAGCCAACTATGATGTCCAGGAAGCACGCCGCACTCCACCGCCACCCCCTGTCCAAGCCTCGACCCAGCCGAGCTCTGGACCACCCTAGCTGATGCAGCCCGTCCTACGGACGCTCCTACATCTACACCAACAAGTCCCCCAAGTGGACCCATGACTCGTGCCCGAGCTAAACTCCTACAAGCTAAGGTGAACTCACTCCTCAGGTCCCGCCTTAGACTGCCCCCTTTCTTTCGGGGAAGTACTTATTTGCCAATTTGATACATCCTTGGATGGTGTGCTACTTCATGCAACTACTCTATGCATCATCAGGTACGAAGCCTCGACACATCCCCAAGCACCCAAGGATGGAGAACAAGGAGCAGAGCGTGAAGCAGAAGCCGCTGGAGCTGCTCAGACCGGAGTCTCCGGTCTGCGCACTCTAGAGTCTCCGGCCTGCCAAAGTCTTCGGTCTGAAGACCCCGGAGACTCCGGCCCACTCTCCGGTCTGACCCCCTGCATCTGGCCTTGGGACAATCTGAAGGCCCCTTCGGAGGCTGGTCCGGAGGCTACACCGGATTCTCTGGCCTAGACCGGAGCCTCCGGCCCGCACACCGGAGTCTCCAGTCTGACCGACGCCAAGCTTGAAAAGGCCTTTGGGCCTTCGGCCCATGTACCCCTTAGTCCGTCTAGAACTTGTCCTTTTTTCCTAAAGTACCCCTGACTTTGTGGTCGGCCTATATATAGCACCCCACCTCTATTGTAAAACCTAGGCATGATATTGGAATTAGTGGAAACCCCTTGTGGATCTATCTAATTCTTGCCTCATGCTCCTTGACCAAGGAGCACCAATATCACCAAACCTCGTTGGAGTTTGCATCATGCCTCCGTGTTGTACAAGGCCTAGGCATCGGAGTCCCTTTGCCTAGACGTCAAGATCTCACCGAGTCTCCCATCTCGCCATGCCAATTCGAGAGAGTCCTCTGCCTGATGCCGATCCTAGGGATTGCGCCGGACCGGTCACCACCGGCGTGAGCTATTGGTGTGTATCGTGGTTTTGTCTGTGTGTGTTAATCGCGTTCTTCGTGCGTGCATTCGTCATGTTCATCCTCCCCTCCTCTCCCCGCACTCCACCCTCGATTTGAAAACGAATCGTGAAAGATCGGGCCACCCTAGAGGTTTGCCCTGAACATATTGGTATCAAGAGCTTCGTTTCTCATGATATCCCCCACAAATTTTTCTTCTATCCACCAAAAATTCGAAAATTGCCAAAAAAAGAGCCCCAAATTTGCCTTTGGATCGATCTCTTGATTTGGAGTGTTATTTGTGGTTTTGATCCGACCAAACCTTGTCTTAGGAGTTGGTCTAGCTTTATCCTGCGTTTTCCCAGCCCAATTTGGCCATTTTTTCGCGGATTTGAGGCCCCAAGGCGTAGATTTCCGCTCAAGAACACGAGCAGTTCGTGATCTGACTCCGGACCAGAGTCTCCAGCCTGCACACTGGAGTCTCCGGCCTACCCACACCGGAGTCTCCGGCCTACACTAGAGTTTCCGGCCTGAAACCCCGGAGTCTCCGGCCCTGACGCCTGATTTTGATAGTTTTGCCTCTTATCTTTCATTGGCTAATTTCCTCTTGTTTGTTTGTCCCCATGTGCGTGTCATCAACTAACAACAAGCTTCCGCATCAACAAACCCCGTGATCATCGACAGCACGGCCCACAAACATCATCCTGCACCACCGACGACAAGTTCATCATCACCAACAAAGGTATAACTTGCGTCACCTTGTTAACCCCTATCTTCCTTTGTGTGTACCTATCCCATGAGAGTGGCTCATCTTGTGTTTGCTTGAGCATTGTGCATTTGTCCTTGGATAGTGAGAGTACAAGAGCAATATCAAGTGTGACTAGGTAGCATCAAGGGAGAGCAAAAAAAAGATACAAAAGAAAGAAAAAGATACAAAGAAAAAGCAAAAGAAAAATAGTCTCCCGTTTCAAAAGAGAGTCTCAAAGCTTGTAAGCAAGAGAGAAAGAAGAGCGCCCAAGGCAATTGCACAAATCCATTGCTCATTTTTCTTCTTTGCAAACGAGCCACGGTCTCTCCTTGCATTGGCACGACAACAAGCTTAGTCTTTGTTAGGACATTTTGTTTGCTCATTTCATAGTCGTGTCAATCCCAACAATCTCCACGTGTGTGTACATAGTCGTAGGTTCCCGTCACCCCTTTGAGTTGTTGACCTTCGCCTTTGACTTGAGTTTTGTTTGGATTTTACCCACTTTTGACTACCCCTTTTCTTTTGGTTGGTTCTTTGGCATTCCACAATTCTAACCTACCACCATCAAGCTTTCGAGAGTTAGTTCTTTCTTTAGTATGAGTTTTCTTTGCATTTCCACTTTGCACGCTTATAGCTCTCACTTGTGGTTTCTAGTTTGGTGCAATCCCCAAGGTGAGGTACAAGGCGAACACTACCATATTCCATTTCCATATACAATACTTGTGTGTTTTGCATGATGGATAGGCACGGTGAGGCGAGCCAACCACCTCCCCAAGAAGAAGATCAAGGACCGTACATGACGCGCGCAAGTCACTTCATCGTTCGACAAGAGTTCCGTGATCGTTGCCAAGCCCTTGAGACGCGACAAGATGAACAATTTGGCGAGACGCAAGCCGAGTTCAAGAACATCGACAACCGCTTCGATGGCCTCGAAAGGCAAATGCAATCAATGCATCACAACTTTGGCCACCAAAATGAGTCGCTTCAACACTCCGTCGCTGAAACAAATGACAATCTTCGCCACCTCATCGACGGAATGGCAAGACCGTGTTCACGTGCATCAAGCTCTTCGCGTCGTCATGCACCTCTGCAACAAGATCTACATCCAAGTGCTCAAAGATGCAATGACGCCCCTCTGGTTAAAGATGGAACCTCTTCGAACTATGTACCTTCCCCACGGCACACTGCAACGTCAAGCTATGATGGTGACCTCTCTTCAAGGCCACGAGCAAGGCAAGAAGCACACCGTCATCACGCAAGGGCACTAGTGATCCAACAAGAGCAACCAAAAGAAGAACCACAAGTGCAACCGCAAGTCTACCACCATCGACCGCGACACATACTTGACACAACAAGTGATGACTCCAATTTGGAGAATCAAGCTCGTCATCGACCTTAGGCTCTCCAAGATCCTCCTCCTTGTCATCACTGCCATGAACGTCAACACCGACACCATGGTCATCACGAGGCGCCTCCTCCACCACGCCAAAACTTGGAGCGTCAAGTGGTACAAGTTGAGCGACGCCCACCACGTCAAGAGGCTCACGACCATGATCTTTGCCGTGAGGCCCATGTGGCTAATCTACATCACCAACAGAGGAACGAGCCTCCTCTTCGTCATCAACCACATCATGAGGCTCCACATCCTCAACACCCTCATGAGGCCCAAGTGTCCCAACGTCGTAAACAACCACGCCAAGAGCAAGACCAAGCTCTGCAACAAGGTCACAAGAACCAAGTTCCACCTCCTCAACCACTAGATCATCAACAAGGTCACCAAGCTCGTCGCAATGACTGCAACGATGAAGAAACTTTTGGCAAGCTCAAGTTCACAATGCCCAAGTTCACCGGATCCAATGACCTCGAAGAATACCTCTTGTGGGCACTCAAAGTCGACAAGATCTTCCGCATGCACAATTATAGCAACGAGAAGATGGTCGCCATGGCTTCGGTTGAGTTTGATGATTATGCCAACCTTTGGTGGGAACAAGTTCAAGTTGCTCGTGATGCAAGACAAGAATCGCCAATCACAACTTGGCATGACATGAAGTCTCACATGAGATCCTGGTTCGTCCCCGCGCACTACACGCGTGACCTCTTCAACAACCTTCAATCGCGTCGTCAAGGGACAAAGACCGTGGAAGAGTACTTCAAGGAAATGCAACTCAACTTGATTCGTGCCAAGATCGATGAGCGTATGGAGCAAACTATGGCACGCTTCCTTATTGGGTTGAACCATCCCATCAAGCGCATCGTCGAGTTCCAAACATACAACACCATGGTTGACCTTGTGCACATAGCAACAAAGGCTGAACGTCAAGTGCAAGAGGACATCAAGTACAACAAGCCCTAGACGTATTTCACCTACAAGCAAGCTTCAACCGCTACGCCAACAACATTCAATGGAAGCTCATCAAGTACCTCCAAGCCTTCCTTCAAGCCCACACTTCCTCAAGGAAAACTGCCCCCAAGTGGCAAGCAAGCAAAGAGTGATACACCTTTCAACAGTGAATGCTACAAGTGTGGAGGCAAAGGACACAAGTCGGCCGAATGTGGAAACAAGAAGGTATTGTTCATCCATGACAATGGCGACGAAGAGTACTTGAGTGAAGATGAATTTGATGCCCGTGTCAAGGAAGCAATGGCAAGGCAACGAGTGGAAGATGATCAAGAACTCCTCATGTGTGAACATGACGCAAGTCCATCGCTTGTCGTCATAAGGATCTTGACCACTCAAGCACAAGAGCATGAAGACCAACGCTCAAATATCTTCCAAACACGAGCCGACATCAATGGCAAATCTATCAAGGTGATCATTGACGGAGGGAGTTGCCACAACCTTGCTAGCACCGAGTTGTGTGAGAAGCTCCACCTCACCCTCTAACCGCACAAGCACCCCTACCACGCGCAATGGCTAAGTGACCAAGGGTCTGTGAAGATCAAGCATACCCTATCGGTCTGCTTTTCCATTGGTCCTTACAAAGATACGGTGGAGTGTGATGTGGTTCCTATGACAGTTTGCCACATGCTTCTTGGTCAACCATGGCAATTTGACAAGGCTTCTCAACATGATGGTCACACCAATGTATACACCTTCAAATGGCTCAATATAACATGTGTTTTGCAACCAATGACTCCTAGCCAAATAATTGCAGACAATGCAAAGGCTTTAGCGAGGGCGCAAAGCACAACACCTACTTGTGAGAAGAGCGGTGAGAGAGAGAACCACCTCATAGTGAGTGAGAGCCACAAGCCAAACTCGAGTGGAAAAAATAAGAGTGTTCTCCTTGCCACCAAAAGTGAGATGAGAGATGTTTGGAACAGCCCATCCATCTTGTACTATGTCCTCCTTTGCAAGGGACTAGCGCAAGGAACTAATGGATTAACCAGTGTTCCTCCATCTTTGATGATTGTTTTGCAGGAATTCAAGGATGTGTTCCCCGAAGAAATTCCTCATGGACTACCTCCTCTTCGCGGCATCAAACATCGCATTGACCACATCCCCGGCGCACCACTTCCCAACTACGCCGCTTACCGCACGAACCCAGAGGAGATGAAGGATATCGAACATCAAATCAACCAACTCGTCTCCAAAGGTTTGATCTAAGTTAGCACTAGTCCAAGTGCCTTACCCGTGATTCTTGTTCCAAAGACGGATGATACGTTACGGTTATGCATGGACTGCCGTCCAATCAATGCTATCACCGTGCGTTATCGACATCCCATACCACGTCTCGATGACATGCTTGATGACTTGTGTGGAGCCACTATTTTTTCGAAAATTGATCTTCATAGTGGTTACCATCAAATACGCATGGCTGAAGGTGATGAGTGGAAAACCACCTTCAAGACCAAACTTGGTCTGTATGAATGGTTGGTTATGCCCTTTGGTTTATCGAATGCCCCTACTACCTTCATGCGCCTTATGAATCACATCTTGCGTTCTCTTTTTGGAAAAAGTGTTGTTGTCTATTTTGATGATATTCTTGTTTATAGCAAATCACTTGAGGACCATATAACACATGTCAAGGAAGTTTTGCAAATCCTTTGACATGAAAAGCTTTATGCTAATCTTCCCAAGTGCACTTTTGCTAAAGACAAGTTGATTTTTCTTGGATTTATTGTTTCTTCGAAGGGAATTGAAGTTGATGTTTCCAAGGTAAAGGACATACCAGATTGGCCCATCCCAACAAATGTGAGTGAACTCTGAAGTTTTCATGGGTTGGCCGGTTTCTATCGTCGCTTTGTGAAAGACTTTTCGACCATTGCTTGTCCCCTCAATGAATTGCCCAAAAAGAATGTCACCTTCATGTGGGGCAAGGCACAACAAAAAGCTTTTGATGAACTTAAAAGGAGGCTCACCAAAGCACATCTTCTTGCTTTACCGGGTTTCACAAAAACTTTTGAGATAGAGTGTGATGCTAGTGGTATTGGCATTGGAGGAGTCCTGATGCAAAACGAACGTCCTATATCCTACCATAGCGAGAAACTTGATGGTGCTCGCCTTAACTATCCGATTTATGACAAAGAGTTTTTGCCTTAGTTTGTGTCCTTCAAGTTTGGTAACACTACCTATGGACCAAAGAATTTATCATGCATTCCGACCATGAGTCGTTGAAATATCTCAAAGGCCAAGCCAATTTGAGTAAGAGACACGCTAAGTGGGTTGAGTTCATCGAGTCTTTTCCGTACAATGTCAAGTATAAGAAGGGCAAAGATAATGTAGTTGCGGACGCTTTGTCTCGCAAACACACAAGCCTTCTTACGTGACTTGAAATCAACGTGTTGGGTCTTGAGGAAATAAAATCTTTGTATGCTTCCGACCCGTTCTTTGAACCAATTTTTGCAAAGTGTTCCAGTGACAAAGGAGTTGATGATTTCTATTTGCACAAGGGTTTTCTATTTAAACAAAACAAGCTATGCATTCCGAAGTCGTCGCTTCAACTTTTGCTTCCCCAAGAATCTCATGGTGGAGGCCTCATGGGTCACTTTGGCCACGACAAGACATTAGACATGCTCTCCAATCACTACTTTTGGGCCAAGATGAAGCTTCACGTGGAGCGCTACGTTCAACGATGCACGACATGTGTTAAATCTAAGTCGCAAGCTAACCCTTATGGTCTTTATATGCCATTGCCTATTCCTCATACACCTTGGTCCGACATTAGCATGGATTTCGTGTTGGGATTGCCTAGATCTAAGCATGGTCATGATTCTATATTTGTTGTTGTGGATCGCTTTTCCAAAATGGCATACTTCATACCGTGCCATAAGACCGACGATGCTTCACATGTTGCAAATCTGTTTTTCAGGGAAATCCTCCGTCTTCATGGTGTGCCAAGAACAATCGTCTCCGACCGCGACGTCAAATTCATGAGCTACTTATGGAAGACCCTCATGGCCAAGCTCGGTGTCAAGCTCCTATTTTCATCCACGTCGCATCCCCATACCGATGGCCAAACAGAAGTTGTCAACCGAAGCCTCGGGACTCTCCTTCGTGTGTTGATCAAGAAAAACCTCAAGGATTGGGAGGAATGTATTCCACACGCTGAGTTAGCCTACAATCGAGCCAAGCACTCAACAACCAAGATGAGTCCATTCAAGATTGTCTATGGTTTCGAGCCCCTCACTGCGCTCGACATACTACCGCTACCTCTCCATGAGCGCACAAACATGGACGTCGAGAAGCACGCACAAGCTATGAAGAAACTTCATGAAGAAACCCGAGCTACTATCGAGCAACAAGTCCTTCGCCAAGCTTCAAGATTAAACAAGGACAAGAAGGAGATGATCTTTGAAGAAGGTGACCTTGTGTGGATACACCTAAGCAAAGACCGCTTCCCCAAGGAACGCGACTCCAAGCTCAAGCCAAGAGGAGATGGTCCCTTCAAGGTCCTCAAAAGAATCAACAACAACGCCTACATCATCGACATACAGACCTCCAAGTACCTTGCAAGCAATACATTTAATGTCAAGGATCTCTCACCCTACCATGGAGATGTTCAAGAGGATAACCATGAAGAGTCGAGGACGACTCTTTCCCAAGGGGGGGAGCTGATGCAGCCCGTCCTACCGATGCTCCTACATCTACACCAACAAGTCCCCTAAGTGGACCCATGACTCGTGCCCGAGCTAAACTCCTACAAGCTAAGGTGGACTCGCTCGTTTCCTCATGCCAATTTGATACATCCTTGGATGGTGTGCTACTTCATGCAACTACTCGATGCATCATCAGGAACGAAGCCTCGACACATCCCCAAGCACCCAAGGATTGAGAACAAGGAGCAGAGCGTGAAGCAGAAGCCGCTGGAGCTTCTCAGACCGGAGTCTCTGGTCTGCGCACACCAGAGTCTCTGGCCTGCCAAAGTCTCCGGTCTGAAGACCCCGAAGACTCCAACCGACTCTCCGGTATGACCCCCTACACCGGGCCCTGGGACAATCTGAAGGCCCCTCTGGAGGCTAGTCTGGAGGCTACACCGGATTCTCCAGCCTAGACCGGTGTCTCCGGCCTGCACACCGGAGTCTACAGTTCGACCGATGCAAGGCTTGAAAAGGCCTTTGGGCCTTCAGCCCATGTACCCCTTAGTCCGTCCAGAACTTGTCATTCATTCCTAAAGTCCCGCTGACTTTGTGGCTGGCCTATATATAGCCCCCCACCTCTATTGTAAACCCTAGGCATGATATTGGAATTAGTGGAAACCCCTTGTGGATCTATCTCATTCTTGCCTCATGTTCCTTGACCAAGGAGCACCAATATCACCAAACATCATTGGAGTTTGCATCGTGCCTCTGTGTTGTACAAGGCCTAGGCATCGGAGTCCCTTTGCCTAGACATCAAGATCTCACCGAGTCTCCCATCTCGCCGTGCCGGTTCGAGAGAGAGTCCTCCGCCCGACGCCGATACTAGGGATTGCGCCGGACCGGTCACCGCCGGCGTGAGCTATTGGTGTGTATCGTGATTTTGTGTGTGTGTGTGTTCATCGCGTTCTTCGTGCGTGCGTTCGTCGTGTTCATCTTTCCCTTTTCTCCCCACACTCCACCCTCGATTTGAAAGGGAATCGTGAAAGATCGGGCCACCCTAGAGGTTTGCCCTCAACACTATCTACGCGCGCACCTTGCCTCTGCGCCATGCTCAGAGCGCGCTAGCTCGCCCAGACCGCGCCTCTCCCCTGCCTCTCGTGCACTAGCTCGCCATGCCCACAACAACCCAGCAGACAACCCCGTTTGCCGTCGCGCGGCCCACAGCTGCCGCACGCCACCGCAAACACTTATGCGTCCGTGCGGAGCGTCACACGCACCCGACCGAACCACACCGCCCCACGCATCACCATTATGCTCGTGAGAACCGCCAGGGAACCATGCACCATCCACCTACCTCCGCCATGACAATAGCCGCCTGTAGCAACGCCACCATCGAGCTCACGCCGCACCCCTCGGTCCCCTCACCGCAGTATAAACAGGGGTCACCCCCACCTCCATTCTCCACACCACTCCACTCCCCACTCATAGACACTCCCCCACATCTTCCCGGAGCAAGGCGAGCACCACCGCGCCAGAATTTCACCGGAGCCCACCGCTGCTGGAGGAGAAGGGCGTCATCGATTTCGACCATCCCAAGCCCTACCGTGACCACGCGTCGAACCGCCATCGTCTACCAGATCGATCGCCCTCGTTGCCGACCATAGCTAGAGCCCAGGTGAGCCTACCTAGACCCCCACCACCGCGCTAGGTTTAGTTCCTCGCCGGAGCAGTTCGTCGTCGATAACAACTCCTAGTCGTTGATCTATCTTCTAATCGTAGGGCTCTGGTTGAAGGATACCGTTTCGAGTAGTTAGTCTCGCTGACGAGTGGACCCCCTCTGTCAACAGCCTGCTGCACTGTGCAGTACAGTTGGGCCGGCCCGTTTAGCTTTCCCGCGCAGCCCAAGAAATTCAAATATTGATTTTCCATCTTAGTTTAAACTAGTTTCTGTACCTAGATTCAAAAATCAATTCAGAGAGTTTCCCTAAACAAAATTGCATGATTCAAATTTTGCTAGAAAGGTATTTAAATTATCTATCCAAGCCCGTTGGATTGAAATCATTTGGTGTTAGAGATAATCTATAGCAAAAATAACAATACAGAGACTTTTTCAACTTCAAACATTTTTCAAAAATCAACCATAAATTCTTTTGAGTTGATTACAACTCTCAAAGATCACATTTGACAATATCTATCTGAATATGTAAAATATTTAGGTTTGCATGCTGTCACTTTGGACTAGTACCAATTTAATACTATTAGGGTATTTCTAGTCACTTTAAATCTATTAAAGAATAATCTTAAACTTTATAAAATATGATCAACACTTTAAATCACATTCCCATGTATTAAAATATGTGGTGATGACATGTATCAACATGATCCCATATTTTAATTGGAAAATATTAAATCTTAATTAATTTCGATGAGTAGAAATTACTTTTCTAAAATAAAATGAATAAAATTAGTTATTTAATTCATGTGATGATGCTAGATCATCAAGTGTGAGACTTAGTGTGCTAAATAGAAGTAATTAAGTATTGTTTGGTGATTGTGTACCCCATATTCCTTTATAGATGATAGTACCGACCAAGGATATGAGGAGGAGGAGTTCTACCCCGAAGAAGAGGAGGAAAACTTCAATCACTGCACCAATCAAGGCAAGCCATCATTACTAAGCAAGGTAGACCCTTGCAAGCTAAGACTTGCAAGTATTAACCTAAGCAAGATGCGTTAGGCATGCTTTGGTTATATACCTTTGATTATACCAATCCCAAGTTTTACTTGCAAGCTTTATTCTTTTTACTTTACCAAAGTTCTTTACTTTTAAGATAGATAGCATAAAGAGTATAAAACTAGGCCTATCTAGTTATACTTAGATGTCATTCTATGGCATGATATTGAAGATTAGCACCCCTCATTAGTAAACACTCTTAACCTTAGTGGCTAGTGCTAAGTGTAAAACTTGATCACTTTAGATGGGAATACTTGGTGAAAATGATTATGAAAACCTTGGAATGATGATTCATTCTATTGAGATGTTTTGACATGTGTTGAGAAACACCAAAGGATTTGATGATGAAAATGTTGAGGCATGAGACTTAGCCCTTTTATAAAAACTGATGGTTGGGTTCGGATGCGATACCATTTCAATTTTACCGTACAACCACAATACCTAAATTGGGTAGGGTTTAGCCAGAAGTTTATATGCATTAGTATGGGTTCCCTTGCGGAAGAGGTTTGAGCTGAGGCTACCTCTTGATGATGTCCACCTATGCAGTGCCCAGGATGCCAGATGGCCATGGCTGGGAGGCCAAGCTCATAGGGGAGGTGCCTATACTAGAGTGTGTAATTGAAAGGTTATGATTGATTATCTGCATACTAAGTATGATGATTCAGGATTATCCCTAACGGGTGTATCGAATTTTGTGGTGAAAGTGTACCACCTCTTCAGAGTGTCAAACTATTCGAATAGCCGCGTCCGCAGTCATGGACAGTTGGAGTGGCCATACTGTTCCGTCGTCAGATGTTTTCAAAATGACTTGTGAAATGGATTGTGACTTTGACTTGACCACAACAGGGTTGTGAACATGAAAACTAAGTTCCCACTTAGGTGATTTAGAACATTAAATTAGTTTCCTTTACTTCTAAACTCAGTTTAGATAAACCTGGCTTTTTGCAAATAAACCTAGAGCTTAAGATTCCTATTAGAGCTACCTTACTTGTTAGTGATAGTTTGCGAGTACTTAAATAGTACTCACAGCTTTGTCCCTGGCTATTCCCGTGGCCAGACTATGAGGAGGACTACCAAGATGATCGACAACAGGATGTCTACGACAACTAGGATCATCTCCCATCGTCAGCATTGCCTGTGACTCTAAAGATGGAGCCCACTACTACGCTTATTATTCCGCTACTTGATTTGTGTTGAGACTGGATCATGAGATCCTTTATTTGTGTAAGACCTTATAATGGTTTGTAATGGATGATGTACTGTGATATCCAATCTGTTATGTCTCGCAAAAATGGTAATCCTGGGATTGCGAGGTATGGCATAACAGGCATCTGGGATTAAAAATCCGGGTGTTGACAAGTTGGTATCAGAGCCATCCTGACCATAGGAGACCCTAGTTAGAATGGATGTGCGAACAAAAACTTAGTTTCAAAACAAAAGAAGTGAGTATTTATGAAAACATATTCCCATTCTTATACTTGAGATTCTTTCAAAAAGATTCATGTTCTTCAAATATTCTTTTGAACCTACATAAAAATTTGATACACTTGATCATCTCACTAACTTACTCATCCTAAATTCTTATAGATGGAAGTTGAGTATTGCAAGTTCTACCAATTGGGCAACAGAGGCCAACTGATCTTTGAGAGGGATCTAGATGCACTGTCAAAGTATCTGGAGCGCCCGCATCCGGAATTCTTCGGAGCCCAATTCAATGACCACATAGGAGGAGATCTACAATGGCTGATAGTTGCAGACCTCTGAGGCAAGATGGAAGCACCCACTTCTGAGAAGATCCAATTCACCTGCGGGAGAACAACTAGCTAGATGGATTAGCCAGGGCCATGCATGAAGCTCTTGCCCGTCTGTGCAGACAAAACATCAACTTGATCCAGGGAACTTGCTTTGCTTACTTCTCAAGGCGTGATTCTATGGGAATGCCATTAGAGATGCCAAGTCACCCGGAGTTGAAGCACCAAGTGGAGAATCTTAACTTCATGTTGTATGATAGGCAGAAGGAGTTGGACAACGCTCACGCCTACGCCAACCACAACCATGCCATTACCGTCAAGAAGGACCAGACCATCGCCAAGACCATCCGTGAATAGGAAGTCCAACTTGAAGCGAAGGAGGAGGACGAAGGTGAAGATATCTCTAGAGATCTTTACTCTTACCTCAGTGATGACAACGACTACCTAGAGGATGATGCCATGGAGTTCCACACGGATGATGATGATTCCGACTTCATCGATGATGACTAGATGCACTTGATCACTACCATAGGAATGAATTGTACCGGTCCCACTGTATCGTAGTTGCACAGAACGGTTCTTAAAACCATCTGTTTTCCATTTTTGTGTGGTGTGTGTTTGTATTTGTGCTTGAATGAATGATTGAATGAGAAGAAGTGTTAGTTTGCAAACCTGAGTCAAAGTCAAAGTTTAAAGCTTGTGAAACAAAACCTTGAACCTTAGAAATTTCCCTCTTACCTCATTATCTATCTCAATCTTCAGATGACTTGTGGAAACCTCAGAGGAAGCAGCTCATCGCAGGACCCAATGTTGCAGATTCTGCAAATGCTAGTTTCCGACCATGAAGCTAGTAGAGAAAAACGTCAAGCCAACATAGCCACTCTGTAACAAATAGCCCAGATGGCCCACAATAATCAAGGCCATGGAAACCAAGATCACCATGGATCCAAACTTAAGAACTTTCAGAATACCAACCCACCTATCTTTAGTAAGTCTGAGGATCCCTCAGATGCTGATGACTGGCTGCAAACCATGGAAAACAACTTGGCGGTCGCAGGAATTGAAGCCAATGAGAAAGTTCTGTTTGCCACTCACTATCTGGCAGGAGATGCAAGAGCCTGGTGGAATAGCACCCGTACCATGAATGGTGGTCAGATGATGACTTGGGAGGCATTCAAGATCAAGTTCAGCCACACCCATGTGCCACAAGGTTTAGTCACACGGATGAGAGATGAGTTCAGAGAACTGAAGCAAGGAAGGATGACAGTAGTTGAGTACCGTGACAAATTTCTGTCCTTATCTAGATATGCCCCTGATGAGATCAACACCGAAGTCAAGAAGAAGGAAAGGTTCCTGAATGGATTTCATGATGAGATGCAAACTGTTCTAGTCAACATCTGTTTTGAAGATCTAGAAGAGCTAGTAGATTCTGCAATCCAGATGGAAGGAAATATCAACCAAGCCAATGACCATCGCAAGCGCAAAATGATGCACCAGAGTGGATCCAACCACACCTAGAAGTATCGCCCCAACCCGTCTGCCGGATATGCCCCAAGAAACAACAAACCCCCAATGTCCCGTCCTAGCTACCCCAATCATAGCGGGGGAAACTTGAAGTCTGGAGGAAACCACAACAACAACCCCGGCAACTTCAACCGTGCACCGCCCACGTCCAACAACAACAACAACAACAATACTGCCCCAAGGACTGGAAGCAATGTTGTGCCTATTGCAGCCAAAGACAAGTCCCAGATTACTTGCTTTGAATGTGGAGTCAAGGGTCACTACTCTAATGAGTGCCCCAAGAAGCTTGTAGCAGCCCCCAATGTGAATGCACCCGCTCAGCAACATCGCCTTGTTCAGCCTGGAAGGAGATTTGCCCCTAGGAATTCGCTCAACCGCAATGGCCGCCTGTTCCACATGAATGCTGAAGAAGCCCAGGAAGCGCC
This sequence comes from Avena eriantha, assembly GCA_910589775.1. NCBI lineage: Eukaryota > Viridiplantae > Streptophyta > Magnoliopsida > Poales > Poaceae > Avena > Avena eriantha. Next base: position 66,436,691 of record OU342746.1, on the reverse strand, counting down.
CAATGTCGTGTTGGGTATGTTTTCTGTTAACTCAGTACTTGCAAGAGTGTTGTTTGATTCTGGAGCATCGCACTCATTTGTTACATAAGATTTTGCATGCACTAGTAAGATTCAACCAACAAAATTGAAGCATGTTATGATAGTTCAAATACCTGGTTCAACCACCAAAGCTAGAAAAATTTGCAAGGCCGTGGCTATCAGAATCCATGGAATAGATTTTTATGCCAATCTAATAGTACTTGGAACCAAAGGTTTAGAAGTAGTACTAGGAATGGATTGGATGTCGAAACATAAAGGATTGATCGACTGTGGCAAGAAAGCCATAACCATGACTAGTAGCTCTGGAGTATCAGTAGAGCATGTATCTGAAACCTTGCCCCATCAATTCAAGTGCAACAAGAGTCTAGCCCAACCAACCATAGACCAAGTCAGAGTAGTCTGTGAACACCCCGACGTATTCCCAGATGAATTGCCCGGTATGCCCCTGATCGGGATATCGAGTTCATCATTGAACTAATTCCTGGAACTGGACCCATAGCTCAGAGACCTTATAGTGTGAACTCATCTAAATTAGTGGAGCTGAAGAAGCAACTTGATGCTATGCTGGCGAAAGGTTTGATTCAACCAAGCGCATCGCCATGGAGATCGCCTGTTCTATTTGTGGATAAGAAAGATGGAGGTAACCGTTTGTGCACGGATTACCGGAAGCTGAATGATGTCACCATCAAGAACAAGTACCCACACCCCAAGATCGAGGATCTGTTTGACCAGTTGACTGGTGCCAGTGTGTTTTCTAAGATTGATCTTAGAACTGGTTATCACCAACTCAAGATTCGTGCAACGGATATTCCAAAGACCGCCTTTACCAACAGATATGGATTGTATGAGTATAATGTCATGTCTTTTGGATTAACCAATGCCCCCGCTTATTTCATGAGTCTCATGAATAAGATTTTTAAGAACTTCCTGGATAAGTTTGTCGTTGTTTTTATCGATGATATTCTAATCTATTCCAAGTCAGAAGAAGACGATGAGCTATAGCTGAGAACCAGCCTTGAAACCCTTAGAGAACATCAGTTGTATGCCAAGTTTAGAAAATGTGAGTTATGGTTGAAGGAAGTAGGATTCCTAGGACATATCGTGTCGGCAGGAGGAGTGGCTGTCGATCCCGCCAAGATCAAAGATGTTGAAGCATGGAAAGCCCCAACCACTCAAACCCAAGTCCACGCATTTCTTGGATTAGCGAGATATTACCGCAAGTTTGTTGAAGGATTTTCGAGCATCGCAAGACCGATGACCCAATTGTTGAAGAAAGATAAGAAGTTTGAATGGACGGACAAATGTGAAGCAAGTTTTCAAGAGCTCAAGAAGAGATTGATTTCAGCCCCAATCTTGATTATGCCGGATATCAAGAAGCCATTTGATGTGTATTGTGATGCATCCAAGATTGTTCTCGGATTTGTGTTGATGCAAGAAGGCAAAGTCATAGCATATCTGTCCTAGCAACTGAAGCAACATGAGCGAAACTACCCGACCCATGATCTTGAACTAGCAGTCATAGTTTTAGCCTTGAAGACATGGCGTCATTACCTTATGGGTAACCGCTGTGAGATTTATTTGGATCACAAGAGCCTGAAGTATATTTTCACTCAGAAGGAGCTGAATATGAGGCAAAGGAGATGGATAGAGTTAATCAAGGATTATGACCTCGACATTCACTATCACCCGGCAAAGCCAACGTGGTAGCGGATGCTCTTAGCAGATTGCCATGTAGGTTAAACACCATGATCAAAGAAGCTCAGCCAGGTTTGCATGAAGAGTTGGAGCAGTTTAGAACAGAGCTAGTGAGCAAAGGATTTTTAGCTAGCATTGAACTTCAACCCACGTTGATCAGTCAGATCAAGGAAGCGCAGAAAGGAAATGCGAGTATCGACGGAATCAAGCGTCGTATTGGTACAGGAAAGGAACCCGGATTCACCGAAGATGAAGAAGGAGTTTTGTGGTACAAAGGACGTATCTGTGTGCCAGCAGATTCAGAGCTGAAGCAAGTCATCATGCAGGAAGCTCATGATACTCTTTATTCTATCCATCCCGGAAGAACGAAGATGTATCAGGATTTGAAGGAGCAATTTTGGTGGCACAAGATGAAGAGAGAAATCGGAAGCTACATAGCCAAGTGGGATATCTGTCAGAGAGTCAAAGCGGAACATCAGAGACCCATAGGACTTTTGCAACCATTACCGATTCCAGAATGGAAATGGGATTCTGTCGGAATGGACTTTATCACCGGTTTGCCTACTTCTAGTAGGGGAAATGACTATTTGGGTCATAGTGGATAAACTGTCCAAGGTAGCCCATTTTATACCTGTCAAGACCACCTACCTGAGTTCGAAGCTAACAGAGATGTACACTGCTAGAATCATAAGTTTGCATGGAACCCCTAAGACCATAGTATCGGATCGAGGAACCGACTTTACCTCAAGATTTTGGCAGAAAGTCCAAGAAGGATTAGGAACCAAGTTGAATTTCAGCACAGCTTATCACCCGCAGACCGATGGACAAGCTGAAAGAGTCAACGAAATCTTAGAATATATGTTGAGAGCTTGTGTGCTAGAGTATGGATCAAAATGGGAAGATTGTCTGCCTTTCGCAAAATTCTCATACAACAACAGTTATCAAGCCAGTTTGCAAATGTCCCCCTTTGAGTTCTTGTATGGAAGAAAGTGCCCTACCCCCTTGCATTGGTCGCAAGTAGGAGAGAGTCAGATCTTCGGACCCGACATCCTACGAGAAGCCAAAGAGAAGGATCACAAAGTCCGTGAGCACCTCAAGACCGCCCAATCCAGACAGAAGAGTTATGCTGACAAGAGATGTCGAGACCTGACCTTCAATGTTGGAGATTTTGTGTATCTCAAAGTATCGCCCTTGAAGGGAATGCAGTGTTTTCGGCTGAAAGGAAAGTTAGCCTCCAGATATATTGGACCCTTCAAGATTCTGAATCGCCGAGGAGAAGTACCTTATCAACTAGAACTGCCAGAGGAGATGTCAGCCATCCATAATGTGTTCCATATCTCGTTACTTCGCAAATGCTTAGAAGTTCCGGAGAAGACCGAAGTGTTCAAGAACATCGATCACCGAGCCATAGATATCAACAAAGATCTGATGATGTAGCCCAACATACGGAAACCACCTTTGGTCCACATCATGCCACGCTAATCATCACTCCAAAGGTGAACTCCTTCCATGCTTTGCCTTTCGTTGGTTACGATGCGAATGGAATCCTACTTGAGACAAATGCCCATGATGTGACTAGGTCCATGAACATGATGCCAAGAAGATGCAGCAAGGATGGCCCTGAAGCCAAGACACCCAAGCAAGAGGCCTGGAAGAGAAGACGCAAGAAGCTGCTGATGCAGGACCGGAGTCTCTGTACCAGCAGACCGGAGTCTCCGGTCTACCACACCGGAGTCTCCGCCCTGGTCTACGGACCGAGCCTCGAACCTGCGCTTGGGACAGTCTGAGACCCCCTCCGGAGGCAACACCGGAGACAGACCGGAGTCTCCGCACCCCACACCGGAGTCTCCGGACCAAGCATCGTCGGCCTGTGCACCTTAAGCTAGGCTTGGCCCATGTAACGCCCTAAACTTCCTGCTTATGCCTATTTTACCCCTAGCTCGTGGCTGGCCTATATATATGCCCCCACCCCTCCTTAAAACCCTAGAGATGATGATGAATTGAGGCATGTGCCAAACCCTAGATGGGAACCCCCTCTCATTAGTAAAATCTATGAGTTGTACAAGGCCTTGGAGTCGGTGCCCTTCTCCAAGTTGTCAAGACCCTCCTCAAGTGTTTGGTCTCTCCCTATCAAGGATTCTAGTAGTGCTTGGTCTCTCCCCCTTGAGATTCTACTTGGTTGCTACTCTCTCCTTGATTTGGATGCTACCTTCCGCTTGCCGACCTCTCCTTTTGGTGATTCTACCGCAAGGTCTCTCGCCGAGGATTCTATTGGATTGGTTGTTCGAACCAACGGGAGCAAATCGAATTGGGTGTGATTTGGCGTCTGTTTGTATCTTTACCTTGCATTCGAGTTGTGTTCATCGTGTTTTCCCTCACTTCCGCCTCAAATCCGTGAAGATCGGGCCACTCCAAGGGTAAATCCACAAGGAGACACATAACATCTGACCTATCGTGAAGTACCCATTCGTATTTTGGAAGAAGCCTTCAGAACCACCAGGACCCAAAGTATCAAATTTCTCAAGATCCAATGAGCAACCATACCGAATGAGAAGCTACCTGGGAACGAGAAGATTACATTAGGACTGAGTTTCCAGATCTCTTTAGTTCCTAGTTTTTTTCTTAAATCTCGGGATGAGATTTTGCTTAAGGAGGGAAGGTTTGTAACACCCCAAAACTTCTAATCAACATTATCAAGTTCAAATCACCCAAAGTTAGGGTTAACAAAAACTTTTGTTAATAATTTAAATATGAATGCATGTGTGTTTTGCATTAGTGTAGAATTGAGTATAATTGCCATGCTTGATTGCTACAAATGATGTGAAATGGTTTAAAGATGAATATTACATCATCTAGACCAATTACAAACAAAATCAAAAGAAAAAGAAATCAAATATGAATAAATAAAGTAAATGGTCATTTTGACAAAAGTAAACCACTAGGCCACTTTGAGTGTTCCTAGAAGATAATTTCTAACAGAAACATTTCTACTTCTTTCCACCCCTTGCTAGACCAAGTAAAATGGTATCAAGGCCCACTTTACAAACTTACAAAAACATCTTTCAAATCAATTTAATGGACAGTTGAAAATTGAATCTAGTTCATGTGTTAAGATCCCACTTTTTCAAAAACCTATCAAATCAATTCCCCTTGACCTCTCCAAGCAAACATAGACTCTCAAGCTTAACTTAAGATCACCCAAAATTTTGAATAAAAATTTCCAAGGCAAGTTTCATGCGGCCATTTCCACAAACACCTTGCTTACACTAATTTAACCTCCGCCTAACTTCACTATTTCCACAGTAATTAGTCGACCATTTGGTCCCCTATTAAACCCCCTGTCTCCCTGAGTCTAACAAGGCCCAGACCAAGTCCCCCCTTTGTTGTTTGCACAGTGGAGCGCCGCCCGATTGTAGTCATCGCTGGCCGACCATGGCCAGCTCACAGCAGACACCGCCACAGCCAAGCATGATGTCCAGGAAGCACGCCACACGCCACCGCCACCCCTTGTCCCAGCCTCGACCCTAGCCGAGCCCTAGACCACCCTAGCTACGCCACGCACCGTGCCTCTGCGCCATGTCTAGAGCGCGCCAGCTCGCCGCGCCTGACCAGCTCGCCTAGACCGCGCCTCACCCCCGCCCCGCATGCACTAGCTCGCCATGACTGCAGGAACCCAGCTGACAACCCCATTCGCCGCGCGATCCGCAGCCGCCGCACGCCGCCGCAAACACTTCTGCGCCCGCGCGGAGCACCGCACGTGCCCGACCGAACCACACCACCCCACGCATCGCCATTACGCCCGTGAGAACCACCAGGGAACCACGCACCGTCCACCTACCTCCGCCACAACAATGCCGCCTGTAGGAACGCCACCGTCGAGCTCATGCCGCACCGCTCGGTCCCCTCGCCGCAGTATAAAAGGAGGCCACCCCCGCCTCCATTCTCCACACCACTCCACTCCCCACTCCTCACAGACACTCCCCCACTTCTTCCCAGAGAAAGGCGAGCACCACCGCGCCGGAATTTCACCGGAGCCCATCGCTGCTGGAGGAGAAGGGCGCCGTCGATTTTGACCATCCCAAGCACTACCGCGACCACGCCTCGAAACGTCGTCGCCTACCACGTCGATCGCCCTCGTCGCCGACCCTAGCTGGAGCCCCGGTGATGCAACCCGTCCTACAGAGGCTCCTACATCTACTCCACCAAGTCCCCCAAGTGGAACCATGACTCGTGCTCGAGCCAAGCTTCTCCAAGCTGAGGTGAATTCGCTCTTGTACTCATGTGACTTCGATACACCCCTGGATGGCTTGCTACTTCATGCCTCGACACTATGCATCATCAGGTATGAAAACACGAGCCAGGGGAGTGACGCAGCAGCCAACAACTGCCAGGAGACCGTGGTACTACCGACCCCTAGACGTCGTACTACCGCACAAGCGATACTACCGCTCATGGACGGCGGTACTACTGCCCCGGACAGAGAGATGGACCCAAAATCCCAGACCCCACCGGTACTACCGCACTCAGCAAGCGGTACTACCGCGTGCACCTGAAGACTCACGCCAAAGCCTCTGCCCGCTCCGGTACTACCGCACCCTACCAGCGGTACTACTGCTCGACCGACCAGTACTACCGGACACCCCAGGGCCTGCGCGCTCCAGCTCGGCCCTTTGGCCTTGTAACGCACCATTTTGATACTTTAGTTGCCTAAACTACCCCTGTTGAGGGCAAACCTCTAGGGTGGCCCGATCTTTCACGATTCCCTTTCAAATCGAGGATGGAGTGCGGGGAGAGGAGCGGAGGATGAACACGACGAACGCACGCACGAAGAACGCGATGAACACACACACAAAACCACGATACACAAGAATAGCTCATGCCGACGGTAACCGGTCCGGCGCAATCCCTAGGATCGGCGTCGGGCGGAGGACTCCCTCTTGAACCAGCACGGCGAGATGGGAGACTCGGTGAGATCTTGAAGTCTAGGCAAAGGAACTCCGATGCCTAGGCCTTGTACAACACGGAGGCACGATGCAAACTCCAACGAGGTTTGGTGATATTGGTGCCCCTTAGTCAAGGAGCATGAGGCAAGAATTAGATAGATCCACAAAGGGGTTTCCACTAATTCCAATATCATGCCTAGGTTTTACAATGGAGGTGGGGGACTATATATAGGCTAGCCACTTAAATAGGGGTACTTTAGGAATAAAAGACAAGTTCTGGGCAAACTAAGGGGTACATGGGCCGCAGGCCCAAAGGCCTTTTCATGCCTGGCGATGGTCAGACCGGAGCTTCTGGTGTGGTGGACCGGAGACTCCGGTCTAGGCTGGAGATTTCAGTCGGTCTCTGGACTAGCCTCCGGAGGGGCCATCAGATTGTCCCAGGGCCTGGTGCTGGGGTCAGACCGGAGGTGGGGCCAGAGACTCCGGTGTCTTCAGGCCGGAGACTTTGGTGGACCGGAGACTCCGATGTGTGCAGACCAAAGACTCTGGTCTGAGCAACTCCAGCGGCTCCTGCTTCACGATCTGCTCCTTGTTCTCCATCCTGGGGTGCTTCGTACCTGATGATGCATAGAGTAGTTGCATGAAGTAGCACACCATCCAAGGATGTATCAAATTGGCATGAGGCAAGGAGCGAGTTCACCTTAGCTTGTAGGAGTTTGGCTCGAGCACGAGTCATGGGTCCACTTGGGAAACTCGGTGGTGTAGATGTAGGAGCGTCCGTAGGACGAGCCGCATCATCTCCCCCCCTTGGGAAAGAGTCTTCCTCGACTCTTCATGGTTATCATCTTGAACATCTCCATGGTAGGGTGAGAGATCCTTGACATTGAATGTATTGCTTGCAAGAAACTTGGAGGTCGGTATGTCGATGATGTAGGCGTTGTTGTTGCTTATTTTGAGGACCTAGAAGGGACCATCTCCTCTTGGCTTGATCTTGGAGTCACGTTCCTTGGGGAAACGTTCTTTGCTTAGGTGTATCCACACAAGGTCACCTTCTTCAAAGATCATCTCTTTCTTGTCCTTGTTTAACCTTGAAGCTTGGCGAAGGACTTTTTGTTCGATAGTAGCTCTTGTTTCTTCATGAAGCGTCTTCATAGCTTGTGCATGCTTCTCGACGTCCATGTTCGTGCGCTCATGGAGAGGTAGTGGTAGGATGTTGAGGGCGGTGAGGGGCTCGAAACCATAGATGATCATGAATGGACTCATCTTGGTTGTTGAGTGCTTTGCTCGGTTGTAGGCGAACTCGGCGTAGGGAATGCATTCCTCCCAATCCTTCAAGCTTTTCTTGATCAACACACGTAGGAGAGTTCAGAGCCTTCGGTTGACAACCTCGGCTTGTCCATCGGTTTGAGGATGTGACGCGGACGAAAAGAGGAGCTTAACGCCGAGCTTGGCCATGAGAGTCTTCCATAAGTATCTCATGAATTTGACGTCACGGTCGGAGACGCTTGTTCGTGGCACACGATGTAGATGGACGATTTCCTTAAAAAACATTTGCAACATGTGAAGCATCGTCGGTCTTATGGCACGGTATGAAGTGTGCCATTTTGGAAAAGCGATCCACAACAACAAATATAAAATCATGACCATGCTTAGATCTAGGTAATCCTAACACGAAATCCATGCTAATGTCGGACCAAGCTGTATGAGGAATAGGGAATGGCAAATAAAGACCATAGGGATTAGCTTGCGACTTAGCTTGAACACATGTCATGCATCGTTGAACGTAGCGCTCCACGTCGTGCTTCATCTTGGGCCAAAAGTAGTGAGCGGAGAGCATGTCCAATGTCTTGTTACGGCCAAAGTGACCCATAAGGGCTCCACCATGAGATTCTTGGAGAAGCAAAAGTTGAAGCGACGACTTCAGAATGGATAGCTTGTTTTGTTTAAATAGAAAGCCCTCATGCAAATAGAAATCATCAACACCTTTGTCATTGGAGCACTTTGCGAAAATTGGTTCAAAGAACAGATCGGAAGCATACAAAGATTTTATTTCCTCAAGACCCAACACGTTGATTTCAAGTCTCGTAAGAAGGCTTGTATGTTTGCGAGACAATGCGTCCGCAACTACATTATCTTTGCCCTTCTTATACTTGACAATGTACGGAAAAGACTCCATGAACTCAACCCACTTAGCATGTCTCTTGCTCAAGTTAGCTTGGCCTTTGAGATATTTCAACGACTCGTGGTCGGAATGTATGATAAATTCCTTGGGCCAAAGGTAGTGTTGCCAAACTTGAAGGACACAAACTAAGGCAAAAAGCTCTTTGTCATAAATCAGATAGTTAAGGCGAGCACCATCAAGTTTCTCGCTATGGTAGGCTATAGGACGAACGTTTTGCATAAGGACTCCTCCAATGCCAATACCACTAGCATCACACTCTATCTCAAAAGTTTTTGTGAAATCCGGTAACGCAAGGAGAGGTGCTTCGGTGAGCCTCTTTTTAAGTTCATCAAAAGCTTTTTGTTGTGCTTTGCCCCACACGAAGGTGACATTTTGGTCAATCTATTAAGGGGACAAGCAATGGTTGAAAAGTCTTTCACAAAGCGAGATAGAAACCGGCCAACCCATGAAAACTTCAGACTTCACTCACATTTGTTGGGATGGGCCAATCTCGTATGTCCTTTACCTTGGAAACATCAACTTCATTTCCCTTTGAAGAAACGACAAATCCAAGAAAAATCAACTTGTCTTTAGGAAAAGTGCACTTGGGAAGATTAGCATAAAGCTTTTCATGTCGAAGGATTTGCAAAACTTCCTTGACATGTGTTATATGGTCCTCAAGTGATTTGCTATAAACAAGAATATCATCGAAATAGACAACAACACTTTTTCTAATGAGAGAACGCAAGATGTGATTCATAAGGCGCATGAAGGTGGATGGGGAATTCGATAAACCAAAGGGCATAACCAACCATTCATAGAGACCAAGTTTAGTCTTGAAGGCGGTTTTCCACTCATCACCTTCAGCCATGTGTATTTGATGGTAACCACTACGAAGATCAATTTTCGAAAAATAGTGGCTCCACAAAACTCATCAAGCATGTCATCGAGACGTGGTATGGGATGTAGATAACGCACGGTGATAGCATTGATTGGACGGCAGTCCATGCATAACCGTAACGTATCATCCGTCTTCGGAACAAGAATCACGGGTACGGCACTTGGACTAGTGCTAACTTGGATCAAACCATTGGAGACGAGTTGGTTGATTTGACGTTCGATCTCCTTCGTCTCCTCCATGTTCATGCGGTAGGCGGCGCGGTTTGGAAGAGGTGCGCCGGGGATGAGGTCAATGCGATGTTCGATGCCGCGAAGAGGAGGTAGTCCATGTGGGAGCTCTTCGGGGAACACATCCTTGAATTCCTGCAAAACACTCATCAAAGATGGAGGAACATTGGTTAATTCATTAGTTCCTTGCGCTAGTCCCTTGCAAAGGCGGACATAGTGCAAGATGGATGGGTTGTTCCGAACATCTCTCATCTCACTTTTGGTGGCAAGGAGAACACTCTTAGTTTTTCCACTCGAGTTTGGCTTGTGGCTCTCACTCACTATGAGGTGGTTCTCTCTCTCACCGCTCTTCTCACAAGTAGGTGTTGTGCTTTGCGCGCTCGCTAAAGCCTTTGCATTGTCCGCAATTATTTGGCTAGGAGTCATTGCTTGCAAAACACATGTTTTGTTGAGCCATTTGAAGGTGTATACATTGGTGCGACCATCATGTTGAGCAGCCTTGTCAAATTGCCACGGTCGACCAAGAAGCATGTGGCAATCTGTCATAGGAACCACATCACACTCCACCATATCTTTGTAAGGACCAATGGCGAAGGAGACCGATATGGTATGCTTGATCTTTACGGACCCTTGGTCACTTAGCCATTGCACGTGGTAGGGGTGCTTGTGTGGATGGAGGGTGAGGTTGAGCTTCTCACACAACTCGGTGCTAGCAAGGTTGTCACAACTCCCTCCATCAATGATCACCTTGATAGATTTGCCATTGATGCCGGCTCGTGTTTGGAAGATATTGGAGCGTCGGTCTTCATGCTCTTGTGCTTGAGTGGTCAAGATCCTTGTGACGACAAGCGATGGACTTGCGTCATGTTCACACATGAGGAGTTCTTGATCATCTTCCACTCGCTACCTTGCCATTGCTTCCTTGACACGGGCATTAAACTCATCTTCACTCAAGTACTCTTTATCACCATTGTCATGGATGAATAAGACTTTCTTGTTTCCACATTCGGCCGACTTGTGTCCTTTACCTCCACACTTGTAGCATTCACCGTTGAAAGGTGTATCACTCTTTGCTTGCTTGCCCCTTGGGGGTAGTTTTCCTTGAGGAAGTGTGGGCTTGAAGGAAGGCTTGGAGGTGCTTGAGGAGCTTCCATTGAAAGTTGTTGGTGTAGGGGTTGAAGCTTGCTTGTAGGTGAAGTACGTCTTGGGCTTGTTGCACTTGATATCCCCTTGCACTTGACGTTCAGCCTTTGTTGCGATGTGCACAAGCTCAACCATGGTGTTGTATGTTTGGAACTCGGCGATGCGCTTGATTGGGTGGTTCAATCCAATTAGGAAGCGTGCCATAGTTTGCTCCATGCGCTCGTCAATGTTGGCGCGAATCAAGTTGAGTTCCATTTCCTTGAAGTACTCTTCCACGGTCTTTGTCCCTTGACGAAGCGCTTGAAGGTTGTTGAAGAGGTCACACGTGTAATGCGCGGGGACGAACCAAGATCTCATGTGAGCCTTCATGTCATGCCAAGTTGTGATTGGCGGTTCTTGTCTTGCATCACGAGCAACTTGAACTTGTTCCCACCAAAGGTTGGCGTAATCATCAAACTCAAGCGAAGCCATGGCGACCATCTTCTCGTTGCTATAGTTGTGCATGCGGAAGATCTTGTCGACTTTGAGTGCCCACGAGAGGTATTCTTCAGGGTCATTGGATCCGGTGAACTTGGGCATTGTGAACTTGAGCTTGCCAAAAGTTTCTTCATTGTTGCGGTCATTGCGACGAGCTTGGTGACCTTGTTGAT